>BSBK01004496.1:0-340000 GCA_027943335.1 Chamaecyparis obtusa | reverse complement strand
CATTTTACTAACCATGCCAACACTTATGCAACCATTTGCCAAATTTAGCACATTTAATTAAAACAAATGACATGGATAATACACATATACATTAACTAAATTAAATACACACATGCAAACCACATTCACAAAATAATGACTATACAATGAGGTCCACATTTCTTTATGCAAAGAGGACCTTGGAATGCATGGTATAAAACATAGGTTCCAATACTAGGTCCCCACATTTAGATCCATGGTCAACTAATCCCACACACTCATTGCACACATTAGTAGGTCCAAATCAACATGATATAAACACAAATAATCATCAATACTGCATGGTTTAAAACTATGTCTGTGAATGAATTGACTAACATACCATCATTTTCCTAAACCAACTTTCATCACAATAGCATCTAACACCATAGTACATCATATGTGACATCATCATAAACTAAAACTAAATCAAAACATATAGTATCTCAAGTGTACCCTGATTTCATAATCAGGTACCGAACATACAACATAGGATTCAACAGATCCTTAAGTACATAAGTGTCTCAAATATTCAAGTACATCTATGAAACAAGTACTGAAAGCATGGAAATAAAAGTAGTATAAATATGACTCTTAGGTAGGTCTCATAGATTGCAATGCAACTTGAGAGTGCACCCTCTTCTGAAGTGAAAATATAGAAGACTGATGATCCCAAGGAGAAAAAGAAAAAGATAGAAGAAAACACTCCTGCCCCCACATATACTATCGATCTAGAGTCCACACCACCTCTTGAGCCTAGTTAGATTCCTAAGAGGAAGAAGCAGACTGACACAAGCCACCCATCATCAAGGATAACAAGAAGCAAAGGCAGAAAGAGTCAAGCACCTCCTGAGGTAGGATTCAGACTAAATCTTGAAGTGTTGAGAACTAAAGTAGTAGATGAAGGAAGAATTAATCAAATAGGAAAGTTTTATGATAAATATCATGAGATTGAAAAATCAAAGATTCACTCTATGATCATAAAGCACATGATTAAGTTCAAAAAGATAGTTCTGGAACTTAAGACAGTCATTCCAGATAATGTATGGAACATTCTGGATTCTCTAAAGAGACAAGCCATTAAAGAAGATTTTAGGATAAGGGAAAAGACACTAGATGATAACCTCCCAATGTGTTTAGTTGAAGAGAAATCATTAGTGTTGGATTTGGTGAAGCCTCACCTTAGAACAAAGCTGAGAACTCTACAGATTATGAATAAAGACTATGATTTGGTTGCAAAGGAGACTGAAAAAACATTTGAGAAGGTATTCTTTGATAGACACATGTATCCATCTTCTATGCCTGCAACTCAAGTTCCATCTAAGAAAGAAAATACAACTAGAATCCCAAATGAGCCTATGATAGGTCCATAGGATTCTGCACCTATGCCTGAAGCTAAGGATGACACTATCATGATTGATAATGTTAAAATATCAATGGCAGAAATAGATAATGATCTAGATTAGTTTGAGGAAGCATTTGTGAGCACTGAAGAAGTAGAGATTCTATTCGCTGATGAATCTCCTAAGAAGAAAGAAGTGCAGATTGAAGACATAACTAGACAAGAAGAAGAGAAGGAAGATGAACCTATAGAAGAGCCCTTTGTTAAAATTCCAATGAAGGTAAAGAGTGAAGTTATGGACAACACACTCCTTACCCCTAATCCCTCAATGTCATTGTTGTCAAGTTTGACCCCTGACACAACCAATTTAGATTGATGGGGAGAAGAGGATTTGATGAAAATAAGTGTGTTAGCAATGGAGAAAGCAAAGGAGAAACAAGTAATGAGGAATCCATTATTTGTTGAATCAGTAAGCATATTGAACAATCTACTACCTGAGGACAAGAAAGTATCAAGTGTACAATTAGTGGATGATGTCAGCACCATCTTGACATGCTTCCAAGAAAATTTCTCAAGCCTTGAAGAAGCAGCATCTAAGGTTGTAGAAGAGAAATATCTTAAGAAGAGGCTGAATGAATTGATAGGTAATTTTGCACTTGACCTCAATTCTCTAAAGATTGGTCAAGCTATGTTAAAGGAGATAGTAGCAAAAGGAAGAGAAATAATTGTTGATTGTATGAATAAAGACAAACTCACATTAGACCTTTCCAAGAAGATTCAAGAAGCTGAATCTATGATGGTAGCTATCAGCAAATCAATGATAGATCCCTCTCAAGATATTAACATGTGAAACAATTTCTACCAAGGTTAGATAGACAAGATTGAGAAGGCAGAGAAAGAGATGGCAAAGATAAAGGCTAGGCAAACACAGTTGATACATGCCCTTGCACCCTCATTAGATGTATTGAATCAGAATATCAAGCATATTGATGCTACCATTGTAACATATGATCAAGGCCCATGTACAAAATTGGAGAAGATGGAGAAGCTAACTTATGCATTATGCATGCATCTACAGACAGTTGATGCACTAAAAGTTTTTTGCCAGCAAGAAATTACAAACCTTCAGATTGCATATTCGGATGTACTCACTCTGTAAGTACTTGAAGTTTCATTTTTGAGCAACTTTGTCATTAATGTCAAAGAGGGAGTAGATTAATATGGAGTAGTAGAAGGGAGATATAAGATAGAGTATATGATGTACAGAAAAAGATAAGGATATATGTTAGAAAGTTTTTTAGCAACTTCTCCATATTCCTTTGTTGCCATTAATGACAAAGGGGGAGATTGTTGGAAAGTTGACTATACTAGTGTATATGACTAAGATTAGTGATGTCATTATGGCAACAAAGTCATATGGAGTTTTGGTGTCGACATACTTACTTATATGATCAGAATTTGGCTAAGTATGGAAGACAGAGTAGTCAGTGAAGCACTTGATGATCAGAGCATCAGGGCACATGCGTATGACCAATTTTTGGTATGCTCCCTCGAGGATAAGATTTTGAGTATGTAATAATGCTAAGTCTAAGTACGCATGATCAGATGAGTTAGTATGAAGAAGTTACAGTGAGCTGAAGTGACACAGTCAGTGAGCGAAAGAACAGAACAAAGCATGTAGCCGACATGAAATATTTTTTTTAGTGTGTATAATATTTTTTTGTTAAGGCTATGCACCTATTTTATTTATGTTGTAAATATGTCAATAACAATGTATGTAAACACGCTTGAACCAATTCATTTGGAAGCATTGTATGTAATAGGTTATAGGCCACCTTAGTAAATAGTTTTCGTTGCGCCTATATATAAGACATGCACTTTTGTATTTGAGGATGTACAAGTTGAGAGATGATGAAATAGAAGAGAAGAAGTATGTGAAGAGTAGTAAGAATGATATAGAGCTTTACAAGAGGTTAAAGCATTAGTGCACAAAAGGAACTGATCAGACAAGTAGTGTCATAGCAGCAATTCACCATTGGAGATATAGTGTGTATCTAATATCTAGGAGGTTGTAGCCTTCCTTATTAAGAAGTCATCTCTGGCAGTGAGGCTTCCACCCCTAATAGGGTTTGTCACTTCAAGACTCTTAATAGGGTCCGACCCATGACAAAGTCATTGTAATAAAATATTGTAATGACTGCTCCTAACAGGGAAAAGGAACATTAACATGTTCATAATACACAAGCACAATTATTAGTGGGTATTAATTCACACTAGGGTTTTTCCTTTGGCCAAGGTTTTCCAATAATAATATCCAGTGTTATGTGTTATGGTTGTTTACTTTACTTTCTTTAATATTTAGCTCAGCAATTAAGTTATTGAGTTAAGTTTCAAGTATCAGAAATTAATATTATAGAACACTAATTCACCCCCCCTCTCAGTGTTCCCATTCCTAATAGGAAATAAAAAAGGGATAAAAGATAAGAAATAAGAAAAATCATTAGGATTATAGAAAAATCATTAAGACTATAGAAAATCAAGTTCTAGAAATGGATGGTTCTAATGCTTTGCCATTACAACAATTAAGAAATCATCATTTGGTACTTCTTGGTGTATTCCATTTAAGTATGCCAGGAAAAAAGTATTCCATTTATATATGTTCAAAAAATTTCTAGTAATGATTTGGGGAATGCAATCGTGTAAAACACAAACTATTATTATTATTGTTATGAGATTTCACACAGCCAATGAATAAAAATTCAAATGCCAATTTCTTTAAAAATTTCTTTAACAATTCAAATGTCTCAAGTAGACAAGATTCTCAATGGAACTGCTTTGATAACATAAGAGATACAAATAGGAGATTGGAGTTGATGAACCTTCACTTATGCATATAAGAGTTGATCAGAGAAGGTATATGCACAAGTGACAAACATGTAGATTTGACCAAGCATTACTAGGAACTAGACCCCACAAAAATTGGAATTGTGGTGATTTTCATAATAGTACATGTTACAGGGTTATCTCCTAGTAGTGCTTAGGTAAATTTTTATGTTCATCACTTGTACATATAAGATTTGATCAAAGAAGGTATATGCACAAGTGACAAACATGTAGATTTGACCAAGAAATACAGGGAGCTAGCTGACCCTGCAACAAATGGACTTGTGATGATTTTCATAATAGTACATGTGTTGCAGGGTTATCTCCCAATAGTGTTTAGGTAAATTTGCATGTTCATCACCTGTGCATATAAGATTTGACTAGATAAGGTATATGCATAGGTGACAAACATGTAGATTTGACCAAGCAATAATGGGAGCTAGACCTAGCAACAAATGGACTTTTGGTGATTTTCACAATAGTACATGTATTGTAGGGTAAGCTCCCAGTAGTAATTAGAAAAATATGTATGTTCATCACCTGTGCATATAAGATTTGATCAAAGAAATTATATGCACAAGTGAAAAACATTCAGATTTGACCAAGCAATACTGTGAGCTAGACCCAACAACAAATGGACTTGTAATGATTTTCACAATAGTACATGTATTGCAAGGTAAGCTCCCAGTAGTTCTTAGGAAACTTTGCATGTTCATCACCTGGGCATGTAAGATTTTATCAAAGAAAGTATATGCACAAGTGACAAACATGAAAATTTGACCAAGCAATACTAGGAGCTGGACCCAGTGGTGCTTAGGAAAATTTGTTGTCCTGAAACCTCATAATCATAATAGTATGTCCCAAAATAGTGATTTGAGCCGCAATAAATACTCAATCCATGCTATTATATCCCCAACACCACATTGGCTTATGATAAGGTATTGATATGGAAAAAATAATGGATACAACAAGCTAAATGTTCTAACTTCCTAAACTACCCAACAACTATCCTCAAACTGACTGTAACTACCTGAACCCCTTAAGCTATTGAACTCATCAATTTCCTATGATATCCCATTAATACATGTATTATCCTTTATAGGATTTTATAAGGAAATGTGACTTCATGACCTTTTTAAGTGGCTCTAATGGCCCAAAGACATCCATATAGGGTATTGCATTACAAATGACCTTTCATGGTCATCATTTATCTTCAAAACTCCTTTAGTATCCATGAGTGACCCTAGTGTTCCTTCTTAGCCTTGGTGCCCTGCACCAATATGATAAGGTTATTTGCATTGGGATAATGACATATAAAGGTCCAAATGAATTTAAAATGTCCACTAGACAACAAAGGTTAACAATAAACTATTTGTAAATAGTCAATAACTGAATGTTATAGGTCTAAGAAGGTTTGTAACTAGTTTGTAAGAGGCTTATTTTCCTAGAGGCTGTGTGAGTTTGGAGAGAGGATAGTTAGGGAGATATAGGTGGGCATGGATGAAACAAGGAAGAAATGTAAAACTTGTTTTGAACAATGTAATGTGAATTTATTGTAACATACCCTGTCTCTACCCATGAGGACACAGTACATGTTTTGTGTTCTTAAATTCTTCTTTCAATGCAAGTATGGTTGGAATGGACTAGGATAATGGTGGTTAATCATTCCTATGTAGACTAGATAGGTTTTTGTGAAGTTTGAAAGTAATTAGACCCCTATTTGAATTGACTATTCTTGTACAGTCAGGGTGTGCAACAGTCAAATTAACTTGATACTATGGTGTATTGGCATAGTTCATGGGACCCAAGATAAAAATTTGGGGTTCATTCTTATAAATATTTCCCACTTTAAAGAAGGGATGAAAATCATTCTCCTAGATATTTTCATGGAAAATCTTGTGTCCTCCATGCACTTTTCTCCAGTTGGGAAATTCTTTTCTTTCTTATCAATGATTAACATGGTCTACAAATGGGTTTCAACTCACTGGAAGATGAAGGAAAACATTTCCATTAGTGTGAGGTCGAGAGGATTATTTTTGTTCAAATTTATGGCTGAGGAGGATATTATATTTCCCCTATTTGGCTCATGGACCTATGGAAAACATTTTTTAGCCCTAAAAAAATGGAAGTTAGGAATTGATCTATTGGCTGAACTTCGTAGAATGGCTCCGGTCTGGGTTCATATGCATGGACTTCTACAGGAATTTTGGGATGACAAAATTTTCCATTAGATTGGTAACTCCTTCAATGAATATGTCATTGTGGATGTTGTTATACTTGTAAAATATAGGTTATTATCTTCACACTTTTGTGTTAATGTCACTATTAATATGTCGCTCCCTAACTTTATCACTTTAAAGTCTAAATTGAGTAAATGGACCTAAGGCTTAGTCTATAAAAGTTATTCTCTCTATTTCGATAGATGTGCCAATCATGGTCATGTTATTGTAGATTGTGAAGCTCCTCCACCAAAAGAACCTAAGCTAAAATTGAAGTGTTCCCCCCCTCAAGTTTTGGGAAAAATTGAGGGTAACCAAACCTCCATTGTTCTTGATGATTATCCCTTTAGTAATGGTATTCTTTAGATAATGAAATGCCCAAGCCCCATGGTACATAAAAATAATGATAGAATTTCAACCCATAATTTTCTAAAAGATGTCAAATCCCCCTCTCTCAGAGTAAGGGTTAGCCTTCCTCATATATTGAACTCATTCCTTGGGAGGTAACTTTGTATGAACCAATGACCACCCCTGATCTATTAGTTATTATTAATGTGTTAATCTCTATTGATCATTTAAGGTTGTCATTAGTATCAAAGGATAGTAAACAGGTCGGTCGGTTACTTATATTGAGTTGGTCGGTAACCTGAAGTAAGACAAAGCAGTTCGTAAAGCCTTTACACCGATCATCACATAGTTTACTGAGCACCAATGACACCGACACTGATGGTCAGTAAACATCGAGCATCATAGTATACACCGAGTAGATTATACAGTGTTTACCAATGATCACATAAAATGACATAGTAATCTGAAATGGCATATTATTCTATGCAAACATTTACAACAGATCATAAAATAGCTTACCAAGATCGAGGATCATTTATTGTAAAAGATACTCATTAAATGTAATGTTTATCTTCTTTGTAATAGTTGATCTAGGTTATTTTGCACCGTAGATCTTAGGGTTATGATTACTTTTGTAACCTAATTTTTGCTAATGTGGCAAAAATAGAACACTATATATTTTTTATGTTCGCACCATTTTATCAAGTTGGTGAACTAATATATATGAATCACAGAGCACTTGAATAAATTGCCTATCTTTAAGACAATCAGTTTACAGAGCAGAACAGAGCATAAAGGATATCAGATTGAGCAGAATCAAAGAAGGCTACTAAGCAGAATAGAGGAGAGAACCATCACAAATAAAGTGATATTTTGATGAGAACTTATAGATCTATTTCAGACAATTGAGTTGTCAACTAGTAGATAAATTGCCTATTACTTTCTGACAATTGTAGTAGAGTTTTGATAAATCTCTTAACAGAGTAGACTTAACAGTCTTATGTAAATCTCTTAACCGAGTACACACTTTATTAGTGTTGTTTAAATCCTATAACTAGGTAGATCTAGCTGATCTAACATGTTATTCCTAACAGGGTAAGATCACCAGAAGTGATCAAAACGTGTAGCCTTAATAGGCAAACCTTTTCTATCTGCAATAGTGAAGAATTTGTGGGTGTCATCCCCACCGCAATTTTTACCTTCTTACAAGGGCTTCTGCATTATGAAAATACTTGTGTTATGTGATTGTCATGTTTTTTACTTTCTCAAATTAACTAGATGATTGATTTACACAATTATATTCAAGTTATTTTGATTGGTTATCACAAGTATTTAGTTATAGATCTAAAAGGTTTTGCAAGAAAAGTTATGAAGGCACTGATTCATTCCTCCTCTCTCAGTACCTATCTCTCCTAATTCCAACAATTGGTATCAGAGCTCAATTCTCTTGTTGAACAGTCTAACTACTGAAGGGTAAAGATCTAAGTCATGGAGAGATACAAGCTTGACAAGACTATTGAAAATTAGAAAATACAAATACAGATGTTTGTGGAACTGTATAAACAAGCCAAGGAAGAGCTGGAGAAATTAATGATTGAAAGAAAGAACCTTGCAATTTAACTGAATGAAATCAGTTATCATGAAGAACCTATTGATGAAATATTTTATCATATTGGATCAAGCTCTAGAAGCATCTCTGACGGATCTGAAACCATAATCTCTTATTTATCTGAAAAGAATCAACATCTATCTGAGCAAGTGAAAGCACTTCAAATCGGTCATGAATCTCAAATGGTGAGAATGGTGGAAATAATGAATAATGCTAGACAATCTAAACAAGATTAGAATCTGGCTATCGAAGACTAAAGACTGATGGCTGAACAACTTCAAGCAAAAGAAAGTGAAATACAGAGACTCGCTGATCGTCACTTCCAAGTATAAAATCAAATGATGACAGTTAATCAAGAAATGAACTGAGTAAATGGAGAATTATCAAGAAGACTTGAAGATGTTGCAATACTTAGAGAAGATAATAAAAAATTGAGAAATCAAATAAAGATACAAAAGAAACATAATGAAATGATGAAGATAGCTGACGACAGTTCTAAAAAGATTGATGATTTCCTGACTAATCAAAGGAGATTCAGAAGCAGAGCTGGTATAGGCTACACTGGTGAAGGAGAATCATCACATCAAGCTAAAAAAGTCAACAACAATCAAATTTAGAAACCTAAAGTGATGACATGTTACCACTATGGAAAACTAGGACATACATCTAATGTGTGTAGAAGCAAAGCACAAGGTAAACCTCCTGTCATTCCTAAATTCAATGGATATTGTTATTACTGTGGTAAGTTGGGACATCTAGCTTATGAATGCAGAGCTGAGAAGAATGACATTGCTAATAATACTCTAAGGAGAAAATATGCTATACTTGTAATAAGCATGGACACACTGCAAGGGACTACAAGACTAAAATGAAACAAGTCTGGACACCTAAAGAGAAACTACGATGAAAGCCATATCAATTGAAGAAAAAAGGTAACTCATATGTTTAGGATTATAATACATGGACTAACTATACTGTATGTGGTTGGTATGGACATATTGTAGCAAACTGTTATAGAAAGAGTCGGATTGGACAATCAAGAAACTAGACAAATGCAGGAATGGCATGTATGCACTATCACAAGGTCGGTCATGTAAGAAAAAACTGCAAAGACCAAGAACTTGATGAAAACTATATATTTGAGAGTGGATATAACATTGCAGATATTATGAAGTTAAGGAAAAAAATGTGGAAGAAGGCATCTAATGAGAATGTTGAGTCAAGTAACACTGTCGGTGAAACCTCATCCACTGGATTGGGTGACATCGGCACCTCCACTTAAGATGACAAGGTATGTATGGAACTACCATTTTAAATGATCACATTTTACATACAGTTCCTTATCTATGATATACAAATACCAAATCTACATGAATAAAGATGCACTATGGTTTATGTGTTATAAGTTTACAAATGTCACATAGTCGGTAAAACAAGAAATATGAGTTGGTTACCCATTGATATTCACTACACAAGGTTAACCGACAACAGTGAAAACTAATGAAGAAATTCTATGTTAACTGAGCAAAAGAAATTGTAGACATTACTGAGCTAACAGCTGTTCCATATCAGAAGTTAGGTCACACATTTAATGCACCAAAGTTTGAGTGGGAATATAGAAAAATCTATAATACGTAGAAATAGAGTTCATTGTCACATTGCGATTTCAAAGAACAAAGATTTTACAGAGAAGAATTCAAGCTAAAGATTTTCATAAAAGATTCAAAGCTATTGTAGATTGAACTGACAACAATTCTTCGACGATATCAAGTAAGTTCATCTGCCTACCGAACACTAGTTATCAATTGTTTTCTGAAACCCTAGAAACAATTTATGGCATCTACATCGACTGCAAGCAAATTGCAAAACATTAAGGAGGAAGTAGAATTAATTGTAAGAGCACATTTTGCTGAGGAGAAATTCAAACCTCATCCCAAGGTCGCAGCACAAACAGACAATATGGGCACATTTTCTAGTATTCCAAATAGGGTTTTGTTAATAGAAGATGTTAGGGCCTATATTCACTGCAAGATCTATGAAGTATGTGATTTTGAGACCATTTCTGCTTATCAACAAGTCTATGGACTAGATGGAAAGATTAAAACCAAATACAAGAAGATTGAGGAGTTAGGGTTATAGTGTTTCACATTCTTCCTGCAATCCTTCCAAAATGATTGGATAAGAATCATGCTAAGAAGATTTCATGATGGAAAATTATGGTTAGATAAACCTGTTGAGGTCATTAAGAAGATTATCAGTAGGGTTACTGGGTACCCTACAACCGACAAAGCCAAAGCCTTTCAATGTTCATCTCATCCCGACATTGAAAAGAACACTGGAGCTCAATGGGATGGTAGGGCACTCAAAATCTAAACTATCAAAGATCCAGTGGTAAAATTCATAGCTCATGTCATCAGGTACAAGATTTTTCAATCTAGTAGACCAAATAGTGTACCCTGCAGTGTCATGGACATGGCTTACAAAATTGTGAAGAAAGATCACCAGGTAGATCTTACTGAACTACTACTACACCAACTGTATGATAATATGAAGACAATAAAAGCAAAGAAGTCCAATACATGTAAGTACAGATCACTGCTTGTCTATACATTTTTCTATCTGCAAAAATATGTACCGGGTATCGATAAAGTAAACTAGCAATCAGACAAACTGATAACTACACAAATCAATGAAATGATGAAAAGTCTAGGAGATAACCTGAATAAGGAATTTAATGCATATTTCAAGGAATTTCAAACAAAAATGCAACAAAGGATTAGAATTCCAAGGGAATTAGTAAGCAAATTTGAAGATGACATATGTTTTGTAGTCAACATAGAACACTTAATGATAAAGGCAGTAGAACCGAGAACAAAATGGCTAGCACTGATGGGATATGAAATGAATCATGATTTCACTTTGAAATCTATCAATGCATTGCTGGCATTACTAATAGACATCACTGCCAGTAGGTTTGGTGTATATGAGGAAGCTAAGTCTCAAATCACAATAGACATAGAGATCAGAAAAATGTTTAGAAGAGCGAAGAAAATGAGAAAAGATCTCACAGCAAAATATGGAAATATATCTGACTCACCTAAGGAGTCACTAGTTAAAGAAGCATCTGAAGGTCAGTTACAATTGGCTGACAAGCCCTATGATATCAAGGAGACTGAGTCAGATAAAGAAAAGGATCACACACTAGTTCCTCCCACAAATGATGAACAAGAAATGTAGCTACCAGAACTTGAAGGAATGAAGACACGTTCATCAACTGTAGCTCAATCTACCAAGCAAGTAGAAGTAGTAAAAGTAGCAAAAAGAAGAGCAGCTACACCGATGAAGAAATACATAAAGAGAAAGAACAAGAAAGTAGAGCCACCAAAGAAAAAGAGGAAATACATAAGAAGTAAAGAAGATATAGAGGAGATTGACACTAAAAATGATCTTGATCAATTCAAGTTAGTTCATAATAGGGAAAGTACAATAGAAGAAATAATTGAAGATATAATTGAGAATGAAAATCTTACAGATCCAGGCATAGACAAATTTAACAAAATGTCAATTGAGGACAAGACAAAGCTAGAACATGCTATCATCTAGATGATGATTAAATTCAAAAGAGTACCGATGGAATTCACATGTCAATTGCCAAAGGAACTTGATGACAAAATAAGTGAGAGATGGGCTATAGCACTAGATATAGAGAAAAGGAAAAGAGAACGGTCACTAAGTCATGCAGCCTCTCACTTTAGCTATGTTGTGGTAAGTGAATACATGACAAAGTATCAGGCTAGATTTCTAGTCAAGAATAGAGCCATGCAGATCATGGATGAGAATGTGGATGATATGGATGTCATATGCGATTCTCTATGGACATCAATTTTGAATGCAGAAGAGAAAGCTAAACAGGAAGCATTCCTGAAACTATCTAAGAATAGACACAGTTCAAAAGGTAAAGGTAATTTTATTGATGATGACAAAGGAAATAAAATAGAGGACATCAGTATATCAGTTACTGAGGTAATTGATATCAATGAACAAAAGGAAGAAATCAAAATTTCACAGGATGCACTGGATCAAGTAAAGATCCACTTGCAAAAGAAAACCGATGACAATGCACTCATTGAGGACATCACTAACGGTGATCCTGATGATGAGGATGATGAATATGTGACAATTGCACCATACAAAGATGAAGCATTAGACACTGATAGTGTATTCATGTCTCTATTGGGTGAACTACCTGTACTTGTAGAGGTAGTTGAAATAATTTCACAAGTACAACCCGATGCTTCTCATCCTATGCCAGTCAAAGATACAACTTAGATAAAAGCACCTAAGCAACCTACATATAAAAATGAGCCTAACAAAACAAAGGCACCATATATAGAAACAAAGGAACCAAAAGACACAAAGTCAACTGAGGTGAACCCACCTGACACTACAACTGAGACTCCCACACCATCTACCGAGGAGTAGAAGAAGGATGATACAAAGTCAACTGGGAAAGATACTTTGAAAAGTGGAGAAAAAGTTATTGTTGTAAGTGACAATAAGTCACCTCTTGCACCAAAGAAGAAGAAGAAGAAAGAAAAATGGTCGGTCACCATTGATGAAGTTATAATTATACCAAAATGTGACCTAAGAACCCTAAGCCCCAAGGAACTAAGTAGATATGGGGAATTATGTTCAAGGAAAGTGGCACAAGAGAAGTTAAGGCAAGAACACAAATGCAAAGAAGTGTTAAATGATGTGAGGGATATTCTACAATAGATTTTTACCAAAGACAAATATTGATGAGAATACTCCAATCATAGACCAACTTGCCACACTCGCCGACAAAATTAATGCCCTTGATACATATGCAGACAAAAGAATAGAAGAAAGGGTAGAATCAAAGATTCAGAACAAATTGGCAAAAAGGATTAGCATAGAAGTGGCACTAAACAAGGTAAAATTATCTGAGGTCATTACCGAGGTAAAATCTATCACCCTGATAATCTGTCAACTTCTAATCAAGCTTTGTACATTAGACTCCTTCACTGTAGAAGTCAGTGAAAAGATCAAAGGTTTAGAAGCAGAGATATAGTTGAGTACAAAGGTAGCTATCACCGAGCCAACTGCTTTCTTAAAGCATATTAACCGAGTCCAGGAACTCTAGCGGCTGATAGCAAACTTAAGGAAACAAGAAGCACACATCACCGATCAAGTTATAGAGTTACAAAAAGAACTCACTCCTTAACTGAAAATTTTTGAGGCACACATTGTCAAAGCTAAACAACTTGTAGCAACACCAGAGATTTCAGTGCTGGGTAATATCTTTGACATGCATGCACAAGTCGGTCTTGAGCATATTGCTCTTACCAACTTGAAAGAGGAATGGGATAACCTCTTGGAGTCTATAAAGAAAACCCATCAAAACATTTTTTATAAGCTGTAAGTATACATTATACATTTTTTTTGCATTTGGCATAATTATCAAAAAGGGGGAAAACATGTATATGCCAAATGAGTATAGTTTTGATATTTATATTACATACTACCAGGAGCATGCACTGAGGGGGAGTACTTTGTACTTAGAAACTTTTGTGGATATGTATATGGTAGAGACATAAGGAATATATAGAAAAATTTTGTCTATATACATTCAAATTTTTGATACTAATGCCAAAGGGGGAGATTATTAATCTCTATTGAACATTTAAGGTTGTCATTAGTACCAAAGGATAGTAAACAGGTCAGTCGGTTACTTATATTGAGTTGGTCGATAACCTGAAGTAAGACAGAGTAGTCGGTAAAGTCTTTACACCGATCATCAAATAGTTTACCGAGCACTAGCGACACCAACACTGATGGTTAGTAAACACCAAGCATCACAGTATACACTGAGAAGATTATACAGTGTTTACTGATGATCATAGAAAATGGCATAGTAATCTAAAATGGCACATTATTCTATGTAAATGGTTACAACAGATCATAAAATGGCTTACCAAGATCAAGGAGCATTTATTGTAAAAGATACTCATTAAATGTAATGTTTATCTTCTTTGTAATAGTTGATCTAGGTTATTTTGCACTATAGATCTTAGGGTTATGATTACTTTCATAACCTAATTTTTTCTAAGTCACAAAAAATAGAACACTATATATTTTGTATGTTCGCACCATTTTATTAGGTTGGTGAACTAATATATATGAATCATAGAGCACTTGAAGAAATTGCCTATCTTCAAGACAATTAGTTTACTGAGCAGAACAAAGCACAAAGGATATCAGATTGAGCAGAATTAGAGAAGGCTACTGAGCAGAACAGAGTAGAGAACCATCACAAATAAGGTGATATTTTGATGAGCACTTATAGATCTATTTTAGACAATTGAGTTGTCAACTAGTAGATAAATTGCCTATTACTTTCTGACAATTGTAGTAGAGTTTTGATAAATCTCTTAACAGAGTAGACTTAATAGTCTTATGTAAATCTCTTAATCGAGTACACACTTTATCATTGTTATTTAAATCCTATAACTAGGTAGATCTAGCTGATCTAACATGTTACTCCTAATAGGGTAAGATCACCAAAAGTGATCAAAACTTGTAGCCTTAACAGGCAAACCTTTTCTATCTACAGTAGTGAAGAATTTGTGGGTGGCATCCCCACTACAGTTTTTACCTTCTTACAAGGGTTTCTGCATTACCAAAATACTTTTGTTATGTGATTGTCATATTGATTTCATGTTGTTTACTTTCTCAAGTTAACTAGATGATTGATTTACACAATTATATTCAAGTTATTTTGATCAGTTATCACAAGTATTCAATTATAGATCTGAAAGGTTTTGCAAGAAAAGTTTTGAAGGCACTAATTCACCCCTCCCCTCTTAGTACCTATCTCTCCTAATTCCAACACTAATGATGCTAGTATAATAACTCTATTATTACTAAATTCTATCATCTAAAACTTCTTTGGAAGAAGCTGGTGGTTGTGACCAAAAGTTGAAGGAAGTAGGAGAAGTGACCCCCAATAGGTTTCAAAAAATTGATGACACCTCAAGTACAATTAGCCAACAATCCCCCTCTATGGAGGAATATAAATGTGAAGTTACTAAATCAATTATTCTCACTCAAGAGACTAAATCCTTCTCTCTTGTTTCTTTAGCTAGCTATTCTAAAAAATATGATTGGCGGCTTCAAAAGAAGAAAATAAGAACTAAAAAATTTGATGTGAGAATGAAAAATAAAGTTGGCAGACCTTTAGAAAGAGTGTCAAAGAACAAGGCCATGAAATAAGAAATCACCAATGGGTGACAACTTATTGTTCATTCTAGCACCCATAATAAGAAATTAATGAAGTTTCTTTCATGGAAAATGATGAGATTGAATAGTCCCCAAAAGTACTTTTCGCTTATGCAATATATTATGGATTTAAAAATTGATGCTTTTTTTGTGCAATATAGAAGGAAAATCTCAAGAAAGAATAAATTTACTAGAAAAAATTGAAATAGGGAGACCAAAACTCACCTTTTTTCCACAAATATACTATTAGACATAATAAAAGAAATAAAATCAAATGTTTCATGAATGAGATTAATCATAAATTTACCAATAATGCTAAAATTGGAGAGGTAGCATCTCATTACTTTATCCAAACTTATTTAGATAATATTGGTAACCATGCTAGTGATCTTGAGAACATAATTTTAAGTTCTCTCCCCATAGCCATTGTGAATGAGGATAATAATCAACTTCTTTCCCTGGTGTTTGAAGATGAAATCATAGCTTCTATGTTTTTCATGGGTGCATATAAAGCCCTTGGACCTGACATGTTTCCTCCTACTTTTTTTATTATTTCTAGGATATTGTCAACTATGATGTTACTATGGTTGTAAGAGACTTTTTAATGATAGGTAAACTACTAAAACAACTAAATTATGCATTCATTTACTTGGTCCCAAAAACTCAAGACCCAAATAGAATTATTGATTTTAGGCTAGTAAGATTGTTGGTTTGCAAACTGGAACTGGGGAAGGAAGATTGGAACTTTGATTGCTTGTAAAGTGCCATGGAAGGATCACTTGCCCTTGGGACAGTCAAGGTTTGAAGAATTTGTCCACATGAGGTGCATGTTTTATGGAATAGAATGTCATAATATGTTGATTTCATCGTGTTTGAACCATTATTTTGGTTGGGAAGTGATTGGACGGATCACTTTGAGAAAGCCCTAGCTGTGAAGGCCTTAATAGGAGGGTTTAGTGATTTGGTTGTTAAAACTTGATGGCACATTTTATAAATGGGAAAATCATTTGTTTTGGTTGATGTTACAACTCTTTTGAAGGTTGGGAAGATTGGAATTGTGAGGAACTAAAATTTTCTTTGGAATAGGAGGCCTAATGGAGAGTTAATAGGTAGATCACCAGTTATTATTTGGGTAGATGGTCTAAAGAATCAATAGTTAGATTTGAGATATGTTATGTAACTCAAAAAAGGGTATCTAGATATGCTCTTTGTTTCCCTATTGTTTTGGGGAAGTTTGGTGAAAATCTCATAAAACTAGTCTGGCAGGGCTACTTCAAGGCAACCATAAGCTCAAGTTTGTCATTGGCTATTAGAGGTTTACTTGGGGCACTGGTGTAGGAGAACCAAGGCCAAGGAAAAGGCCTAGAGGATATACTGGGGCCACTGATAGAATTTGGAAGGATTTGAAGACAACCATGACCCTACAAGGTCATTGGCATTGTAATGAGACCAATAATGCTCATTAAAATATGTTTTGCTTATGTTTTGGATTGTATGTGAATCCTTTTGTAAAGTATCAAAGCATTGTAAGCCACTGATGGCATGTGAAGGCTAGGAATGCACCTATGGGTCACTTGAGGATCCTAGGTAGATATATTGGTTTAATGACCTATAAGGTCATCTATGATTGTAATATAGTCATTTGGAGCCATTAAAACATGTAAAAGCACTCAAGAATATTAATGGAGAGATAATTCGGTCCAAATGAAAATGTAGATAATCCTCCTTCATGCGTTGCCCTTCTTCTCTATAGGGAATAATGAAGTGATAAATGAAATTTTTTTTTAAAAAGTTATATGGCCATTTGGAGCCATTAAAACATGTAAAAGCACTCAAAGTGCAAAAAGATGTAAATTTGCATTTGTATGCAAATATGGCCTAGAAGGCTCATGAAAGGGCTATGGGGATAAGAGTAAGTTAAGAGGTTGTTTATAAACATTTGAAATGTCCAAAAAGGGGCATTGGTTGTCATGTTGTCAAGTTGACAATAGCAAATTAACATTTTGCTATGTTTGCATTAGAGGAATAGTTGGTTTTGATTGTTGTAGGAGTTAGAAGTCAATTATTGGAGTTGGTTGTCAACTATTTGAGAGTTTTTTAGAAGAGATCTGCATGAGTAGATAATTTATGTATAGTTTGGTGTGTTTTGGGACCATTGAAGATGGTCTTTAATCAATAAGCAACAAAGCTTTCTCTACAATCATTGTTCAGCCCGTGGGTACAGTCATCAAACTAATGAATTTAAATGCTTTGAATTAATATGTTTTCATTCCAAAATGGAGTAGAAACATTGTATTATGATTTTTTTATACTTACATGACATTTTTGTATCATTTCATCTGCATTTGAAGGTACATTAATCAACTTTTTGTTGACTGTTCATGGGTTTTGTTTTGTAATCAACAATTTGGGATTGAAGTCTCCTTAAATGGATTAACTCTCCCACCCCTATGACTAAGGTGATTGGTGGGAGGGGTCAATTAATGTATAATATCCTTGTAAGGTCATTTTTGAATGCAGCGATATGGTGTATGGAGTTGAAGACACCACACAAGGGTGGTGAAATGTTGATTGAAGGGTGTCTAGTTTTGCACCAGTCATTACTATGAGTGAATACCTTTAAGAATGGGTGTATTTTGTAAAGGATCATTGTTAGTGGGGGGATCTAGAGATATTTTCTAAGGTCTTTTTGAACAATTCCTAGCCTAATGACCCTAGGAATGAGGGTTTGGTGTCTAGAAGAAGAGGTAAGTGGTAAGGCCCCAAAAACTAGAAAATCTATTGTTTCTAACCCTTATGCAAGATTGTTCATGTTGGATTAGGAGAGATAGGGTACTGAGAGGGGAGGGGTGAATCAGTGCCCACAAAAACTTTCACTTATAAACCTTTCAAATCTAAAATTGTAAACAGTAGTAACCTTTCATAATAACTTGTATCAAATGCATGTATCATTCATCTAATCAACTTGTAAAAATAAATAACATGAAATCAAAAATATAATAGTCCCATAACACAAGTATTTTGGTAACGCAGAAACCCTTGTTAGAAGGTAAAAACTGTGGTGGGGATAACACCCACAAATTCTTCACTGCTACAAATAAAAAAGGTTTGCCTATTAGGGCTACAAGTTTTGATCACTTATAGTGATCTTACCCTATTAGGAGTAACTTATTAGATCAGATAGATCTACCTAGTAATAGGATTTTAGCAACACTACTTGAGTGTGCACTCAGTTAAGAGATTTATGAAAAGACTATCAAGTCTACTCTATTAGGATATTTTACCAAAAATCTATTACAATGATTAGAAAGCAATAGGTAATTATCTACTAATGACAACTCAACTTGTCTGATATAGATCAATAAAGTACTGAATATATATCACCTTATTCTATGTGAATCTCTGCTCTGAACTACTCAGTTAGCCTACTCTGATTCTGCTCAATCTGATTTCCTCTAAATGTTTTTCTACTCTGTCAATTGATAATCTTGAAGGTTGGCTAGTGCTTCAATTGCTTCTTCACTCATACATCAGTTGACATAAAAAATGATGTAAAATATAAATATATAGCATACTTCTTTATGCCGCTTATACAAAATTAGGTTTCAACAATTTAGAGAAAAACCCTAAGATCTACGGTGTACAAAAATAACCTAGATCAAACTATTACATAAGATCTTCATCGCATTTAATGAATATCTCAACAATAAATTATCCTTGGTCTTCGTAAAATGTTTTCTAATTCTGTTGTAACTATTTGCATAGATAGATGTGCCATTTATGATTCCTATATCATTTCCTATGATCCTTGTTAAACACTATAAATACTACTCAGTGTTTACTATTGCTCGGTATCAATGTTTGATGCTCAGTAAAATTGTTTGGTGCTTGGTATGAGGACTTAACCGACTGGCTTGTATTGCTTACAGTTACCGACTGGGTTCAGATAAATAACCGATTGATGTCTTTGACTTCCTTTGATACTAATGAAAATCATTAATGCTCAATAGAGATAACAATCTCCCCCTTTGGCATTAGTATCAAAACCTTAATGTATACAGACCATATGTCTCAAAACTTATATCTCCACCATATACATATAAAAAATTTCTAAACACTCCCCCTCGGTGCATGCTCCCGGTAATGTGTAGTATACTTAGCATCTATTTACATATTTGTCATATACATTATTATCCCCATTTTTTATATTAATGACAAATACAAAAATGTATACTTACAGCTTGTCAAAAATGTGCTGATGGGTTTTCTTCAATGATTCCAAGAGGTTTTACCATTCCTCTTTCAAGTTGGTGAGAGAAAGGTGCTCAAGACCAACATGTGCATGCATGTCAAATATGTTGTCCAACACAGAAATCTCTAGTGTTGCAACAAGCATTTGTGCCCTGACTATATGCTTCTCAAAAAAATTTAGGTAGGGTAGGAGCTTGGTTTGTAATTCAGTGACTTCATCACTAACTCTCTCTTCTTGTTTCCTGAGATCTACTATCAACCGTCTGAGTTCATGAACTCTCAATATATGCTTTAAAATAGTTTGTGGCTCGATTGTAGTGGCTTGTGCACTGGCTTTGATCTCATTTTCAAATTGTTTTATCTTTTCACTGATCTCAGCAGTGAAGGTGTCCACAGTGCATAGCTTAAACAAGATTTGACAAATTAACTTAGTAATATAGTGAATTTCAGTTATTACCTCTGATAGCTTAACCTTGTTAATTTCCACTTCCTGGCTTATTCTCTCTACAAGTTTATCTTGTATCTTTGACTCAGCCCTCTCTTCAATTCTTTTGTCAGCATCAACATTTGGGGCATTTATTCCTTCAGCAAGAGTAGAAATTTGGTCCATAATCAGAGTATCTTCATCTATTTTTTTATCTTAGGTACTACCTGTTGTAAGATATCCTGGAAATTTTTCAATATCTCCTTTCTTTTGCTCTCTTGTCTCAACTTCTCCTATGCTATTTTTCTTTTGCATAAATCCCCATATTTGCTTAGTTCTTTAGGGCTAAGTGTCCTCAGGTCACACTTGGTAACACAATTACTTCATCTAGAGTGACCAGCCCTTTTCCTTTATTTTTCTTCTTCTTCTTCTTCTCCGGTTCCTGTGGTGAACTCTTGGCAACTAGAACAATAGATTTTTCTTCTGTCCTCAGAGTGTTCTGCCCGGTTGACACATTATCATCCTTTTTTTGCTCCTTGATAACATGTGTGTCAGTTGACTAAGATGAAACCTCTGATGTTGTGTCATGTGGGGTAGCCTCAGCTGCTTTGGGCTCTTCTTGTGCTTGTGTGTTTGTGTCAATAGCCTCTTTGCCTTCAGGCTTGTTTGTCTTTGCAGATGTCTCGGTGCTTTGTTCCCCTATTGTATCTTTAGGTTTCTTGGGGGTCTGAGCCATCATTTTTTTCTTGAGATAGAATCTCTATGGCTTCAACAAGTACATGAAGCTCACTTGGTAGTGATGGAAATGCACACTCGATAACTTGTGCTTCATCCTCTGTGTTGTCTTGTGCATTATACACATCATCATCTTCATCCTTGTCATTAGGATCACCATTTGTGATGTCCTCAATGAGTACATCCTTCTCATTTGTATCCTCAATCTAAATCACTTCTAGATTCAGTGCATCTTGTGATCTGTTCTTAATTTCTTGACCAAATGTTGTTTCAATTACCTCGGTAAATGATACCTTTGACTCTTTAATATGCTTTGCTACATTATCCTCAATGAATATTCCTTTACCTTTGGAATTTTTTCTCTTTTTAGATAAATTTTGAAATGAAATTTTTGTTAGGAATGAATGCTAAAGTGTTTGGCAGCCATTCTATAGCAGTTGTTGTTGCATTCATGACTATGATTGTCATTGATGTCAACATAGTGATTTACCGAAGACTTGCAAAGAAGTAGACAAAGTTTGGATTAGCGCACATGGGTTATTGTAGTTGGAGCTATGAAACATTGAGGATATACTCTTTGATATGTCATATTTCTATGGTTAAGAGCGCAGATAGTAATTCATTGATTCATGGAAGTTATGATCATTTTGGTGGAAGCAGTGTTTAGGCAGTGTTCCTGAGCAGCGGTTTGTGGAAATCGGATGATATCTCCTAATCAGGATGGAATATAGTTTTGAGTAGTTAAAGGGAAATTGAAGACATATTTTTATTGACATGGATGACATTGTAGACTTCAAGGTCACACAAGTGAAGATTTATTATATTTGGAAGCTGACAGTTTTATGTAATTTTGGTGTAGCGTGTGGAAACTTTTATTTTGTGATTGTATGCTGAATCATTTGTAATTATTTGAGTGTGGTATAAAGGAAGGAATTTATTTCATTATTTTAAAGTAATTTTTAATGTAGTTGTAGTGATGATGTGTGATGCAGTATGCATGAAGTGAAGAAAAGAGCTAAATTATGAAGGAAGATATGCGAAGTACAGAGATCAAAAATTGAGATCTGATGTAACAATGAGTGTGGTTTGGCATAGTCAGAGAAGAGGTAACATATTATTCTTTTGAGTAATGCAAATATTATTTGGATAGTGTGTTGAGTGATCTTACCTTGAAGCTATTTGGGCAGTGGGTCCTTCTGTCTTCTATAACTCTTAACCGGGTTAGAATCTTTTAACAAGGATTCAAAATCTCCTAACAAGGATTCATATGTATTGAATGTATTTCATAAGACTCCTAATAGAATCCATCCTCTCACAAGGAATATTAATATTAGTGCATCTTTTATGGGCATCATTCCCACCGGGGTTTACTCTTTGATCAAGAGGTTCCCTAGTCAACATATCTTGTGTCATAGTGTTATTGTGTATGAATATCTTTCTATGGTTGGTAATTATATTGCTTATATGGTTTAATGTTGTTGAAGATGATAAAATTTATAATTATCTAATAACTGATTCACCCTCCCTCCCTCTCAGTTATCTTGGTGGACTTCACTTTCTAATAATTTTCTCATTTTTCTCTCTAACAGCTAAAAGTGAACTCCAGATGGGTTGACTAAACTCATCAAGATCTACTAGATTCTCATCTATTATTTTCATAGCTCAGCTTTTGACTTTGAATCTCTGCACATAAGTATCCATAAGCTCCTTAATTTCATCAAGAGATAAGTCTAGTGAAATTGATACGAGGGCTTGTTCCCTCATCCTCTTCTTGGTGTCCAAGGCATATGACCACTTTTGATTTATTCAGTCCTCTAATGTCTTGGGTAGTGATAATTCAAACTCTAATGGAACTCATTTGAAGTGTGTCATCATCTGAATGACTACTTCATCAATTTTTTTTTGGTCTTCAGTTGACATACTGTCAAACTTACTAGGTTCCGAATCTGCAAGATTTCCATTCTCAATTACATCTGCAGCAACCTCATCAATTGACCTGTTCTTATTACTGACAACCTTGAATTCATTTTTGTCATCTTCATCATCCTCAAGATATTCTTCATTTCTTATCAATCTTCTCCTTTTATTCAGTGCATTTGCTATAGCCTTGGGTCCTTTCTTTACATAAGTCTTTGTCGGTGTAGCAGCCTTTCGTTTTGCTACCTTCACAGGTCCCTTCTTCTGTGGTGATGAAGCTACAGTTGATGACCTTGTGCATGCACCTATTTGCACTGGAAACTACCTCTTCTTTGGAGCTTGAGTGGGAGAAACTGGTATAGGTTCGTGTTCTTCTTTGGACTTGGTTTCTTCACTGTCATATGGTTTATCAACCAACATTAATTGATCTTCGGTTGTATTTTCAATCGGTGACTCCTTATATGAGTAAGATTCATTCCCAAACTTCTCAAATAAAAACTTCTTCATTTTCTTTGCTTTCCTTGTTATTTTACCAATGATAAAACTTGTTTTAATTCTAGACTTAGCTTCTTCAAAGCTTCCAAACCTTTCGGCCTTTTTGTCTTTTGGTAATACTAGCAGTGCTTTAATAGATTTCAAACTGAAATCATGATCCATTTCATAGACCATGGTAGCCATTTTATTCTCAGCTTAACTACTTTAATTATAGTGTGGTCGGTGTTCACTAAGAAAAAAATGTCCATCTCATATTTTTCAACCAATGAACTCAGAATTCTACTTCTTAAATTCATCTTTACTTTAAAATTCTCAAAAGAACTATTTATAACATTTTAAGCATTATCTCCCAGACCTTTCATAATATCAAAAATTTGTGAAGTGATCAGTGTGTCATCTATCCAGTCAATGTGACCAACAAAGGGAAATAATTTTTGGACATAAAAAAATAAACATACAAGTAATGATCCAAACTTACAGGTATTGGACTTATGTGTCCTCATTGTTTTCATGTTTTCTTCAACCTGTCTTAGTAGTAGCTCGGCAATGTCTATCTAATGACCCTTCTTTATCAATTTGTGAGCCATGTCAACTATGCTACATGGTATATTGTTTTCTCTGCTTGATTGAAATATCTTGTACCCAATTACATGCACTGCAAACTTAACTTTGAGATCCACAACTAATGAAATTTTAAGTGCTCTACCATCCCATGCTGCACCAGTGTTTTTCTCAATCTCAGCTCGTGATGAGCTTCTGAATGCTTTGGCTTTATCTTTTGTAGGGTAACCAGTAACCCTACTAATCATTCTTTTTGTAACCTTGATTGGTTTGTCTAGCTAGAATGTGCCCTCATGATAGAGGCTCAACACAACCCTAATCCATTCATTCTTAAAATTCTTCAGGAAATTTAGGGCATTGGTAAGACCAAGTGTTTCAACAATTTTTGGCTCTAGTTTTAGTTCTATTTTCTCATCACAAAGTGTTTGATACACAACATACATATCGAAATCACCTATTTCCCCAATTTTACAATGTATGTATGATCATATTTCTTCAGCTAACAAAACCCTAGGTGGGATGCTTGAAAAAGTGCCCGCTGAATCAATTTTTTATGCTAATTCAGGGTGTAACTTATAAGGTGGTTCCTTGTAGCTTGCTGACACTACTAAATTAACTTCTTCTTCCAAAACTTTAGAAGAACTCATAGTAGATGTCATTTCAACAAACTAGGTTTTCTGATAAGTATGAGAAATATGCTTGGTAGGGTTTCAACTTACTCAGAATATATTGAAGAGAGTGTGCTCAGTTTGATCTGCAACTGCTTTAATTTTCTGGAAAGATTCTTGCTCGAACTCGCAATGTGAAAAATGAGCTTTGTCTTCCATGTATTTATAGAATTTTTGATATTCTCACTCAAAAATTTATGCAATAAATGCTTGACCTACTTTCTAGTTCATGACAACTGTCAACTTGGTGACAACTACAAAATTTCATCTACTTGGCTAACACAAGACTTCTTTTCTCGGTTGATACTATTATTTGGTTAACCTTGAATAGTGTTTACTGACGGGTAACCACTGCTTGGTCTAACTTTTACCGACTGTGTAACTTTGTTAGCTCAAAACATATAAACCACAATGCATCTTTATTCATGTAGATTTGGTATGTGCACAACATGTATAAGGAACTGTATGTAAAATGTGATCATTTTGAAATGTGAGTCCCATACATACCTATATCACCTTAGGTGGAGGTACCGATGTCATCCAATCTAGTGGATGAGGTTTCACCGATAGCATTACTTGACTCAGTATTCTCATTAGATGTCTTTCTCCACATAGTGTTCTTGATTCTCATGATATCTGCCATAGTGTTTCCACTCTCAAATACATGACCTTCTTCTAGTGCTTGGTCTCTACATTCCTTGCTTAAGTGACCAACCTTATGACAATGCAAACATGCCATTCTAGTGCTTGTCCAGCTTCTTGATTGTCTAGCCCATCTTTTCCTATTATAATTTACTTCAATGTGCCCATATCTACCACATGCAATACAGTTAGTCTAAGTGTTGTAATACCAAACATAAGAGTTACCTTGTCTCTTTGGTTGATAAGGCTTGCATTGTGTCTTTGGCATCCATACTTGCTTCATTTTTGCCTTACATTCTTTTACAGTGTGTCCATGTTCATTGCAAGTGTAACATAATTTCTCCATATTTGGATTGTTAGCATTCTTGTTCTGTTTAGCTCTACACTCATAATCTTGGTGACCAAATTTTCCATAGTAATAACAATATCCATTAAATCTAGGAATGACTGGAGGTTTACCTTGTGCTTTTCTTCTACACATATTAGAAGTATGTCCCGATTTTCCATAGTGATAACATGTCAACACTTTAGGTCTTTGATTTTGATTGTTGTTGACTTGTTCAACTTTTTGTGATGATTCTCCTTCGCTGGTATAACCTATTCCATCTTTGCTTCCAAATCTTCTTTGATTAATTAGAAAGGGGTATTGGTTGTCATGTTGTCAATTTGACAACTTGGTTGTCAAGTTCACAATAGAAAATTAACATTTTGCTATGTTTGCATTAGATGAATAGTTGGTTTTGACTATTGTAGGAGTTAGAAGTCAGTTATTGGAGTTGGTTGTCAAGTGTTTGAGGGTTTTTTAGAGGAGATCCATGTGAGTAGATAATGTATAGGTTGGTGTGTTTTCATACCATTGAAGATGGTCTTTAATCAATAAACAACAAAGCTTTCTCTACAATCATTGTTCAGCCCATGAGTACAGTCATCAAACTAATGAATTTAAATGCTTTGAATTAATACGTTTTCATTGAAAAATGGAGTAGAAACATTCTATTGTGATTTTTTTATACTTACATGAAATTTTTGTATCATTTCATCTACATTTGAAGGTACATCAATCAACTTTGTGGACTGTTCATGGGTTTTATTTTGTAATTAGCAATTTGGGATTAAAGTCTCCTTAAATGGATTAACTCTCCCACCCCTGTGACTAAGGTGATTGGTGGGAGTGGTCAATTAATGTATAATATCCTTGTAAGATAATGTTTGAATGCAAGGATATGGTGTATGGAGTTAAAGAGACCACACAAGGGTGGTGAAATGTTGATTGAAGGGTCTCTAGTTTTGCACCAGTCATTACTGTGAGTGAATACCCTTAAGAATGGGTGTATTTTGTAAAGGATCATTGTTAGTGGGGGGATCTAGAGATATTTTCTAAGGTCCTTTTTAACAAGCCCTAGCCTAATGACCCTAGGAATGAGGGTTTGGTGTCTAGAAGAAGAGGTAAGTGGTAAGGCCCTAAAAACTTGAAAATCTATTGTTTCTAACCCTTATGCAAGATTGTTCTTATTGGATTAGGAGAGATAGGGTACTGAGATGGGAGGGGTGAATCAGTGCCCACAAAAACTTTCACTTATAAACCTTTCAGATCTAAAACTGTAAACAGTAGTAACCTTTCATAATAACTTGTATCAAATGCATGTATCATTCATCTAATCAACTTGTAAAAGTAAATAACATGAAAGAAACAATATAACAGTCCCATAACACAAGTATTTTGGTAATGCAAAAACCCTTGTTAGAAGGTAAAAACTATGGTGGGGATGACACCCACAAATTCTTCACTACTGCAGATACAAACGGTTTGTCTGTTCCTAGGCTACAAGTTTTGATCACTTCTAGTGATCTTACCCTATTAGGAGTAACATATTAGATCAACTAGATCTACCTAGTAATAGGATTTTAGAAACACTACTTGAGTGTGCACTCGGTTAAGAGATTTACAAAAAGACTGTCAAGTCTACTCTGTTAGGAGATTTTACCAAAACTCTATTACAATGATTAGAAAGTAATAGGGAACTATCTACTAATGACAACTCAAGTTGTCTAATACAAATCAATAAAGTACTAAATATATATCAGCTTATGCTATCTGAATCTCTGCTCTGAACTGCTCGGTTAGCCTACTTTGATTCTGCTCAATTTGATTTCCTGTAAATGATGTTCTACTCTATCAACTAATAATCTTGAAGGTTGGCTAGTGCTTCAAGTGCTTCTTCGCTCATACATCTCTTCACATAAAAAATGATGTAAAATATAAATATAAAGCATACTGCTTTATGCCGCTTATACAAAATTAGGTTTCAACAACATAGAGAAAAACCCTAAGATCTACGGTGTACAAAAATAACCTAGATCAAACAATTACATAAGATCTTCATCACATTTAATGAATATCTCAACATTAAATTATTCTCGATCTTCATAAAATGTTTTCTAATTTTGTTGTAACCATTTGCATAGATAGATGTGCCATTTCTGATTCCTATGCCATTTCTTGTGATCCTTGGTAAACACTGTAAATACTGCTTGGTAATTACACTGATGCTCGGTGTTTACTCTTTCTCGGTATCAGTGTTTGATTCTTGGTAAAAATGTCTGGTGCTTGATATGAGGACTTAATCGACTGGCTTGTATTGCTTACAGTTATCGACTGGGTTCATATAAGTTACCGATCGATGTCTTTGACTTCCTTTGATACTAATGAAAATGATTAATGCTGAATAGAGGTAACAATTCCTTGGTTGGGAAATTAGGCACCTTTATCTTGTTAGGAAATCCTAACATCAATCATTTTGATTTTCTTAGTAGATGCTCCCATGTTGTTTTCAATGTTGATAGTTATGGTATAGGTATTGCTTATAGTTTTAGGATTCTTGTGTCCAAGGTGATACCCCAACTTTGCATCAAAAGAACAATAATGCAACACTAGGCACATTGATTTTTTGGGCCCCAAATTAAATCACACCTTCCTCATATTCTTAATAAACCTATTATCCAAATCCACAACTATCTCATTGGTCCCTTTTCTTATGATTGTGAACTCAAGTATGGAAATTTTGGATCTATCCTATCTCTAATTGTAACCCAAAGAACCCCATATATTCTTCCCATGAGTAAATTTTGTTTTTTTTTTTATATATTTTTATTCCACTCCCTTGCACCATCCTCTAGGGACTGCATAATTTTTTTATTATAACATCCTCAAGATCAATCTCACAATCATTTATTATATTAATAAAGTGCCTAAGTTATTACTCTCCTAAGATTGCATTCTTCCCTTGAAACTCAAGAAATTTCCATATGGTCTCCTTAATATTTAGATTAGGATATTCAAAAATACTATAAAGGTCTACTTGTATATATATGTCAAGTATAAGGGACTACCTTGCTGGCAGGAACCATTGAGCCCATATCTTGATCATGTCTATAATGAAACCTACCTCTATGCATAAGTCTTCTAGCATAATAAGTCAATATAAAAGGTATTCTAGTCATTCTTACCACATTGTTAGCAAAATCATTCAAAGTGCATAGATATTCTTACTAATGAAAAGAAAAAAAATATTTTATAATTAAGAAAATTAACACAATTCCAAAAATTTCTTAATAGGTAAAGTTGCAAAATCTTTCAAAGGAACTCTAGGTTAGTGTCTCCTTGAAAATGGGCATTTGTTGGCATAATTTGACAAAGAACCAAATACACTCGAGACAAGAACAAAAGGTAATACATCCTCAACAACACCATATGTTATCTCTCAAAGTAATGGAACCCCAAACCCCTCACAAAAAACTGCACCTTAAGTACTTGGGATGCCAACTAAAGTGGATAGCTTGAGGCTTGTGGTTGGGAAACAAGAACAATAGACCATTATAAGTCATTGTTGGCTGAAACTAGACCACTAAGACCTCCAAATGATCCAATGAGAACCTTCTCACATATGCACCCAAAGATTATTTTTGTCTTGTTTTAATTAACCCCCTACTATTTGCCAGGGCGGATGGTTCTCCCATCATATGTTGTAGATGTTTCATATAATGAAACAAAAAATAACACAAATTCAATCCTAGATGATGGGATTGAAGATAGGGTTCATAAGAAATTTTTTCAATGTAGATGGGAGCATTCTAAGGCCCAAAAAGATGACCAAAAATATCTTATAATGGCTCTGTGTCGTGTTTCTAGAATGTTGTTTTGGAGAAGGGCATTGAAACAAAATCTTTATGAACAAATATTGACCAAGATCTTATCAAATTTTATCTCCAAAGAGAAGAAATAAGATACTATAAATGGATTGCACCAAGTATATAAATTTTCTTAACACTTTATGCAAGATCATAGCTATGGGTGCGGAACAAACCTAAATGAAAATCCTTACAATGTAGATAATGTAGTCCAAATGAAAATGTAGATAATCCTCCTTCATGCACTTCCCTTCTTCACCATGTGGAATATTAATGGAGAGATAATGCGTACAGTCCAGATGAAAATGAAGATAATCCTCCTTTGTGCACTGCCCTTCTCCGTTGTGGGGAATAATGAAGTTACAAATGAAACTTTTTTTTTTAAGTTATGCCCATGTTGGTTGCAATTTCGATCACCATGGTAATGGTCTAAATTTCAACCAACACGGGCATGGATAAAAAAATCAAAGTTTTCCTTCTATAATTCGACCAACCAAAACCTTTTAATTTGTTGGTCAAAAATTTTGGTGGAAAAATAAGGTCGAATCTACTAGTGAGGGTTACTAATGCGATTGATTTAATCATTTATTTAATTTAACCCTTTTGGGTGTGTTGACCCAACCTTTAACTTTTTTCTATTATATAAGTTTTAATTTTCACTTAGATATTATCTCTTTTGTTATCTCTTGTTAGAACCCTGTTAGGGTTTCTTAGAGACCTAGTTAGGGTTTCAAGTAAACTAATGTAGTTAACAACCAAGGGAAGGGATGCTGGCTAGCGTATGCCATGATACCTCTTGTGATTAAAATTGTGTTGGGTTATGTGTTTTTACTTATTGTAGTGTTCCTTAGTGCATTACCTTGTTTTCTTTTGTGTATTAAAAAAAATTGTTGTGTGTGTTTTGCCCTAATTTTTTTTGGGCATGCATGACACTTTCCATGGCTGCATCAAGTGGTATCAGAGAAAGTTTTCATTCCTAGGGTTTTCAAAGTCCTGTCAGTACTTTGTTGTGGGGTGGAAAAGAGAGGATTTGACCCATAGCTATAGATGACTTTCATAGAGATGGCCTAAAGAGGCAATGGTAGAGATGGTAGAGAATAGAGATATGTAGATCCAATTGTGATGGATATGTTTAGAAAAATTATAGCATGATTAGAAGTTGTTGAAATGGCCCAAAGAAGAGGTCAACATTTTGAAGATGTCAATGGTGAAGAAGAGGAAGAAATAAAAGAAGATCAACTAGAACATCATTAGGGAGATGAGAGAATCCTAAGAGACCTAACTAGGATAAATACCCAACCACATTTTAACCCACTAGACTATGATGGAAAGTTGTATTTAGATGAATTTATTGATTGGATTACAAAGATGGAGAAGTATTTTGATTTTTAAGGTATAAGTGTGGATAAGAAGGTAAAGTACATGCTTACACAAAGTTGAAAGGTCAATCTTCACTTTGGTGGGCATATATATAGAAAAAGAAGAGGAAAAGAAAAAATTAAATCTTGGGATAGGATGGTGAATAAGTTGAACAAAAATTTATTACCTATAGATTATCAAGTGAGTCTATTTTAAAAATTACAAAACCTGAAGCAAATGGAATCTAGTGTGAAGGAGTAAATGGAAGAATTATACAAGTTGGACATCAAATCTGGATAAATTAAGGATTGTTTTGAATTAATTGCACATTGTCTTAATGGTTTGAGAATGTCCAAACAAGATGAGATTAGTCTAATCAAGTTCCACAATGTGGAAGAGGCTTATCAATATGCCCTTAAGGATGAGGAAAATTTGAATGAAATGCATGAGTAGAGACAGAGAGGAAGAGGATGAATATTTTTAGAGAGGAAGAACATTCACTAGAGGAGGAAGATCATTTGCAGAGTAGAACAAAGGAAAAAACAAGGAGGAAAATTCACACCAAAATGATGATAGGAACTTCATCAAAATGGTGGACAAAATGGCTATAGGAAATATGATAAGAATATGTTGATAGGAACTTACTTTAAATGTGGAGGAGAATGACACAGATCCTTTGAATGTAGCCAAGGGAATCCAAGTAAGAGCGTGGAGAATAGTGGAAGATCTTCTTTTGATGAGGAAGATCCTACTAGACCCCTAAATCATCTCGAGGATGGAGAAGCTTTGATGATAAGGAAATCCCTATGTCTAAATGGGATGGACCATAAAACTATTGCAGAGGAATACTTTGTCCTAGAAAAGATGTAAGGTTGAAGGTAAGTGTTGAACATTTATAATTGATGGGGGTAGTTTAGATAATTTAGCCTTAGAAGAATTGGTGAACAAGTTGAAGTTGCAAAGATTGAAGCACCCTAAGCCCTATCAGATAGCATGAATTCAAGATGATCACAAAGTACAAGTAAACGAACAATGTTTGGTAAAGCTTAAAATTGGATCTTATCCTGATGAAGTTCTATGTGATATTATGCCTATGGATGTATGTCATTGTTGGGTGACCATGGAAATATGGTAGACAAGAATTTCATGATGGAAGAAAGAACATATATACTATTATTGCAGATGGAATAAAACAATTTTTGTTTCCTTTAGGATAGAATCATAACAGTGATATTTGTACCAATGTGATAGTTTTCTTGGTTGCAGGAAGAAAATTCTTGGATGGATTGAGAAATGAGAGTATGTGCTATGATTTGATTCCTAAGAAGTCTAATTTGAGGTTAGAATAAGTAAAACCAAAGGAGATAAAGGAATTTATGACATAATATAAAGATATAATCTCAGATTATGCACCTAATGGATTACAACCTATTATAACTATCATTCATTATATGAACTTAATTCTTGGAGCTAGTTTTCCAAATAAAGATGCACATCAAATGAAACCTATGTAAGTACACAAAGATGGGGGACCAAATGGGTGCCAAATTTATTTTTGGTCCCCCAAAAGAAATAGGGAGTACACTCTATACAGTGCACGCCCTATGGCTTGGATGTCCAAATCTTAGGATTGCGCAATTCAAGCAATAGGGCGTACACCCTATGTAAAGTTATACATTAAAAAAGTAGCATTTTAAAATATCATTTCCTCTCATTCACCTATGATCCAACATAATTTTCTCAATTGGAGAAGGGAATACACCATTGTTCAAGCTGATTTTTCTTCTTGACTTCATAAAATCACATAAAAAATGTATCCACCACATAGAAGAGGTCACAAGGGAGGAATAAGTAAGTAAATTTATAGCTTATGCCTCTTTTTTGTATTTAGATTTAAGTTTAATTTGGGTTTGTAATCATATTTTGTTCTAAAAATTTCTTTTATTAAAATTTAGGTTTAATTAGGATTTTAAAATAATTTTTGTTAATTTCCAAGAAGGAATAATCCCCCTGAAGAAAACCCTCAACCAAACCCTCAACCTTCTCCCCATGGAGAAAATGAAGCCCAACCTCCTCCATCAAGCTAGAGACTTCGACCTCTAAGAACACAAGATACTTTGATGAAACAAATAGGAAGTGGAAAAATTGAATTTTAATCTTTGATTAGGAGGTTAAAAAAATTATTAATACAAATCCTAGAAGGGAAACAATTTCCCAATCCTTAGAAGGAATCTTGACCCACATAGGCTTAGTTAGTGGGCAACTTAATTTATGGTTAAAAAAATGAGAAGAATAAACAAAAAATAATGTAGATAAATTATCACATGAAGACATAAAAAAGAAAAAAATAGAAAAAGAGACATTTTCAATCTCTTTGTAAATCCAAAAAAGATTGAAACTTTTAAAACTACAACAAGGAGTTTTCTAATCCATTGGTGTGTACATGAAGAAATAAAAAATAACTTTTGGGATAGGTGGTGGATGATTTTTGATACCCCTCCCTATAAGAATCATGAGGTTTCACTATATTTCTTGAAGAAACTCTATTGCGAATTTTTCCTCAAGGAGGTGCCAAATTATTTTGAATTTCTATAATCTCGGGGTGGAGGAGAGGGGTCATCATTTGATAGATTAGGGGAACATCATGAACTTAATGAACCTAATGTGCCCACTGGCAAGCTACATGTTTGTTGGATTACAAAGAGGGGGGTGAATCAAAAATAAGTGATTCTTTAAACCTTAAAACTTTAACTCAGATTCAACTCGGTAAGACAAACTAATAAAAACAAATTAACTTATTAATTATAAATATCATGCACAATAAACATTCAACACATATAGTTCACCATTATTTAACGTGGAAACCCAATTTGGGAAAACCCCCTATGGGAATTATCATAAACCAAATAAATACTCTTTTGTAGTATGCTTGGTTAAAACCCAATCTTGTTAAAGATTACAATACACATTGTTAAATGTGATCCTGTTAGGGGATTTGCCTCAGATCTGTTAGGATCTTCACCCTATTAGGAGAGGTCTGGTTAAAGGCCTTTAAACACTCTTCTAGAATGTTACCTCTCTCAAGGTTTTACAATAATACTGTTAATTCCTCTTGATTTAGATATTTTTCTACTACAAATGTTAATAAGAAAAGTATAAAAATTGATCTGTAAATCTACAACTACCTATTGCTTAGTTAGATCCCTTATGCGCTCTTTGTCTTCACTTCATTTCTTCACTTTCCATTGTCCTCAACAGTTCATCAATCTCTGTTTGCAAACTCAAATTTCAACCTTTTTCTTCTTCCTTGCATCATTCAGTTACACATCCACCTTTCAACTTGCTAGCTTGTTTTCCATTAAATTTCATCCTTTCTATAGACTATGTTTTGCCTCTTAATCTATTTTATTATTTTTTCCTCTATTTATTCTCAACCATTAGATCATTTTCTTGAACTGATTCAATAAATTTGGAACTTGGTAAAAATATTTATCATCACCTCAGAACTTGAACACTTCTTGGAACTTGTACCTTCACCTTTTCCACTTAGATCTTTACCATAGATCATCACCTTGAATTTTCCTAATCGTAGATCTCTTTAACTAACTCTTCCTCATCTTTGGAATCTTCCAAATCATTGTGGCTCATCATTAAATGGAGTTTTGATCCTTGTATTTAATTTTTGTTCCTTGGTCAATGGGTAACCTCTTTTCCTTCAACAAAAATTCTATTTTCTCATCTTAGTAACTAGCTTCATGTACTCGGTGTCTTGATTTCCTTTCTCTTTATCGAAACTTACTTTCCTTTTACTGAATAACTCTTAATGCTCGGTAAGTAAAGTATTTTCTTTACCTATTCAAATTTACTCCATACTCACTTGTCCAATCTCTTTTACCCACTTAATATAATCAAATGTAAAGTAGAAAACAACTAAATCAATATAACCTTATCATTGTTTGATCTATATTAGTTTCCCAATTAAGTTCTTCAACTTCACAACTTTTCACTTCTTCTTTTTTCTTAACTCACTCAACTTATTTCATACTTTGAATGATATGGAAACTCAATATAAAGCATAAATCAATTGCTTGACATCAATGACAAAATAATAACTAATCTAATCCTTCTACAATCTTGTATACTTTTGATCTCTATCGGTCTTCATCATCATCACCATCAATTGTAGTAATAATCTCCCTCTTTTGCATTGATGGAAACACTTTCAATTGATGATGGAAACACTTGTCAATTATAGCTCTATATTTTTAGTCTCCTTACTTACAATGTTTTTCCTTTTCTCCCTCTAAACTTTATCTTCTTTCTTTTCTTATTCTCCCTCTTTGACAACAATGCCAAAGATACATACTCCTAAAATTTTTGTTCTGGCAGTGGATCACACCTAGCATGTACTGATATCTCATTGCATACATAGACATTTTTCACAACTTCAAGCATCACCCAAAGATTTAACACTAGCATCAACTCAAAAAATAGATATTCTAATGAATCCTTGAACTGATGTAGAATGCATCTTTGTTTAGTGAATATTGGATAGGGGAAGAACCCCTAATTTACCTTTGAGATACTCAAAAGAATCCTTCAGTAGTGGCTTGGTTAATATATCTTATATTTTCTACTTTGAAGTCACATGCTCCAATATCACATGCTTGTCTTGAACTTGTTCTCAATTAATAATACTTGATAAAAATGTGCTTGGTCTTGGAATGCATCATTGGATACTTTGATATATTGATAGCACTTGTATTATCACAATAAATAGTAACTAGATCGGTAATCTCCTCTTGCATACCTTCAAGTAGTTGTTTGATCCATACAATGTTTTCACAATTCATAGTTGCTTCTACATACTCTGCTTCGATAGTAGATTATGATATACAACTTTTTTTCTTACTCAACCATGTCACTAATCTTTCTCCTAAAAAGAAATCTCCTCCACTTGTACTTTTCTTACCATCAATGTTTCCATCCCAATCAGCATCAGTGTAAACTTTCAAATCAAAATCTCCTCATTTCTTGTATAGTAGACCAAAATCTTCAGTCCCTTTCAGATATCTAAATATTCTTTTGACTGCAGGTATGTGTGTTTCCTTTGGATTGGCAAAAAATAGTGCAACAATTCCTACTACATGAGAAATATTAGGTATTCTATGTACAACATATTGCAACTTACCAATCATTGATCAGTAGAGTATTTCATTTACTTCCTTTGACAATTTACGAGTAGCCATCGATGTTCCAACCAGTTTTGCCTCTTTCGTACCAAATATCTTTAGGATCTCCTTGATTTAATTTGACTGTGTGATGTAAATCCCATCTCTAACTTGTTGAATTTGTAGTCCAATAAAGAATTTTATCTCTCTTATCATGGACATCTCAAATTCATTTCTCATCTCCTCAGCAAAATATTTGCATAATGTGTTATTTCCTCCAAAAATAATGTCATCAAAAAATATTTCAGCAATCAAAATCTTATCATTACTATCACATTTCATATAAAAATTGATGTTTTCACTTGTTCTTCTAAATCCAATCTCGATTAAATATGAATACAACCTTGCATACCATGCTTGGGGTGCTTGGTTCAAACCATATAGTGCCTTGTGTAGTTCGTATACCATGTCCTTGTTAGTATTCTCAACAAATCCATCAGGATGTTCAACATAAACTTCTTCTTTAAGAATACCATTAAGAAATGGAGACTTAACATCCATTTGATAAACTTTAAATTCTTTATAAGTTGCATATGCTAGTAGAATTCTAACTCCTAATATAGCAACATGTGAAAAATTCTCACCATAGTCAATTCCTTCTTGTGCATACCCTTTGCAAACCAATCTTCTTTTTTTTTTTCTGATTACATCACCATGTTCATTTAGTTTGTCTCTAAAAATTCACTTAGTACCAATAACATTTTTATCTTTAGGTCTCAGTACCAAATTCCATGTGTTATTCTTTTCAATTTGGTCTATCTCTTCTTTCATAGCTTTAACCCAATCTTCATTATCCATTGCATCATTTACTTTTCTTGGCTCAAATTCAAAATTCAAACATGTTTTATCTCTCAACTTACTTCTTTTCATAACTCTATAATTCTTGTCTCCAATAATCTTTCGTAGTGAGTGGTGTCTTCTCACATACTTGGCTAGAACACGCTCGGTAGACTATGGTAGTTCTTCATTTTCAGCATTTGGTGGTTGCACTCTCTTTCAACTTTCTCCTTGGTTTGTATTGTCGGTAAGGAATCAGGAACTTCAGGTTGAACATATACAAATCTTTGATAGTCCTTAGGTTCCTTTTTTCTATTTTCATCATTTTTCTCTACAAATTCATCACTCCTTACACTTGCACTTTCTATAATTTTTTTAGTAAACTTGTTTAAGCACTTGTAAGCCTTTCTCTTTTTAGATTATCCTAAGAATATTCCTTCATCGCCTTTATGATCAAAATTTCCATTTATAACATCCTTTAGAATGTAACATGTACTCCCAAATACTTTGAAATAACTTACATTCAGTTTGTGACCATACCAGATTTCATATGGAGTTTTGTGTGTACCTTTCTTTACTTGTAGTTAGTTACGTGTATAAGTTGCAATACTAAATGCTTCTCTACAAAATATTTGGGACACTCCCTTACCAATCATCAATGTTCTAGTGCAATCAATAATGGATATGTTTCTTCTCTCTGCTATATCATTTTTATGTTGTGTCTTGGGTGTAGATAATTGTCTATTTATTCCATGTTCATTATAAAAAAGTATAAACTCATCAAATGTAAAATCACCTCTTCTATCAGATCTCAGACACTTCAATTGTCTTCTAGTCTCCTTCTCAACTCTTTCCTTATACCATTTAAACATTTGAAAAGCATCAGATTTATCTTTCAAAAACATGACAGACATCATTCTTGAATAATCATCAACATACAAAATAAAATATCTATCACCATAATTGATGAAGGGTGCTCCCCTTAACACCACAAACACATAATAGAAATAGAGAAACAACAGCAATATACAAGAACAGAAAATTGGCTTCTTATTATCTCCACAAATGTGGAATTACAAATTTTCAGAATTACAATATGCAAAGCCACATGGGCATTCCCTTACAATATTTTGTAGGACAAAGCCTCGAATCAATACCCAGATCTGCTACCCAGAACTATCCCGAATTGCCTAAGACAACACTACAGACCTTTCTTATATAGGCAATTTCCATCGCCTGAGAAGGTTCCAGAAATTTAGCCCTTTAGGCCAACTAGACATAGAATTATTTATTTTTCACAATTATTACAATAGGGTCGGCTCAAAAGAAATACAAAATATGATTTTAGGTAACCCAACTTCTGGAGGCCATAACTTTCTAACCACAGCTCCATTTTCCTATTGTAACCACTTTTCAAAAATGCCATGATGAGATCTACAGCACTTAACATGCGCTAGTGCTAGTTAGCCTGGGCTCAATCGTGATCCGGAGCCTGTAACACCTTCAAAATTGACCTGAAAGATTTCATACCCAAAAATCTCAATAACTTCACCAATACTGATGTTGTGGCAATGAAACTCAACTGGTAGGCTGAAATGACTGAGATGAACCTCCAACTGTGAAATCAGAACATTCTGAGATCATATGACCAACTTACTAAAAATAGTAAGTTCCCATAAATAGCAGCTCTGCACAAGGTAGCCCTTATTGAAAAGAAAACATCAATATTTTTGGGTGATGCAAGATTGCCTTTACACCTAGGATGCTCCTACATCAGACACCTGAGGTAATTTGATAAGTGACCCTGTCACAACTCAAGTGCGTAGAGGAAAACCAAGATGGTTAACCTCCTCCTTTGCTAGCCATGATGAATCTTCAACAGGTCATCATTTCCATCTAACCAAATACTTATCATATGTCATGTTCCTTGTGCTTCTGCCAACATGACTATCTAGTATGTCTTCAATCTCCTTAATATCTGAATTGGCTGCTAGAATACTCCACTGTGTTGCTGTAACCTCATCTTCAACACCTGCTTCATGATACTCTGTCAAATATGGCCCAAACTTCTTCATTTTCAGCTTGTTATATGTACCAACCCGAAATCGCTCGTTCCGCAAATGAACCATGACTTCATCTCCAACCTGAAATTCCTTATGCCTCCTTTTCTCATCTGTCTTAGCCTTATACTGCACATTCATCTTGGTAATATGCTTCCTCTCCTCCTCATGGATGTTCTTCAAATATTCTTCAAAATCCTCAACTTCAGCACTACTTATTTCTCCTTTATCTACCTTCCTCAACTCAAATGCATTTCTGGGACTACTTACATATACAATCTGTGGATGATGTGATGAACTAAACTTCAAATCTATCTTCAACTCTTCACTTTCTGCTAGTGTCATTCTATGTGATGCCTTATTTGGCAAATTGGCTCCTAGAATCAAGTCCATCTGATCACTGATCTTTCTTATTGGTGGTAATCCATCAAGTACATTATCGGATACAATATCTTGAAACTCAATAATTCTACAACTTCTATAGGTACATCTTCTACTTCCTCTTTCCCAGCCTTTAGAATTAAGGTAAAACACGTGCTCATGCCTCATACCATCTGAGAAACTTCCTATATCAACAAAAGTTATTCTTGCATTACCACATACCTTTTCTTCTATTTCCTTCAATGGTTTTATCTTATGCCGCACTCCATCCTTTGTCAAGGAATAGGTATTCGCATGACCATCATGTATAGCACATCTGTCAAACTACCAAGGTCTACCCAACAACATGTGACATGCATCCATAGATATGATATCACATAGTACCTCATCTTGGTACCCACCGATCTTAAACTTTACTAGGCACTGTTCACTGACCATGACCTTGTGGTCATCCTGCACCCAGACAATCTGATATGGATGTGGGTGTTTCTGTCTCTTGAACTTCAACTTTGTCACCATCTCTTCTGAAACTAAATTTTTAGTGCTTCCACTATCAATAATCACATCACAACATTTACCCTCACACTTGCATCTAGTGCAAAACAAGCTCCTCCTTTGCTCAGGTTCATTCTCACTACTCAATAGGACTTCTGTTAATCAACGTTTCTCCTCTTTCAGCATCTTTAGAATTTGATGATCTAGCATCTTCATCTACATGTGCAACTCTAGCCTAGCCTTCATTCCTCCTATCCATCTTTCCTTGGTGTTGAGGACATTCAAAGGCCCTATGACCTTCTTCTCCACAGTGAAAACAAGTTCCACGGAAGCCTCCTCTTCCTGAACCTTGTCCTCTTCCTCTTCCTCTCTGATCTCTATTGTTCTGATCTTGGAAATGATTGGAATTTTTTCCTCTCTAATTTTGACTACTACTGGCCTCATCCTTCTTTTTTGTATCTTCATTTCAGCCTCCATATGACCATCCACTAGATCGTCCACCGTGACCTCTTCCATTTTTTCTGCTCTCGAACTTCTTGTTCAGCTTTTTCTCTACTTTTAGGGAAAATTAGTATGCCTCTTCAATACTATTGATTCGAACCAGATTCAACTCCTCCTGAATGCTCGGCCTCAACCCATTAAGGTAATGGGAAACTTTCTCCTTATCAACTTCTGGATGGCCTATTCTGATGAGGATTTGATAGAACTCCTCTGTATACTCCTAAACAGATCTTCCTGCTTGCTTCAAAATTTGCATCTTCTTTAGTAGGTCAAGCTCATAATCAATAGGAATGAACTTTCACTTCAATTTATCCACCATCTGATCCCATCTTGTGATTTTATCCTTTCCTCTTCTATTTTGCTCCAATTGAATCTCTTGCCACTAGATCTTTGCATGACCCTTCAATCTAGCCTTTGCAAATTTGACCCTATTAGGATCCTCAATATCTTCATACTCAAAATATTCTTCACATTCATTGATCCAATCAATCAACTCTTCTGGGTTAAGATTTCTAGAAAATGTTAGAACCTCGATCTTAGGTCTTTTTTCGATCTTGGAAATGGCCCGAAAAAGCCTTTCTTCTTCTTGATTCAAAATTTTCCCTTCTTCTTGATCATCATTTCCTTCTTCGGCTTCATCCTCACTTTCATCTTTGACATTAAGATTCATTCCTCTGTGAATCTCTTCTTGCAATGCTCGCACTTGTCTCTGTAGTGCCCTAATCTCAAGTGTTACAACACCAGCTCTTCTGCCATGTTCTCTTTGTGGAGGCATTTTCACGCTACTTGTTGAAACCCTAACCATAGTCCTAGTGCAAACTGCCTCACAGTCAGTGATTTGTTTACATAGAAACCCTAACCCACAGTCCTGGTGCAAACTTCTTCACAATCAGTGATCTGTTTACACACTCAGGAACAACCTAGCTCTGATACCACTTGATGAAGGGTGCTCCCCTTAACACCACAAACACATAACAAAAGTAGAGAAACAACAACAATATGCAAGAATAGAAAATTGGCTTCTTATTATCTCCACAAATGTGGAATTACAAATTTTCAGAATTACAATATGCAAAGCCACATGGGCATTCCCTTACAATATTCTATAGGACAAAGCCTCAAATCAATACCCAGATCTACTACCCAGAACTATCCCGAACTGCCTAAGACAACACTACAGACCTTTCTTATATAGGCAATTTTCACCGCCCGAGAAGGTTCCAGAAATTTAGCCCTTTAGGCCGACTAGACATAGAATTATTTATTTTTCACAATTATTACAATAGGGTCGGCTCAAAAGAAATACAAAATATGATTTTAGGTAACCCAACTTTTGGAGGCCTTAACTTTCTAACCGTAGCTTCATTTTCCTATTGTAACCACTTTTCAGAAATACCATGACGAGATCTACAGCACCTGACATGCGCTAGCACCAATCAACTAGGGGTCGATTGTGATCCGGAGCCTCTAAGACCTTCAAAATTGACCTGAAATATTTTATACTCAAAAACCTCAATAACTTCACCATTACTGATGATGTGGCAATGAAACTCAACTGGTATATAGGCTGAAATGACTGAGATGAACCTCCAACTGTGAAATCAGAACATTTCGAGATCATATGACCAACTTACTAAAAATAGTAAGTTCCCATAAATAGTAGCTCTGCACAAGGTAGCCCTTATTGAAAAGAAAACATAAATATTTTTGGTTGATGCAAGATTTCCCTTACACCTAGGATGCTCCTGCATTAATAATAGTTTTGTGTTCTCATAGGTCCACTTTTTCATCTTACCAACTTGACATCCTTTCCACATGACATTTCCAAGTTTGTCCAATCTCAGTAGACCTCTTAATCTATTCTTTTTTCTCACCTTAATTAAGTTGTCAAAATTCATATGACAAAATCTCTTTTGCCATAACCATGCATCCTCAACTTTAGCAATTAAGAAACTCTTTGTAGTAGTATCAAGGTAGAATAAGTTACCTTTTGATTGTTCACCGGTGGCAATCATACCTCCATTCTAATCAAATACTTTTACCTTTCCATTCAAAAATTCCATTCGGTGACCTGTATTGTTCAGTTGTGCCACACTCAACAGATTGTACTTTAGTCCTTCAACCCAATAAACATCATCACATTGTTTATTATCTAGAAAAACTATAGAGCCTTTAAATCTCATAGGATATGGAGCATCATTATTGAATCTAACATAACCTTCATCATGATCTTCCATAGTAGTGAACTTATGTGTGTCATGAGACATATGTGAGGTCCTACCCTGACCCATCTTAGCTCAGCTGACACTTTCACACATGGACTATCTTGTTGATACACTATTTTGAGACATTACACTTATTATGATAACTGACTTCATATCATTGGACATTATGCCAGAATTTTTACATGATTATGTCGATGATGATATTAGATGTATCTTTATATTCTTATGTTAGATTCATCCTGATTTTATGATATAGAAGGATAATTGAATTTTGAATTCTGTATTTTGATTTACACTATCTTATGAAATAGGAATTAAGATGGATAGGATGTTTATTTCCTTATGAATTGAGTCTGCATATGATTTAGGGTTACTTGTGAAAGTTGAAATTGAAATTACATATGATGCATATGGAAATAGATTACAAATATACAATTTGTTAGTGTATACATGATTGAATGATAGCATAAATCTTGCTTTTCTTTATATATGAATGTATATGTGGTAATTTCATGAGATAATGATAATGTGATCGAGTGTGCAGGGTTATGACCATGGTTTTAAATGCGGGGAAACAAGGATAGATCAATGTGAAAACTATAAAAGGCCAAGGTTAACTCTATGAAGAGAATGACCTTGTTGTTATGTATTTTATTTTGTATATGTGATGTATGAATGTATGGTAATTTGTAATTATATAATATATGCATAATTGATTGTAATACTATGTGTTAATTATAATTGTGATTATCCATTTGGCATGCCATGTGTAAATTAGAGTGGAGTGATCTGTTTTTATGTTGTGTCACTTGACACTGTTCATGTGCCTTGGCATGCCTAAGTGGATTGGTAAGATTTAACACTACCCTTGAGTCACTTTGTTGAGTCCCTAGGTGTGGTTACTTGTTTAGGAAACCAAGACTTGAGTCCCATCATGTCCATTTTCGTGAGTTAACTTCACATGATTTTTTGGGAGGTTAAAATGAGCTCTAGGGATTGGTTAAGCTTAAATTTAGCTATCCCAATATATGTACTTAGGTTTTTGGGTCAACTTTTGTCCATTTCAACTCCCAAAACTTACATATGACCTCTTAAAGAGTGCCTTCTTTGGGAGTGTTGAATTTTGGGTAGGGATTCAAGGTCATTCCTTCTCCCCATTTCTTGGTTTTCCTCTCATTCTCTAGTTAGGGACAAGTGGTAAAGACACACTTTCCAAGTAAATTCCTCCTCATTGGGATGGGGGTAGAGTTTGGAAGAATTTTTTTCTCTTTTAACAAAATTTGGGAGGAGATGACACTTTTTTCACTTGGACTTGGGAATTTTATTTTGGTAGACTTCTAGCTTAGGAGGAAAGGATAGAGAGGATTTGGGAAGGGAAGAAGAAAAGCTAAGGAAGGATTAGAGCTCTTCTTCAAAAACTACATTGTCATTTTTGCTTGGAAAGTGGTTAGTGCATCTATCATGGTTAAGTTACTATGTTCATGTAAATTTTGTGGTTATGAAAATTTATGTTGCATATGTGTAGTGATGTTTTCAAGTTTTGAATCTTGGTTAATGTAGTGTTTTTCTTCGGTTGATTTTATGTGTATGTTTTGGGAGTGCAAGACATTTCTCACCCTTGGGAGGGAAGAGAGCCTTGAGGGTGAAGGGGTTAGTTGGTAATTCCCTTTAGCAATGAGCCCTTCCTCATGGAGGAAGGTGATGTAGAATGGGTGTATGGGCTCCATGCTGCCACATGTTTTTTTCCTTTGGGGGTCATAAGGGAAGTTGTTTGTGAATTGTGTAGTGAGAAAATGTGAATTCATGAAGCAAGAAGTTGTGAAGTGAAATATTTTTCCTTGTGAAGGCATTGATATGTTCTTTGAGAAAATGAAATTCTTTTTTGTGGCTTTCTCCTTTTGGGTACACTTCCCACCTTCACCCATTTTGGATCCAAGGAGATCCTTTGTGCTTGCCATGGGAATTGGGAGTTTATGTTGTGATCTCTTGTTGTTCATGTTTTGTTTGTGTGTGGATTGTTTGTCACCCATCCATTCATGTTTCCCCTAGCTCGGGTGTGGCCTTGTAAAGGCGTTGGCTGGGAGGTGAGCCTCCATGGTCATGTTGTAACTGTCACATATTACAGTTTTGGCTTGGATGAAAGATGAAGAAATTTTCAATTTGAAGTTACTTGGAACATGGAATTTTCTTATTTTAAATTCCTTAGAAGAGAAAGGATTTATGTGAAATATTTTATCAATTGTAAACTGCATATGGTAAGTAATGAGTTTTGTGACTCTTGGAAATAAAATATTAAGGGGAGGATGAAGTTGTATTACTTGCAGCTAATTGTATTGATAGAATTATAATTCTCAATATTTTTGCAAAAAGAGAAAAAAAAAGGGAAACCTTGTTTTCAACTAATTGTATTGATAGAATTTTAATTTTGTATATTATTGCAAAAGAAGAAATTTTATTAGTATTCTGATTTTCTTTTTATGTTATAAACCATAATATATTCTTTCCTTATTTTGAAATTAAAGAAAACAAAGTGAAATTGTAAATTGGTTATCAAATTTTCTTTTAGTCAATTATTTTAGTGATAAAAAAATCAAATTTACTTTATTACTTTAAGCATAAAGGTATTTTCTTTTTTTTTGTAAATCTATAGAATATTTATAAAGCGATGATAAACTAGGAAAATCTATTTATTGTTCTTGTTTATATTGAAAGTGTTAATAATTTCTTTTAAAAAAAAGATGTTCAAAAAATAGATATTTTAACATTTATAAATGTATACATTCAAAGTGTATATACTTACAAATTTACGATATATAAATCTAAGTTATAAATAAAAGAATAACTTATTTATATACTAATTTATATATATACACACATATATATGTATACATATATATAAGTAAATAAAATATTTAAAAGAAAAGGAGGAATTTAAAAATAAATTAATGTTTAAATTAAAATATTTTAATATTTAAATATAAGGGAGGGTTCGGCTGGGACACTGTATCCGCTCCCCTTTTCTTTGTGTGGTCAAAGCCACTAGTGGTATGCGCTACTGCGTGTGGCCGAAGACACACCAGTCGTTTGCACCACTGTGTGTGGTCGAAGCCACACTAGTGGGTCGCACCACTAGGCGTGGCTGAAGCCACACTAGTGGGTTGCACCATTGGCTGTGGCTGAAGCCACACCATTAGGTCGCGCCACACCAGTGGGTCGTGCCACTAGGCATGGCTGAAGTCACCCCAGTGGGTTGCACCACTATGTGTGGCCGAATCCACACCAATGGGTCGCACCGCTGTGTGTGGCCAAAGCCACACCAGTGGTCCGTAGAGCCCTCAAAAGGTAGGGCCATATGCGGCCATGGCCGTCAGCCCAAACCCTAAAAAGAAAAAGTTTTTTTTTTAAAATAAAATAATATTTTATAAAAAAAACTTAGCAAATAAAAAATAGAGATAGCATAAAAAAAGAAGTTATTTACATAGTATTTCTGTTTACGGAAATAAAAATTTAAGAAGTACAGTAAACAATAAGTTTAAATCTGAAACTAGAAGCTCTAATCTAAACCCTATTAATAAATTTGAGATTCAAAAAAAAATCTAGTTAATAATTTTACCCTTATGAGAATTTTGAATAAGGGTTTGTTGAAACCCTTGGTAGATCCTCTAGGGCTGAATGTAATCCTCTAATGGATATTGTACTTTCATATACACACAAGTGTATATATGCATATATACACAACCTAGGTGTGTATATGCACACATGTACACAATAAAACTTGATAACCCATTTCCCTTGCCTCTAGTTCAAACCTGCACAAAGAAATGAAGGAAAATTAGGGTTTGAAGTGACTTTATAATATGGCCTAACCCTAATTTTAGGGCTAGCCATTTGGGACCTTTTTCTTTTTTTATTATCCCATTGTGGTCCCATAGGAAATGGCTTAACTTTTAATCCCTGTTTTTAATTAATTAAACAAAAAACTAAGTGACTTTAGGAAGTCACTTTTATTGAAATTTATTTAATTACTATTTAATTTAAATTTCTTATTGGATTTTATGTAATGCTAATTTTAAATTAATGAGTGGGGGTATCTTCTTAGTAATTGTTAATAGATGCTATATTAAAATTATTTAAAGTTGTAAATGTTGGAATTGTTATTTAATGAATCTTTATATTATTTTAATATTATTTTGAGATCGGAGATGGAGGTCTATGATTTAATATATTTTAATAATATTTGGAATAATCTAATGTCTTATTAAAGTTTAGGAAAATTTAATTATTTTTTTTATTAATTTAGTGACCTTTTCTATTTTCTCTTATTCTTTGGTTCCTTAGAGAAATAGTTAATTTTATAAATCCCGAGAAGGACCTAGGTGAATTAATTGTCCTTAATAATAATATTAATATTTTGAATAGAAATTATAATTCTTAATTATTTTAGTCCCTTAGTTGGAATATTATTAAAGTTTATTGAAACTTAAACAAAATTATATTTTAATCAAAAGGTACATTAAATCTATTTTAAATTTATTGATTATTAATGTATTTCAACTTTTAATAGATTTATAACCTTAGTGTTGAGATAGGGTGATTTTCATATTTCAACCTTATATTATTCCCTTTATTGAATTTTGCATTTGTCCCTGAATGGTTACCTAGCACTCGCTAGGGGCTATTAGGGATACGAATTGATTAGGTTCATTTGTTCACCATCATTAAAACCCCTTGGCCTGATCCCCTAATCAAAGGGCCTTTAATATTTACTTAATTTGGTTTTAACTTGAGTGTATTTCCCTTCTAACTATTTCTATGCCAAACCTAGATAGGGTTCCCATTGACTAATGCACTCTGACGAACAAGGGAGGTTGGCATGCCAGCGCATGCCATCATTTCCCCTTATGAGTTAATTTGTGTTGGTTAGTGTGCCTCATTTTCATGTCAAGCACACTTAGTGTGTAACCTAGGTGATGTTTGTGTACTTTTTTTAAAAAAAATATTGTGTGTTTTGCCTTAAATTTTAGGCATTACATTTTGGTATCAGAGCACAGTTTCAACTCTAGGAACCTAAACCCATTGCATTTTCAACTCATTATTTTTTTCTACCCTAGTGTGGGATGCCTCCAGTCATGCGTAATGGTCACCAACATGGATGGAGAGCTAGGGGTGGCCACGTGGTAGTAGAAGGTGTTGAGCAGGTAGAAGAGGGAGTAGGTCATGAGCAGGGGCCTCCTCCTATCCCACCACCAAATCCCAACCAGGACATTCTCAATGCACTTCAAAATCTAGCAAGTATCATCATGGATATATTACCCCTATGAGGTCAGCAGGTTGAGGCCCGAGAGTGGAGTAGGAGACCTCCTCCTAGACAGGTTGAGGATTAGGCATATCATGAGGGCGAGTCGGTTCACATGCCAGAGGCACCACTTGGGATAGTGCAGAGAGCACACAGTGATACAGGGGACTAGATCAGAGATCAGAGATCTTCTAAGTAAATAAAATATTTAAAAGAAAAGGAGGAATTTAAAAATAAATTAATGTTTAAATTAAAATATTTTAATATTTAAATATAAGGGAGGGTTCGGCTGGGACACTGTATCCGCTCCCCTTTTCTTTGTGTGGTCAAAGCCACTAGTGGTATGCGCTACTGCGTGTGGCCGAAGACACACCAGTCGTTTGCACCACTGTGTGTGGTCGAAGCCACACTAGTGGGTCGCACCACTAGGCGTGGCTGAAGCCACACTAGTGGGTTGCACCATTGGCTGTGGCTGAAGCCACACCATTAGGTCGCGCCACACCAGTGGGTCGTGCCACTAGGCATGGCTGAAGTCACCCCAGTGGGTTGCACCACTATGTGTGGCCGAATCCACACCAATGGGTCGCACCGCTGTGTGTGGCCAAAGCCACACCAGTGGTCCGTAGAGCCCTCAAAAGGTAGGGCCATATGCGGCCATGGCCGTCAGCCCAAACCCTAAAAAGAAAAAGTTTTTTTTTTAAAATAAAATAATATTTTATAAAAAAAACTTAGCAAATAAAAAATAGAGATAGCATAAAAAAAGAAGTTATTTACATAGTATTTCTGTTTACGGAAATAAAAATTTAAGAAGTACAGTAAACAATAAGTTTAAATCTGAAACTAGAAGCTCTAATCTAAACCCTATTAATAAATTTGAGATTCAAAAAAAAATCTAGTTAATAATTTTACCCTTATGAGAATTTTGAATAAGGGTTTGTTGAAACCCTTGGTAGATCCTCTAGGGCTGAATGTAATCCTCTAATGGATATTGTACTTTCATATACACACAAGTGTATATATGCATATATACACAACCTAGGTGTGTATATGCACACATGTACACAATAAAACTTGATAACCCATTTCCCTTGCCTCTAGTTCAAACCTGCACAAAGAAATGAAGGAAAATTAGGGTTTGAAGTGACTTTATAATATGGCCTAACCCTAATTTTAGGGCTAGCCATTTGGGACCTTTTTCTTTTTTTATTATCCCATTGTGGTCCCATAGGAAATGGCTTAACTTTTAATCCCTGTTTTTAATTAATTAAACAAAAAACTAAGTGACTTTAGGAAGTCACTTTTATTGAAATTTATTTAATTACTATTTAATTTAAATTTCTTATTGGATTTTATGTAATGCTAATTTTAAATTAATGAGTGGGGGTATCTTCTTAGTAATTGTTAATAGATGCTATATTAAAATTATTTAAAGTTGTAAATGTTGGAATTGTTATTTAATGAATCTTTATATTATTTTAATATTATTTTGAGATCGGAGATGGAGGTCTATGATTTAATATATTTTAATAATATTTGGAATAATCTAATGTCTTATTAAAGTTTAGGAAAATTTAATTATTTTTTTTATTAATTTAGTGACCTTTTCTATTTTCTCTTATTCTTTGGTTCCTTAGAGAAATAGTTAATTTTATAAATCCCGAGAAGGACCTAGGTGAATTAATTGTCCTTAATAATAATATTAATATTTTGAATAGAAATTATAATTCTTAATTATTTTAGTCCCTTAGTTGGAATATTATTAAAGTTTATTGAAACTTAAACAAAATTATATTTTAATCAAAAGGTACATTAAATCTATTTTAAATTTATTGATTATTAATGTATTTCAACTTTTAATAGATTTATAACCTTAGTGTTGAGATAGGGTGATTTTCATATTTCAACCTTATATTATTCCCTTTATTGAATTTTGCATTTGTCCCTGAATGGTTACCTAGCACTCGCTAGGGGCTATTAGGGATACGAATTGATTAGGTTCATTTGTTCACCATCATTAAAACCCCTTGGCCTGATCCCCTAATCAAAGGGCCTTTAATATTTACTTAATTTGGTTTTAACTTGAGTGTATTTCCCTTCTAACTATTTCTATGCCAAACCTAGATAGGGTTCCCATTGACTAATGCACTCTGACGAACAAGGGAGGTTGGCATGCCAGCGCATGCCATCATTTCCCCTTATGAGTTAATTTGTGTTGGTTAGTGTGCCTCATTTTCATGTCAAGCACACTTAGTGTGTAACCTAGGTGATGTTTGTGTACTTTTTTTAAAAAAAATATTGTGTGTTTTGCCTTAAATTTTAGGCATTACATTTTGGTATCAGAGCACAGTTTCAACTCTAGGAACCTAAACCCATTGCATTTTCAACTCATTATTTTTTTCTACCCTAGTGTGGGATGCCTCCAGTCATGCGTAATGGTCACCAACATGGATGGAGAGCTAGGGGTGGCCACGTGGTAGTAGAAGGTGTTGAGCAGGTAGAAGAGGGAGTAGGTCATGAGCAGGGGCCTCCTCCTATCCCACCACCAAATCCCAACCAGGACATTCTCAATGCACTTCAAAATCTAGCAAGTATCATCATGGATATATTACCCCTATGAGGTCAGCAGGTTGAGGCCCGAGAGTGGAGTAGGAGACCTCCTCCTAGACAGGTTGAGGATTAGGCATATCATGAGGGCGAGTCGGTTCACATGCCAGAGGCACCACTTGGGATAGTGCAGAGAGCACACAGTGATACAGGGGACTAGATCAGAGATCTTCTACGACTACAACCACCACCTTTTTCAGAATCTATGGGTGGGACAGAGGCTAAGGCATGGCTTTTGAGCCTTGAGTGTTTCTTTGGGTTATTCCCTTACAAGAGAAACCTAAAGGGACCGCTTCACTTGGTGGAGGCAGGAGGAGTATAAGAACCACCTGATCATAGACACCCTCACCTAGGAGACATTCCTTAAGAGATTTGGAGCTTGGTATATGTCAGAGCACTTTACAAAATGTCAAATCGATGAGTTCCATGACCTTCAACAGAGATGTCTTTCTGTGGCACAATATGAGAGTAAGTTTCTCGAGCTCCTTCCCTATGTAGACTATATGAAGGATGAGAAACTACAGGTCAACGACTTTATTAGGGGGTTTAGCCATGCTATTTCTGATAGGGTGTGGATGGTACCTTCAGGTGATTTATGCCATACAATAGAGAGGGCCATGATTGCTGAGGAGATCCATAATAGGTCTCACGATGCATGGGATAGGTCACAGAACTGTAATTCTGCACCACAATCTTCTAGTTTCCAGAGATACTGCTGGAAGGGAAATTAGAAGCACTCCTCAAGGTCTTTTAGAGCACCTTAGCAATATGATGAAGGGTGCTCCCCTAAATACCACAAATACATAATAGAAACAAAGAAACAACAACTATATGCAAGAACAAAAAATTGGCTTCTTATTATCTCCACAAATATGGAATTACAAACTTTCAGAATTACAATATGCAAAGCCACATGGGCATTCCCTTACAATATTCTATAGGACAAAGCCTAGAATCAATACCTAGATCTACTACCCAGCACTACCTAGACAACACTATGGGCCTTCTTTATATAAGCAATTTCCACCACCCGAGAAGGTTCTAGAAATTTAGCATTTTAGGCTGCCTAAACATGGAATTATTTTATTTTAACAATTATTACAATAGGGTCAGCACAAAAGAAATACAAAATATGCTTTTAGGTAGCCCAACTTCCGGAGGCCATAACTTTTTAACCATAGCTTTGTTTTTCTATTGTAGCCACTTTTCGAAAATGCCATGACAAGATCTACAATGATTGTCATGCGCTAGCACTAGTCAGCTAGGGGTCGATCATGATCCGAAGCCTCTAAGGCCTTCAAAATTGACCTAAAAGATTTTGTACCCAAAAACCTCAATAACTTCACCAATACTGATGATGTGGCAATGAAACTTAACTGGTAGGCTGAAATGACTAGGATGAATCTCCAACTATGAAATCAAAACATTCTGAGATCATATGACCAACTTACTAAAAATAGTAAGTTTTCATAAATAGAAGCTATGCACAAGATAGCCCTTATTGAAAAGCAAACAGAAAGATTTTTGGGTGATGCAAGATTTCTCTTACACCTAGGATGCTCCTGCATCAGACACCCGGGGTAATTTGAGAAGTGAACTTGTCACGGCTCAGGTGTGCAGAGGAAAACCAAGATGGTTAACCTCCTCCTCTGCTAGCCATGATGAGTCTTCAACAAGTCATCCTTTCCATTTGACCAAATACTCTTCATATGTACTATTCCTTGTGCTTCTTCCAACATGACTATCTAGTATGTCTTCAATCTCCTTGATATATGAACTTGTTACTGGAATACTCCACTGTGCTACTATAACCTCATCTTCAACACCTCCTTCGTGATACTCTGTCAAATCTAAAACATTAAATACTGGTGAAATATTCAGCTCAATAGGCAACTTGACCTCATATGCATTTCCTAAATCATGCTTCTTCAATATCTTACATGGCCCAAACTTCTTCATTTTCAACTTGTTATATGTACCAACTAGAAATTGCTCCTTCTGCAAATGAACCATGACTTCATCTCCAACCTAAAACTCCTTATGCCTCCTTTTCTCATCTACCTTAGCCTTATACTTTGCATTCATCTTGGTAATATGCTTCCTCACCTCCTCATGGATGTTCTTCAAGTGTTCTGCAAAATCATTAGCTTCAGCACTACTTATTTCTCCTTTATCTATCTTTCTCAACTCAAATGCACTTCTTGGACTACTCCCATATACAATCTGGAATGGTAATTTACCAGTGCTCCTATTAAAAGAATTATTGTATACAAATTCTACCTATGGTAAAATCAAATCCCATCCTGTTGGCTTATCTCCAACCAAACATCTCAGCAAATTTCCCAAACTCCTATTCACCACCTCTATCTATCCATCAATCTATGGATGATGTGATAAATTAAAATTCAAATCTTTCTTCAACTTCTTCCATAATATATGCCAGAAATATCCAACAAACTTAGTGTCCCTATTTGAAACTATAATCTTTGGAAACCATGTAGTCTCACCACTTCTCTGAAAAATAATTCTGCTACATGAACAACATCATTAGTCTTCTTGCAGGGAACAAAATGTGCCATCTTTGAAAATCCGTCAACTACCACAAAAATTGAATCAAGTCTCCTTTGTGTCCTTGGTAAACCAAGAAAAAAGTCCATACTAATATCCTCCCAAGCCTTCTCTGGTATAGGTAATGGCCGATACAACCCTGTATTCTACTTCACTCCTTTTTCCATCTAGCATACTTTGCAACTTTGTACAAACTTCTTGACATCTTGCTGCAACTATGGAAAATAATAATTCTCACTAACCAAAGCAAGGGTTTTATCATGACCAAAATGTCTAGCCAATCCTCCTCTATGCTTCTCCTTGATGAGATTCTCCCTCATAGAACTTCTTGGAATACACAACTGACTCCCTCTAAATAGCATATCATCTTGAATGATGAAATCTAGCCACTTCATTCTGTCTAGAGTAACAGGTTCTTTACAAGCTTTCCAAGCTTCACCAAAATCAGGATCCTCTGGATACAAATTCTTGACTTCCTTGAACCCAACCACCTCAATCTACATTTATGTCAGCAATAGTTGTCTTCTGCTAAGCGCATCTACAACCCTATTAGACTTTCCACTTCTGTGTTTCAAAAAAAATGTATAACTCTGCAAAAACTCAACCCATTTCAAATGCCTTTGATTCAACTTTCCGTGATTATTCAAATATTGCAAAGCTTGATTATCAGTATACAAAACAAACTCCTTAGGAAGCAGATAGTGTCTCCACTTCTTCAATGCCTGAACTATAGCATAAAATTCCTGATCATAAACAAAATATTTTCTCTTGGCATCATTTAACTTCTCACTAAAATAAGTAATAGGTTTACCTTCTTGGCTTATAACAGCTCCTATTGTAGTACCACTAGCATCACAATCTACTTGAGACACCATATTAAAATCAAGAAGTGCTAAAACAGGTTGTTCTGTAACCTTTTGTTTCAACGGTTTGAAACTCTTATCTGCCCAATTAGTCCACTTGAACTCTTTTCTATCCCCTCTCATTGTTCCAATCAAGGGTCCACAAATACTACTAAAATCTATGATAAACTTTCTATAAAAGCTATCCAAACCATCAAAAGACCTTACTTCAGTAGCACTCCTTAGAGTAGGCCATTCAAGGATAGCCTGTACCTTCTTTGAGTCCATTTTTAGACCTTCTGCTGAAACTACAAATCCCAAATACACTAACTCTTTCTTCACAAAACTGCACTTCTTCAAATTAATCAACAATTTCTCATCTCTTAACTTTTCAAACACCATAAAAATATGCATCATATGCTCTTCCAATGTCTTACTAAAGATCAAAATATCATCTAGGTACACAATGACAAACTTACCCAAAAATTCTTTTAGAACCTCATTCATGAGCCACATGAAAGTGCTCGGTGCATTGGTTAGCCCAAAAGGCATGACTAACCACTCATATAGTCCTTCCTTTTTCTTGAAGGTATTCTTCCATTCATCTCCTTCTCTAATCTAAATCTGGTGATATCCACTCTTCAGATCTATCTTTAAGAAATACACAACTCCACTCAAACAATCCATAATATCATCCATTCGTGGCAATGGAAACTTATACTTGATTGTGATCTTGTTTATTGCTCTGGAATCTATACACATTCTCCATTCTCCATTTTTCTTTTGTGCTAATACTGTTGGTACAACACATGGAATCGGGCTCTCCCAAATCAATCCCTTCTGTAACAAGTCATGTACTTGTCTATTCAACTCTTCACTTTCTGCTGGTGTCATTCTATGTGCTACCTTGTTTGGAAAATTGGCTCCTGGAATCAAATCCATCTGCTGACTGATCTTCCTTACTGGTGGTAATCTATCAGGTACATTATCAGATACAATATCCTGAAACTCATTCCACAAATTTGCAACCTCTACAAGTACATCCTCTACTTCTTATTTACCAGCTTTTGGAATTAAAGTAAAACACACATGCTCATGCCTCATACCATCTAGGAATTTTCTTCCATCAACAAAAGTTATTCTCACATTACCACATACCTTTTCTTCAGTCTCCTTCAATGGCTTTAGCTTATGTCACACTCCATCCTTTGTCAGGGAATAGGTATTTGCATGACCATCATGTACAGTACATCTATCAAACTGCCATGGCCTACCCAACAACATATGACATGCATCCATAGATATGATATCACATAGTACCTCATCTTGGTACCTACCAATCTTGAACTTTACTAGGCACTATTCACTAACTATCACCTTGCAGTCATCCTGCACCCAGGCAATCTGATATGGATGTGGGTGTTTCTACCTCTTGAGCTTCAACTTTGTCACCATCTCTTCTGACACCAAATTGTCAATGCTTCCACTATCAATAATCACATCACATCATTTACCCTCACACTTGCATCGAGTGCAAAATAGGCTCCTCCTTTGTTTAGGTTCATTCTCACCACTCAGCAGGACTCTTCTGTTGATCAACATTTCTCCTTTTTTAGCATCTTTAGAATTTGAGGATCTAGCGTCTTCATCTACATGTTCCACTCTGGCCTAGCCTTTATTCCTCCTATCTGTCCATCCTTGGTGTTGAGGACATTCAAATGCCCAATGACCTTCTTCTCCATAGTGAAAATATGTTCCATGGAAGCCTCCTCTTCCTGAACCTTGTCCTCTTCCTCTTCCTCTCTAATCTCTATTGTTCTGATCTTGGAAATGATTGGAATTGTTTCCTCTTTGATTTTCACTGCTACTGGCCTCATCCTTCTTTTTTGGATTTTCATTTTGGCCTCCATATGACCATCCACCAGATCATCCACCGTGACCTCTTCCATCTTGTCTGCTCTCGAACTTCTTGTTCAGCTTTTCCTCTACTTTTAGGGAAAACTGGTATGCCTCTTCAATACTATTCATTTGAACCAAATTCAGCTCCTCCTGAATGCTTTGCCTCAACCCATTAAGGTAATGAGCAACTTTCTCCTTATCAGCTTTCGCATGCCCTATTTTGATGAGGATTTGATAGAACTCATCTGTATACTCCTGAATAGATCATCCCACTTGCTTCAAACTTTGCATTTTCTTTAGTAGGTCAAGCTCATAATTAATAGGGATGAACTGTCACTTCAATTTATCCACCATCTGATCCCATCTTGTGATTTTATCTTGCCCTCTTCTATTTCACTCCAATTGAATCTCTTACCACCAGATCTTCACATGACCTTTCAGTCTAGCCTTCAGGAATTTGACCCTATCAGAATCCTCAATATCTTCATACTCAAAATATTCTTCACATTCATTGATCTATTCAATCAATTCTTCTAGGTTAATATTTCCTAAAAATGTAGGAACCTCGATCTTAGGTCTTTTCCTGATCTTCGAAATGGCTCGAAAAAGCCTTTCTTCTTCTTGATTCACAATTTTGTCTTCTTCTTCTTGATCATCATTTCCTTCTTTGGCTTCATCCTCACTTTCATCTCTAACATTAAGATTTATTCCTCTGCAAATCTCCTCTTGTAATGTTTGCACTTGTTTCTGGAGTGCTCTAACTTCAGGTGTTGCAACACCAGCTCTTCCACCATGTTCTTGTTAGAAATAGGGAATACTGAGAGGGGGGGGGTGAATCAGTATTCTACAAACTTTATCTTTTTCCCAATTATGGATTTAATAGATTATCTTTATACATGCATAACATAAGAAGCTAAACAACATGCATAGTAATAAAACTAAAGAACTCATAACACATGATTTGTTCTCGAGGAAACCCTGGCCAAGGGAAAACCCCGGTGGGGATGGTACCCACAAGGAAATCTCCTCAAAAGATTAAAAAAACATGTAAGTGATCAAAGATGAAAATCTAAATTGTTCTCAAACAGTTGAATTCTCATAATTTCACACATATCAACTAGGACTTTGTCAACACATATCAAATAAGCTATGTGTACCATTCCAGCTACCATGTCATCCTCTCTTGAATTTGCACAAAACTTGGTTGTTAGGATCTTGCATAGGTATCTAACATCAGGTAGTTGGACCTTACTAATTACAATTCTTCTACCATTATAGGATGAAATAGTGTTATCAATGACTATCTTTCTCATGTTCTTCTCATTTAAAGGAATAGCTCCAGATTTAGATAGTCCAGTGACTTCATGAATCAAATCAGCTGTTATGTCTATTACTCTATCTTCTAGCCAAAACTTTCCATTATGAATTATGCTAAGGATTATGTTAGTGCATTCATCATTATCAAACTCATTCTTCTTTATATTGTTAAGATATTATTTTGATAAACAAAATAATCCCTTAACTCTTTACCAATTCTGCCTTCATATACTGTCATGTTGGCTTCACATTATCTTCGGTAAAACTATCATAACTTCTTTCGTACATGCCATACTAACTTGTACTCTAAGATGGGTCATCATTAGTCACCATAGAGTCTATGTTCAAGTGCACAAGCACTGAACTCACTCCAGTCAATGTCGCAAACAAAAACTATGTCCAGGTACACTGGTAAAAATACTCTCATACTTAGACAAATATGCAATGCGCTCTGTCATACTTGCTCTCTGACTTTTGCGATCTTCATGTCGATCATATGTTGCCATAATGATAACATCTATGCAATCAACTCAGCCAAATTGCCAATAGTTCCCTTCATGGAGGTATTTTCACATGTATCACTGAAACCCTAACCATGGTCCTAGTGCAAATTGCCTCACAGTCGGTGATCTATTTACCCAGAAACCCTAACCCACGGTCCTGGTGCAAACTGTCTCACAATCGGTGATCTATTTACACACTTAGGAACTCCTACTATGATACCACTTGATGAAGGGTGCTCCCCTTAAAACCACAAATACATAACAGAAATAGAGAAACAACAACAATATGCAAGAACAAAAAATTGGCTTCTTATTATTTCCACAAATGTGGAATTACAAACTTTCAAAATTACAATATGCAAAGCCACATGGGCATTCCCTTACAATATTCTATAGGACAAAGCCTCAAATCAATACCCAGATCTACTACCCAGCACTACCTAGACAACACTACGGGCCTTCTTTATATTAGCAATTTCCATCGCCCGAGAAGGTTCCAGAAATTTAGCCTTTTAGGCTGACTAAACATAGAATTATTTTATTTTTACAATTATTACAATAGGGTCGGCTCAAAAGAAATACAAAATATGCTTTTAGGTAGCCCAACTTTTGAAGGCCATAACTTTTTAACCGTAGCTCTATTTTTCTATTGTAACCACTTTTCAAAAATGCCATGATGAGATCTATAGTGCCTAACATGCACTAGCGCCATTCAACTAGGGGTCGATTGCAATCCCTCGAAGGCCTTCAAAATTGACCTAAAAAATTTTGTACCCAAAAACCTCAATAACTTCACCAATATTGATGATGTGGTAATGAAACTCAACTGGTAGGCTGAAATGACTAGGATGAACCTCCAACTGTGAAATCAAAACATTCTAAGATCATATGACCAACTTACTAAAAATAGTAAGTTTCCATAAATAGCAACTCTGTAAAAGATAGCCCTTATTGAAAAGCAAATAGAAATCTTTTTGGGTGATGCAAGATTGCTCTTACACCCAGGATGCTCCTGCATCACAATAGCAGCAACAACCTCAGCAAAGTTAGAGATAGAGACCTCCATAGGGACACCAGGGCTCTAAGCCCAAGTAGTGGCATTCACAGGGTCCTCAAAATGATCAGAGAGCTCAAACACAGTCATCAAGAGGTGGCTTCAATGGATCCAGTATGATAGGTGGAAAATAGTAGTCTAGACCTTAGGGGATTCAGATTTAGGCTAGAGCTCCATGTTACACTTGTGGTTCTATGGGGCACATTTCTAGAGATTGCCCTTTAGGTCATCCAGTCGATAGTTAGAGGGCGACAACTTCAGAGCCTACAATAGGTGACATGGGTAGATCCCGCCGAGTGTTTGTAGTGGTTGATAACTACCAACCTGAGCATCAAGCCATGGTTATTGAGGCCACAGGTAGGATTGGAGGTAGTAGCATTTCTATTCTTTTTTATTCAGGAGATACTGAATCTTTTATTAATCCCTTTATAGTGGAGTGTTGTGGGCTAGTGGAAGCTAGGAAGGATGTTAGTTGGGAGATTGAGTTAGCCTCAGGTGCTAGGGTGTCAATTATTTCTTTGGTGAGGAGATGTCAGTTATAGATTGGGGACATGACCACCATATTTAACCTTCATATTACACCACTTGGATCCTATAATGTTGTTCTTGGCATGTACTGGCTTTATGTCCACAACGCCAAGATGGATTGTAGGTAGAAGAAAGTCAAGAGTGTAGATGATATTGGTGTGCCCTCAGTTATCTTAAGATTTTAGAGACCTATATCTCTTTGTATGATTTTCTCTATGCAACTTAAGTGGTGCATGCAGAAGGGTTGTCGGTTATTTTCCATCACCATCAGTGACAAAGAGGAGGAGGTAGAGAAGGAGAATTCCCTTGATGACCATCCCATTTTGTAGGAGTTTGTAGATGTTTTTCCTTTAGAGCTACCTAGTATGCCACCACCTAGAACAATGGATTTCTTGATGCAAGGCAGGGGAGGATGAGGGGCCAAAGGCACACCCTAGTCCAAATCTAACTTGTAGATATCACATAGAATAAATTAAACAACAAGTGAGAGAGAGAATTATGATCAAATCCTTTATTTTATCATATAGATTTATACATGTCAAGATGTAAGGCCTTCCCGGTTAGGGACAAATACTACCACTCAATTCCAACAGTCCTCCAACATGCGAGGATTCAGAAACTACCTTCAATCTTCTAACTCCTGATTTCTACCAAAAAAAACTTCCCCCAAAACTTTAACTAGCAACTACATTATATACAAGAGGCTATCAAAAAATTTGGCCTTTAGATCCACCATTAACAGAAGGAACAACTAGATCTAGGTCCACATGCTTCCCAATGATAGACACTAACATGAAATCTATGACCAAAATTAAATGCTCAAGTCGGCCTCAATAGAAAACTAAAACAAACAACTTGGTAAGAAAGGATAACCAAGCTCCAAGAAAGGATAACTGAGCACTGGGGAATTAACTGACCAACTCGGTTAAAGAAGGAACTGAACAACTACCGAGCCAACTCAGTCAAAGAAGGAACCAAGCAACACAAAAAAATCAAACTTATTTTTTGTGACATGGGATTGCCAAGGACCTAAGATGCTCCTACATCAGACACTTAGGGTTATTTGAAATGATTCTCTAAATCATGCAGATGGTACAACCTAAGCTGAATCCAACTTAGATTGTGAAATCCATGAACTATCTTCAATCAATCTGTTCTTTCACTTTACTGAATATTCCATATACTATCTTCTTCTTATGCTTCTGTCAACTCTTTGTTCCAAAATCTGCTCAACTTCTTATGTCTATCTCTTAGGATAATCATTCTGTATTGTCATTTCTTCATCTGATTCATGATACTCATACAAATCTACAATGTTGAATATAGGTGATATATCCATGTCATCAGGTAACTCAATCTCATAAGCATTTCCATTGTCAAATCTTCTCAATATCTTGCAAGGAACAAACTTCTTCATTTTCATCTTCCCATATGTTCCAATAGGAAATCTGCCTTTCTTCAAATGAATTATCACTTCATCCCTAATTGCAAAAGTCTTATGTCTTCTTGATCTATCTACTCTGTCTTTATATTTTTGATTACTTTTCTCCAACTTATGTTTCACTTCTTCATGCAATGTCTTCATGAACTCAGCAAACTTTACTCCTTTAGCACTTCTCTTTTCTTCACCAGCAATATCCTTCAAATTTGATATACCTCTTGGTTGTATTCCATTTACAATCTCAAAAGGTGACTTTCTAGTACTCCTATTCATTGAATTATTATATGCAAACTCTGCTTGTGCCAACACAAAGTCCCAATTACTTAGTTTATCTCCAACTAAGCATCTCAAAAGATTACCCAAACTTCTATTCATAACCTCTATCTGTCCACCAGTATGTGGGTGAAATGTAGAACTATATCTCAACTCGGTACCCAACTTTCTCCAAAGAGTCTTCCAAAAGTATCCAACAAATTATTGTCTCAGTTAGAGATGATACTTCTCAGTAATCCATGTAATCTGACAACTTCCTTAAAGAAAAGATCTATTTGTACTGCATCTGATGTCTTTCTATAGGGTATAAAATGTGCCATCTTTGAAAATATATCCACAATAACAAATATGGAATCATTACCTCTCACTGTCTTCGATAATCCAAGAACAAAAACCATATTGATATCAATCCAAGATTTCTTAGGAAAAAAAATTGGTATATACAATCTAGTATTCTGACTTACTCTCTTTGCAACTTGACAAATTCCACAACTTTTCACAAATTTGTGAACATACTTATACAACTGTGGCCAAAAGTATTTTTCTTTAAGAAAATTCAATGTCTTGTCAATGTCGAAATGTCCAGCCAAACCGCTACTATGTTTCTCCTTTATCAAATTTTTTCTCATTGATCCTCTCAGTATACAAAACTAAATATCTTTAAACAACATACCTTCTTGAATGAAACAGTCTTCCCATTTAGTACTCGGTTGATCTTGAATAGGTGCTCTACACTTTCTCCATGGCTCAAAAAAATTAGGATCAGTTTCATATAAATCTTTCATATCATCAAAACCAAGAACTTCAATTCTCATCTCAGTCATCAAAGATCTTCTACTCAATGCATCAACAACTTGGTTAGTGACTCCACTCTTATATTTTATCACAAACATATAAATCTGCAAATATTCAACCCATTTTATATGTCTTTGATTCAACTTATTCTAACTACCCAAATACGGTAAACCCTTATGATCAGTATACAACACAATTTCACTTGGTATCAAATAATGTCTCCATTTCTTTAGGTCTTTAACAATAGCATAGAATTCTTGATCATACATAGAATATTTCCTTTTTGCATCATTCAACTTCTCACTAAAGAAAGCAATAGGTTTACCATCTTGACTCAACACAGCTCCTATTGCACTACCACTTGCATGACATTCAACTTGAAATACCTTATTGAAATCAAGCAATGCTAACATAGGTAATTCAATAACCTTTTGTTTCAAAGTCTCAAAACTTTTATCATCTCCATGTGTCCACTTAAATTCTCTTTTATCTCCAGCCATAGTCTCAGTCATAGCATTACAAATTGAACTAAAATTTCTAATGAACTTTCAGTAAAAACTTTGCAAACCATGAAATGATCTTACCTCACTAGCATTCTCAAGTGTAGGCCAATTCAAAATAGCTTCAACCTTTTTAGAATCCATTTCAAACCATCAACTAAAATTACAAATCCTAAATACACAATCTCCTCTTTTATGAAGGAACACTTTTTCAGGTTAATCAACAAATTTTCTTCTTTCAATCTCTCCAATACTTTTCTAACATGAAAAAAATGTTCTTCTCTAGTCTTACTAAATATTAGAATGTCATCTAGGTATACAATCATAAATTTACCCAAAAATTTCTTCAAAAATTTCAATCTCATAAAAGTACTCGGTGCATTAGTTAAAACAAAAGGCATAACCAACCACTCAGACAAATCTTCTCTTGTCTTAAAAGCAGTCTTCCACTCATCACCTTCTCAAATTCTAATCTGATGATATCCACTTTTCAAATCAATTTTGGTAAAATACTTTGCTCCAATCAAACTATCCATTATGTCATCCATTCTCGGTATAGGAAACCTATATTTCACTGTTATCTTGTTTATTGCTATGGAACATTCACCATTCACCAATATTCTTAGGCTCTAACATAGCTGGTACTATACAAGGACTCAAAATTTCTCAGATCAAACCTTTCTGCAACAATTCTTGAATCTACCGGTTCAATTCCTGATTCTCAGTAGGTGTCAACCGATGTGGTGCCTTATTCGGTAAAATAGCTCTAGGGATAAGATCCATGCAATGATCAATGCTTCTCTTCAGTGGAAAACCATAAGGTACATTATCAAAAATGATCTCTCTATACTCGGTGAGTATCTTATCAATCTCTTCAGGGATGTTATCCACTATTTTTCCACTCGGTTTGTTAGGAATCACAAAAAACATACATTATTCTTCTTCAAATCCTTAACAAACTTTCTTCCTTCCATCAAGAAAACTTTCACAAATATACAAACACTACTAACATGTTCTTCAATCAAAGGTAACAATATTTTCTTTCTCCCATCAGGCCAAATAGTATATTTATGCAATCTCCCATCATATATAGCATGTCTATCATATTGCCAAGGTCTACCCAACAAAATATGACAACAATCCATAGGCATGATATCACATAACACCTTATCATAGTAATTTCCAATTTTCAAATTCACATAACATTGTTCACTTACCAAGAGTGTATTCTCATCCTTGATTCATGATATATGATAGGGCTTCAAATGTTTCAACCTTTTCAACTACAACTTTGTAACCATTTTTTCAGATGCCAAGTTCACCGAACTTGCACTATTGATGATTACCTTCCATACTTCATCATAAACTCTATATCTGGTCTTGAACAAACTTTTCCTTATCGGATCTTCTTTATTACTTTCACTCCAAAGTGCTCTCCTTACCATCAAGTTATTTTCCTTCTTAGGTTCATTTAGTGAATCTTCTTGCACCAAAGCATTTATACTACTACTGACCTTCTTACTTTCATGTGTACACTCAAATGATCTATGTTCTTCCTCTCCACAATTGTAACAAGTTCCTTGGAATCCACCTCTGTTATAACCATCTTGGTAGTTATTTCTTCTTCCACTTGATGAACTTTCACCTTTCCACTCAGTCTTTCTTTTATCCAGATATGTCTTTTCAAGATCAGATCTATTGTGTTCACCATAAGATCTACATCTTCCTTTAGGTAATCTACTGCCTCTACCTCTTTGTCTTTTCTCATGTCTTTTGTTCAATTTCTCCTTGGCTTTCAAGGAAAAATGATAGGTTTCTTCAATATTTTCCAACTTAACCAAACTAATTTCTTCCTGGATGGAAACTCTCAACCCATTCATATATCTATCAACTCTTTCCACATCATCTTCATCATGTCTAGATTTGATATCTAATCTATAGAATTCCTTAGTATAATCTTTTACCGAGCTATCTTTCTATTTCAAACTTTGCATTCGCCTAACTAGGTTAATCTAATAATCACAAGGTAAAAACTTGTCTTTCAACTTATTTACCATCATATTCCATACCTTAATTTTGTCTTTTCCTTTCCTCTTTCTATCCAACTACAGATGCTCCCACCACAAGGATGCATGACTCTTCAACTTTTTGCTTGCAATCTTTACCTTCTTTTCCTTGGGAACATTTTCATACTTAAAATACTTCTCCATCTCAGTGATCCAATCCACCAACTCATCTGAATCTACCTTTCCACTATACTCAAGAGGATTGAAATGTGGTGTAGACTTCAAATTCATCAAAGCCTTCAACAATATTTCCTCACCTTGATCCATCATAGGTGCAGGTTTTGCATCATCATGTTCATCCTCAATTTCATCATCACTAACATATTCAAGATGTGTTCCTCTATATTGGGTTGTCTCAATAGCTTCTAATCTAGCAGCAAGTTTTCTCAACATGTCTACCAATCTTGGATATGCATCTCACCTTCCATGAGCCATATAGAAACCCTCTACAATTACAGGCCAGATCGCAATCTTCTACCCCACAACAAATATCAACTAGGGTTTGACAAAAAGGAACCCTCAAATCTAGATTCATAAATCTAGATCCAAATCTAACCTCACTCTAGTACCACCTGATGCAAGGAAGGGGAGGATGAGGGGCCAAAGGCACACCCCAGTTCAAATCTACCTTGTAGAGATCACACATGGAAGCAATTACACAACAAGTGAGAGAGAGAATGTCGATCACATCCTTTTATTTCATCAGATAGATTTATACATGTCCAGTTGTAAGGCCTTCCCGATTAGGGCTAGATATTACAATTCAATTACAAAAGTCCTCCAACATGCGAGGATTCAAAAACTACCTTCAATCTTCTAACTCCTAACTGCTACCAAAAAAAAACTTCCCCCAAAACTTCAACCAACAACTACATTATATACAAGAGGCTACCAAACAAGTCAGCCTTTATATCCACCATTAACGAAAGGAATGACCCGATCAAGTTCCACATGCTTCCCAATGATAGATACTAACATTAAATCCATGACCACAATCAAATTCTCAAGTTGGCCTCAATAGAAAACTAAAAAAAATATCTCAATAAGAAAGGATAATTGAGTGCTATGAAAGGATAATCAAGCACCAGGGAATTAACCAACCAACTCGGTTAAAGAAGGAATCGAGAAACTACCAAGCCAACTTGGTCAAAGAAGGAACTAAGAAAAAAAAAAAACTCAAAATTCTTTTTGGTGACACAGGATTTCCCAGGACCCAAGATACTCCTACATCATTTTCACATTGATCTTGTGCTAGGAGTTAAGATTGTATCTCAGGAACCTTATAGGATGACTACCCATGAGTTCAGCGAGCTCAAGATTTAGTTGGAGGAGCTCTTGGAGAAAGGGAATATTCATCCTAGTGTGTCACTATGGGGTGCACCTATCATCTTTGTTAAGAAGAAGGAAAGATATCTTAGGTTATGTATGGATTACCTATAGTCAAATAAGGTGACCATCAAGAATCGGTAGCCACTTCCTAGGATAGATGATTTGTCTGACCATCTTCAGGGTGCCCGTGTGTTCTCTAAGATTGACTTGATGTTAGGGTACCACCATTTGAGGATTGTGGAGAGTGATATCCACAAGATTTCATTTCATACATGCTATGGCCATTATTAGTTCACTCTGGTTCCTTTTGGACTCACGAATGCTCTAGCTATATTCATGAGCCTCATGAATGGAGTATTCTGCTCATTCTTAGATAGATTTGTGGTGGTGTTCTTGGATGATATTTTTATCTACTCGTGAGATGAGCATGAGCATGAGGAGCATTTGAGATAGGTCTTGTAGTGCTTGAGGGATAATCAGTTGTTTGGTAGCTTGTCGAAGTGTGCTTCTTCAAATCAAAGGTATATTACCTTGGCCATGTGATATCACAGGATGGGATCTCTATTGACCCATCTAAGATTAGAACAATTATGGATTGGCCAGTACCTACTAGTGTGACTAAGGTCAAGTGTTTCATGGGTCTTGTAGGATATTATAAACTATTTGTTGATGGATTCTCTAGAGTGGCTCATCCTGTCACTTTCCTTCAGAGAAAAGGGGAAGAAGTTTGAGTGGATAGAGAGGTGTGAGAGATATTTTTGGGAGCTCAAGAGAGAACTCACTAGTGCACCTATCCTTGTAGTACTGTATCCATCAACATACTTTGTAGTATGCACAGATGCATCATTAGATGGGATTGGAGAAGTCCTTATGTAGAGTGGTCAAGATATTGCTTACAAGTCTAGGAAACTCAAGACTCATGAGCTTAACTACCCTACCCATGACCTTGAGCTAGCAGCAGTGGTGCATGCCTTGGTGAGATGGTGGAATTTTCTTTTGGGGAATCATTTTGAGCTTCATTTAGATCATCAAAGCTTGCAGTATATTTTTACACAGCCAAATCTTAATGCTAGGTAGAGGAGGTAGATGGAGTTCCTTTTCAAGTATGACTTTGATGTTCATTACATAAAGGGTAAGGAGAATGTGGTAGTAGATGCCTTGAGTAGGAGACATCATGAGCTTATAGCTATGACTACTAGCATAGATTTGAGAGGGTGCATACTACAACACTTTCATGAGGATCAATTCTATTCTGAGGTTTATTAGTTGGTTCAGGCTCAGAGGCCCCTTGAGGAGAAGTTCTCAGATTATACCCTAGAGATTGATGGTCTTATTCATCACAAAGGACACATTTATGTACCTTCTTCCAATGGGTTGTGTGACTTCATTGTTCTTGAGGCTCATACAACACCTTATGCAGCACACCTTGGAGTCAAGAAGTTACATGCATATTCAAGATAGCTCTATTAGTGGCTGGGTATGATGATGCACATCACAAAGATTATGGCTAGATGCTTAGAGTGTTAGAGAGTTAAGGAAGAGAACTTCCATCTAGGTGGGATTCTTTAGCCACATGAGGTACCTAACTAGAAGTGGGACATAATATCCATGGACTTTATTGTTGGTCTTCCTATGTCATCTTGTCACTATGATACTATTATGATGATAGTAGATAGGTTGACCAAGGTAGCCCACTTCTCACCTACTCGTACTACTTTCATAGCACCTCTAGTGGCACAGGTTTTCTTGAGAGATATTATCAGACTTCATGGCATTCCTCATACAATTATATCTGACAGAGATTCTCTCTTTACTTCATCTTTTTGAAGAGAGCTACAGACCGCTTTGGGCACCATGCTCAACTTCAGCATAGCTTATCATCCAAAGATAGATGGTCAAACTAAGAGATTCAACCAGGTGTTAGATGACATGCTACACATGTATGTGATGGATCATCAAGTCAGGTTGGAGGAATACCTACATCTAGTTGAATTTTCCTACAATAATGGGTATCATACATCATTGGGCATGCCTCCTTACCAGGCCTTTTATGGTAGACCTTGCAAGACACCTTTGAGTTGGGATAGGATCGAGGATAGAGTTTCTATTGGTCCAGAGTTAGTCAAATAGATGCAGAAGCAAGTATATCTAATCAGGTAGCATCTTAGAGAGGCCCAGGATAGACATAAAAAGTATTCAGATGCTAGGAGGATTGATAGAGAGTATATAGTTGGGGACATAATTTTCTTTAGAGTCTAGCTACACAAGAGCCCAATCCATTTTAGAAAGGGTTCTAATATGGCACCTCACTTTTTTAGACCTTTTGATATTTTGGAGAGGGTAGGCCTAGTTGCATACTTTTTATCTTTTCCACCTAGCCTGTCACACATCGATGATGTGTTTCATGTTTCTATTTTGAGGAAATATATTTATGATGAGTCTCATATCATTGATTTGGATGCCTTACAAGTGGAGTCAAATGGGAAGCTAGCTTTGGATCCCATTCATATATTGTCACATAGGACCCTGGCCCTTTGAGGCTAAGAGGTGATTAGGTTAGGGTTCAATGGGATTTCTATGATGAGGTCACAATGTCTTGGGGGGACACAACACAAATGAGACCTCAGTACCCTCATCTATTTGATGAACTCCTATAGGAATTTCATTCCTGGGGGGGAGGATGTGAGTGTTGGATATTGCTAATGCATTGAGGTGGTGATTGACACATTTAATATTTTGAATCACTACATCGAGTAATGCGGGAGCTATTGTTGTTCTCATTAGTGGTTTGTCACTGATGTCAAAATATGTTATGTGAAGTGAATAGGCTGATTATGGCAGTGTATAGACACTATATGGATGTTTTAGAGTGTGAAAACAAATATGAGAGTTTGGGAAAATGTGGTGATCTTATATCCAAGATCACATCATGTAATGTTGTATATTGGATAAGTTATAGATAATTTGGTGAAGACCGGTTAGTGGATAGTGAAAGAGGAAGTTGACAAAGATATTCTCTATGTCTCTGGTATATCTTACAGGTGATATGGATTTAGTGTATGCAAGCTTGAGGGATGAAAGACAAGGCACTAAAGGATGTTCTTTGGTCAGTGCAAGGTACTTAATGCTGGATGATGTCAACTATGATGTGTGATCTGGAGAAGACTTATTTGGGATCTGACTTCAAAGATGTAGCATGTATTTTGTTTAGGAAATGTAAATTAAGGATGTTGGTCCTTAATTGTTGTAATGTAATCATTGTATACTTTTTTTAGGTATCGTGTGTATCTTAGCAAGAGTTTATGTAAATAGGAAATCCTAATTGGCTGACCTGATCATGTAGAATATAATAGGGTATATATGTAAGATCTTTTCTTTGGAAAATATATGGTGAGAACATATGTGATGTAAAGGAGATTGCGAAAGTTGAAAGCTTGTGTTTGCTAGATGTAGAGAAGAGGATTACTAGTGAACATCATTGGAACTAATCAAGCAAAGATAGTTGTTGTCGAACAGTTCAAAAGATTTTGTATTTATTTATATACACTTTTTGTGAACAGTGAGTTTTGGAGGTGGCTTTAACCTTCTTTGGGAAGTGAACCTGGGTAGTGAGGCCCCCTTTCTTTTCTTGACTCCTAACAGGGTTTTTCCTCTAACAAGGACTATGTACTGTAATGTTTTAATAAGCTCCTAATAGGACTAAATCTTCTAACAATGATACTATAGTCTCAGTACATCATTTTTGGGTGCTAATTCCCACTAGCATTTTTACCTTTAACAAGGTTTCCCCGAGACTAAAATATTGTGTTATTGTGTTGGCATTCATTGTGTTCATTGGATTTGATATTACTTCTATTCAAAGTGTAAAATTTAATAATCTATCATATAATTGATTCACCCCTCCTCTCAATTGTATTGTGGAATTTTATTCCTAACAATTGGTATCATAGCTATTGGTCCTTAGAGAGAAAGCTTAATAGCTTCAGGTGATCTTGCAGATGGCATTATATAGGAAGGATGGTCCAAAATTTGATCCTGAAAACATTGACGGTTGGAAGAACAAGATGCGAACTCATTTTCTATGTTTAGGCATTGACTATTGGTTGATCACAAAGAATAAGGTGACTATAAAGACCGAGAATGACTTGCCATTAGCTACTGATGAGAAGAAGGAGGTATTCTCCTACAACATGGTTGCTAGAGAAGCATTGATTAGCGCACTCTCTATAGGAGAATTTACTAAAGTCAAAGACTTGGATTTGGCACACCATATTTGGAAAAGATTAGAAGTACTATATGAAGGAGACAAGTATACCAAGCAAAGAAAAGTTACAGAACTAGAAAACAAAGATGGAGAAGCTACAAATGAATGATGATGAATGCATTAGGGATTATGTTCAAAGGGTTACAAAAGTTATGGTTAGAATCAGAAACTATGGAGGTACATATGATGAAGAAGAAGTCATTCCAAAGATCCTTAGATCATTGACTCCTGCTTACATGTTTAAGGCTATATCTATTCAAGAGACTATACCTTTGACTCCAAACATTAGCAAAGAGATGTTGATTGAAAAGCTAACTACTTTTGAAGCTATAGAAATGGGAGCCTTTGTACCTAAAGTTGAATTTGCATTTAAGGCATCTACACACAAGAAGAAAATGTATGCACCTCTTAGCACCAGCAGTGAGAACCTAAAAGAAAAGCTTGGAGAATATGCTGAGGAATGGGAACAAATAATGGTTGAAGAAAGAAAGATGGATGAACTAGTTACACTGATCACTACAAGAGAAAATAGAGGTAAGGGTAAATTTGAAGGAAAATTACCTTTGAAATGTTTTTCATGCAATAAGGTTGGTCATTTTGCATCTAGATGTCCTACAAGAGTTCCTAAGTACAAGCCTTAGTTTTTCAAGTCTAAAAGGGATAAAGAATGTTATTATGCTAGTGAGGGTATTTCTGATGATGATGATCTAGATTATGGGTGGATTGGATTTGTTGCTATTAGAGATGAACCAGTACATGAGGAAAAAGCTTTAGTATCACATGTTGATAAGAAAATTGAATGGATTATAGATGGTGGTTGTTCACATCACATGACTAGAGACAAAAACAAGTTTGTTAAATTAGTAAAGTATGATGGTGGTGTTGTAAGGTTTGGAGATAATCTTCCTAAACTTATCCTAGGTGTAGGATCTATTACTTTGGAAGGAAAGAATAACACTAAAAATGTGTTGAATGTGTTGCTTGTTGATGGACATAAGCATAACTTGTTGAGTGTTGGAGAGTTGATGGATAAATATTTTTAGTTACAATTCAATGATGGTAAATGTTTTATCAGAAGTAAGGTAGGAAAGTTTATTACTACTGGTACTAAATCTAGAGGTAATGTATTTGAATTAAATACATCTAGAGCCCCTTGTTTTGTTTTTAAGGTTGATGATAGTTGGTTATGGCACATAAGATTTTGTCATGTTAATTTTGATAACATTGTGAAGGCAAGTGTGAATAATGCAGTTTGAGATCTATTGAAGATTGTGAAACCATCTAACATTGTATATAGAGAATGTGTTATGGGAAAACAAACTAGAAGCAATTATAAAATCAACGCATATACATCAAAGGGAAAGTTGGATCTAGTACATACCTATGTGGACCTACAAGGAAAAAATCATACTATGGTGAAAGGTATTTCATACTTTTTGCTGATGACTTTTCTAGAATGATGTGGGTTACTTATTTGAAAGAGAAATCAACAGCATTTGATAAATTCAAGATATTTAGAGCAAAAGTAGAGAATGAATCAGGTTTTAAAATAAAATTTTGAGGTTAGATAGAGGTGGAGAGTTTACTTTAGATATATTCAATTCATAATGTGAAGAGCATGGAGTACAGAGACAAACATCTGCTCCTAGGTCTCCACAACAGAATGGGATAGCAAAGTGAAGAAACAAGACTATACTTGATGCTGCTAGGATAATATTACTTGAAGGAAATGTATCTCATATGCATTGGAGAGAGGCTATGGGACTATGGTGTACACATTGAATAGAATTCAAATTAGAGAATGTAGAAGTAAGATTCCTTATGAATTATGGTTTAATCATACTCCTACTGTAAAATATTTTAGAATATTTGGTAGTAAGTGCTATATCAAGAGAGATGATAAGATAGGGAAGTTTGATGCTAGAAGTGATGAAGGAATTTTCATTGGTTACTCTAGTAAGAGAAAGGATTACAAGTGTTTCAATTTGAGATTGAGGAAGATGATTGAAAGTCACAATGTAAAGATAGATGAAAGGTTTAAGATACAAGAGAGAATGTATGACTATAATCAGAATACAAAAAGCAGAGAAGTTGCTGCTCTAGAAGAAGAAGAAATTATTGAGGCTCAATATGAAAATGAGACTTGTGATGATGACACAAATGAGGCTACTGAGGTTCCTAAAAATTTGAGGTATGTAAAAGAATAATCATCCTAAAAATTAAATTATTGGTAATACTAAGCAAGGAGTAATGAATAGATCAAAGGCTATAGAATAAATTTGTTTGATTTCACAAGTTGAACCAAAGACTATAGATGAAGCTTGTAAAGATGAATCTTGGATAAATGCTATGAAGGAAGAATTAGATCAGATAAAGAAGAACAACACTTCAGATTTGGTTCCTCGACCTAAGAAAAAAAATGTAATAGGAACTAAATGGGTTTTCAGAAACAAAATGAATGAAGAAGGGGTTGTTGTAAGAAACAAAGAAAGACCGGTATGTAAAGGTTATTCACAACAAGAAGGCATAGACTTTGAAGAGACATTTTCTACTGTTACTAAAATAGAAGCTGTGAGACTATTCTTGGCTTATGTTGCACATAAGAACTTCAAGGTGTATCAGGTGGATGTGAAATCTGCATTCTTGAATGGGGATCTCAAAGAAGAAGTGTATATAGAACAACCTAATGGATTTCCTTTATGCGAAGATAGAGATCATGGTATGCAAGTTAAAGAAGGCACTGTATGAGCTGAAGCAAAATCCAAGGGCTTGGTATGCAAGGTTAGACAAATACCTACTTCAACTTGGATTCAAAAAAGGTAATGCTAATAGTAATTTATATTTAAGAACTAGTGAAGATGGAGGTTTGATAATAGAAGTCTTTTTTGTTGATGTTATCTTTGGAGGCAATGATGACCAATGTGAGAAATTTTCTAAAGAGATAAAAAATAAATTTGAGATGTCCATGATTGGAAAAATGAAATTCTTTCTTGGACTACAAATAAATCAGAGTAAAGATGGAATTTCTATTTCTCAGACTAAATATCTTAAAGAAATGTTGAAGTTTTTTGGAATGGAAGACTGTAAACTAGTTGGTACACCCATGGTGACTGGTAATAAGATGATAGTTGATGATGAATCAAAATGTGTTTTTCAGACCAAGTACAGATCAATGGTTGGAGGATGACAATATCTGACTCACACCAGAATAGATATTGCTAATGTTGTTGCGATTGTGGCTAGATATTGAAGTAGAACCCAAAGAGACACACCTAGCTGGTATGAAAAGGATATTGAGATATTTGAAAGGAACAATAGAATATGTCTTATGGTATGATAGAAATGATAGCTTTGAACTTCATTCTTATACTGATGTTGATTGGGCATGAATCATTAATGACAGAAAGAGTGCTAGTGGTGGTACATTTTTCCTTGGGAAAAAGTTGGTTTCATGGCTGGGTAAGAAGCATGATTGTATAGCTCAATCTACTACTAAATTAGAGTATGTTGCTGCTACTATAAATTGCACTCATTGTTTGGATGAAGAAAATGTTGAAGGATATTGGAATAAATTTTGATGAGCCTGTGGTTATCTATTATGATAACACGAGTACAATGAATATGTAAAATAATCTGGTGATGCATTCTAAAACTAAACATATTTCTATCAAATATTACTTCTCAGGAGATAAGGTGGTAGAGAAGGAAAAAAAGTTATAGTATATTAGTACAAAGGAATAGATTACAGACATCTTTACAAAACAATTTCCAAAAGATACCCTTGAATATCTTAGAGGTATGCTTGTGGTTTAGGCCCCTCCTAGTCAAAATTAAATGATACAGGGATGCATCAGTCCAGTGGTTTTCAAAGCCTTATCATATTCTAGACTGGACATAGAGATCTACTCCTCCAGGGGAGTGATCGTAGAAGGAAGGTGTTGAAGGATAGTTGATGACTCATGGAACCCTTTTCCATTATTGTTAAAGGGGGAGTGTTGCTATGAGAAAATCCCTACTGTATGGGGAGATTGTATGAAGGAGAAAATCCCTACTGTATGGGGAGATTGTATGAAGGAATACTATGAGAGTACTTCTTGGTTGTAGAGCTTTTGGATTGATATAACTCTGGGGTGATTTTCCCATATGTTGACATCAATACCAAAGGGGGAGATTTTTGGATATTGCTAATGCATTGAGGTAGTGATTGACACATTTAATATGTTTAATCACTACATTGAGTAATGTGGGAGCTATTATTGTTGTCATTAGTATTTGTCACTGATGTCAACATATATTCTGTGAAGTGAACATGCTAATTATGATAGTGTACAGATATTGTATGAATGTTTCAGAATGTGTGAAGATAGATGAGAGTTTAGGAAGATGTTGTGATCTTATATCCAAGATTGCATCATGTAATTTTGTATATTGGAAAAGTTATAGATAATTTGGTAAAGACTGGTTAGTGGACAGTGACAGAGGAAGTTGACAAAGATAGTCTCTGTGTCTCTGGTATATCTTATAGGTGATATGGATTCAGTGTATTTAAGCTTGAGGGATGAAAGACAAGGTACTGAAGGATGTTCTTTTGTTAGCATAAGGTACATAATGCTCTATGATGTCAGTTGTGGCGTGTGATCTAGAGAAGACTTATTTGGAAGCCGACTTCAGAGATGTAGCATGCATTTTGTTTGGCAAATGTAAATTAAGGATGTCGGTCCTTAATTGTTGTAATGTAATCATTGTATACTTGTTTTAGGTACCATGTGTATCTTAGCAATTGTTAATGTAAATAGGAAAGTCTAATTGGATAACCTAATCATGTAGAATGTAATAGGGTATATATGTAAGATCTTTTCTTTGGAAAAGATATGGTGAGAATGTATGTGATGCAAAGAAGATTGTGAAAGCTGTGAGCTTGTGTCTATTGGATGTAGTGAAGAGGATTACTATTGAAATTCATTGGAACTAATCAAGAAAAGATACTTATTGTCGGATAGTTCAAAATATTTTTTATTTCTTCATATACACTTGTTGCGAATAGTGAGTTCTAAAGGTGGATTTAACCTTCTTTGGATAGTGAGCTTGGGCAATGAGCCCCCCTTTCTTTTCTTGACTCCTAACAAGGTCTTTCCTCTAAGAAGGACTATGTACTATAATGTTTCAATAAGCTCCTAACATGGCCAAATCTTCTAACAAGGATATTATACTCTCAATACATCATTTGTGGGTGCTAATTCCCACCGGGGTTTTTACCTTTAAAAAGGTTTCCCCAAGACCAAAATATTGTGTTATTGTGTTTTCATTCATTATGTTCATTGGATCTGATATTGTTGATATTCAAATTTTAAAGTTTAATATTCTATCATACAACTGATTCATCCCCCCCCCCTCAGTTGTATTATGGGCTATTATTCCTAAAAGTGAGGTCCTACCTTGACCCATCTTAGCTCAGTTGACATTTGTGCACAATGACTATCTTGTTGATACACTATTTTGTGACATTAGACTTATTATGATAAGTGACCTCATATCATTGGACATTATGCGATGATTTTTACATGATTATGTGGATGATGATGTTAGATTTATCTTTATATGCTTATGTTAGATTCATCCCGATTTTATGATATAGAAGGATAATTGAATTTTGAATTATGCATTTTGATTTACACTATCTTATGAAATAAGAATTAAGATGGATAGGATGTTGTTTTCCTTATGAATTGAGTCTAGATATGATTTAGGGTTACGTGTGAAAATTGAAATTCAAATTACATATGATGCATATGGAAATAGATTACAAATATTGTTTATGTATATGATGAACTTTTGAAATGTAGTTTGTTAGTGTATAGGTGATTGAATAATAGCATAGATCCTAATTTTCTTTATATATGAATGCATATGTGGTGATTTCATGAGATATTGATGATATGATTGAGTGTGCAAGGTTATGACCATGGTTTTAAATGTGGGGAAACAAGGATGGATCAATGTGAAAACTCTAAAAGGCCAAGGTTAACTCTATGAAGAGAATGACCTTGTTGTTATGTGTTTTATTTTGTATATGTGATGTATGAATGTATGGTAAATTTTAATTGTATATAAATACATAATTGGATGTAATACTATGTGTTAATTGTAATTGTGATTATCCATTTGGCGTGCCATGTGTAAATTAGAATGGAATGATGTGTTTCTATGTTGTTGCACTTGACACTTGTTCATATGTGTTGGCATGCCTAAGTTGACGTAGTCAAGGATGGTGGATCCAATTAAGGATAGTCCAACCTTGCAGACAACAATCAACATAGTGGAATAACACAGCAAGATATGATTCAAATTAAATTTTCATTAACATGCCCAGCTATAAGGCCTTCTAGGTTATGGCCAATTACAATCAAGAAGAAATTCTGCAAGATCAACAACATCCAAGTCCCAACCTCAGCTAGTCCAGTCCTAAAAAAAACTAGCATCTAATGGAAACCCTAAGGCAGATCTGAACTTGAGCTCACAAGCCTCTAAGAAATCTCCTTATCTCCAAGCAAACAACCACTAGCTCTACTATTACAAACTATTAGAAATCAATCTAATCTTCAATATCTCACAGGTTCCAAGTCTAACTTCCTATTCCAAAATTGATTCCCCTCCTAAACAATACCCAAAAACTCCTTAAATACTAATCTTCAACCACAAGTCAGCTGGAAGAAACAATTAACTCCTAAGCCAAGTTGGCCTCTACTACAATCAAATATTAAATGCAATACAAGTTGTCTCTCAAATAGCCTTACAACCAATAATAAATGCACCAAGTCAGCCAACCAAATCACCAAGAACTCTAGTTGGCAAACCAGAACTACCAAGCGCCAGAGAAACAATCGAGCACCAGTGAAACAACCGAGCAAGCCAAGCATCATTGAGAAATCATGTCGATCAAGCACCATAGGCATCACTAACTACAAGTTCCACCAAGAAAAAGAGGTTTCATCGAGTTCCTTTAGTGACTGAGCTTCCTTCAATAACCGAGACCACCAGTTAAAGCTACAACTGAGTAACATCGGCCAAATAACACACCACCATGCAAATTCATCGAGGACCCAAGAATGCCCCTGCATCAGACACCCCAGGTTTGAAAAGATGTTCTCATATGCTAGAAGAACATCTTCTGGGATTCAGAACATAAACCCCAATCTAGTTCTTCACATACAAGTCCTTAAACTTTTTTGCTTCCATACTCTTCCACTTTTGTTTCCTCTATCTTTTCAAGTCTTTCCTTGATAACAAATAGGTCTATTCTCCATACTGATCATCCATAACTTCAAGATCCACCAACTCAACTTGGCTACCAATACTCAGACTTCTCCTACTGAGTGTTGTATCTAGCAAAGGTGATAGGGAAAACATCATGTCATCCTTCTCAATGGTAAACACATTCTTAACATAATCATACATAGCTCTGCAATCAAATTTCCAAGGTCTACTAAGCAATATATGACAACTATTCATTTCCACAATATCACACAACACAAGATCCTTATACTGGCCAATCTGAACATCAACAAAGCACTATTCATTTACTTCCAAAGCATGAACATCTTGTAACCAGCCAATCCTATAAGGACAAGGATGCTTCATTCTATTCAAACCAAGTTCCTGAACCATGTCCTCAGTAACAAGGTTATCAGTACTACCACTATAAAAAATAACATCACAAAGTTTATCTCCAGACTTGCACCAAGTCCTGAACAAGTTACTAGTCCTCTGACAAGGTTCCACCTTTGTACGGAGCAATGTTCACTGAAATAGAAAGTTCTCAGATTTAGTTTCATTCTCAACATTCTCATTCACCACAATAGTCTATCAGTTACCAAGCTTCTTCTGTGTATACTCAAAAGAATGATGTCCTTCTTCACCATAATTATAACAAGTACACTTAAAGAAAACTCTACCTATCTTCTTCTTTGGTTCCACAGGTTTTTGTTCATCTTCTCTAGTTAGTTTATCCTTTACCGAGTGATCAATATTTTCCTTTCCTCAAGGATTACTATGTTGTTTCCTTTTCAACTTATCTTCTACCTTTAGGGCATATAAATAAGCATCTTCCATAGAATCAATCTTCAGCATACCAAGCTCATCCTGAATATTGAATCTCAAACCATTCACATACTGAGCCACCTTTTCCTTACCAAGTTCTCTGTGTTCAAACCAAATAGTAAGTTTGTAGAACTCCTCAGTATAATCCTCAATAGTCAAATCCTTCTTCTTTAGATTCTGCAAATTCTTAAATAGGTCAAGCTCATAGTCAGTAGGTATGAACTTAGCTTTCAATTTAGTCACCATCAACCTCCACTGATTCATCTTCATTTTTCCTTCATCTTCTCTGTCTCTTTGTAATTATTACCACCAAAGAGCAGCATGTCCTTTCAACTTAGTCTATGCCAATCTCACTCTAAGAGAATCTTCAATTTCTTTAAGTTCAAAGAAGTCTTCTAATTCACCAATCCAATCAATCAGATTCTCAAGTTTCAAAGTACCAGAGAAAGTAGAAACTTTTGTTCAATAACTATTACTTAACCGATGTCCAAATCTATGTAACTGACTAGTTCTATCTTCACCAAATCTATCTCTCTGGTCATCACCACTAGATCTAGCAACTTCAAAGTCTTCAACAGCTTCCTCATAACCATCCTTAGTACCAACATTCTGAGGTACACCAATCATATCCCTTATGATCTTAGAGATCAACTCATTCTTCATCAATTGCATGTCTGATCTAAAATCAGATTTCACCTTCTTTGTAATCTTTGATTCCAAAGCATCACAAAGATCTACAATTGCTATAGAGTCCAATCTTCTTAGAGGCATCCTTAAAGATAAAAAAACCCTACACTGACCACCTTGTGACAACCTCCAAGTTATATGCAAGTTAGATCACAATTTTCCACCTTGCACAAACAACTAGGCCAAGATTTCACAAGTTTAGTGCCACAGATCTGCAACTTAAATCATACAATCTCTTCACCAACAAGATCAACTTTGCAAGATTAGCCTTGCTAGGTCAACCTTCACTCAACAAGATCAACTCAGCTCTGATACCACCTGACGTAGTCAAGGATGGTGGATCCAATTAAGGATAGTCCAACCTTGTAGCCAAAAATCAACACAGTGGAATAACACAACAAGATATGCTTCAAATCAGATTTTCATTAATATGCCTAGCTATAAGGCCTTCCGAGTTATGGCCAGTTACAATCAAGAATTAGTTCTACAAGATCAACAAGATCTAAGTCCCAACCTTAGCTAGTCCAATCCTAAAAATAACCAGCAATAGATGGAAACCCTAAGGTAGATATTAACTTGAGCTCGCGAGCCTCCAAGCAATCTCCTTGTCTACAAGAAAACAACCACTAGCTCTGCTATTACAAACTATTAGAAATCAATCTGATCTTCAAGATCTCATAGGATCCAAGTCTAACTTCCTATTCCAAAATTGATTCCCCTCCTAAACAATACCCAAACACTTCTTAAATACTAATATTCAACCACAAGTCGGCTAGAAGAAACAATTAACTCCTAAGCCAAGTCGGCCTCTACTACAATCCAATATTAAATGCAATACAAGTCAGCTCTCAAATAACCTTACAATTATTTAATTCTCCATGTCAACATCTAGATCTACATAGGAGAATGCAAAAACAACTACCAACAATAAATGCACCAAGTCAGCCAACCAAATCACCAAGAACTCCAGTCGACAAACCAGAACTACCAATCACCAAAGAAATAACTGAGCACTAGTGAAACAACTGAGCAAGCTAGGCATCACCGAGCAAGCATGTCAACTAAGCACTACAAGCATCACTAACTATAAGTTCCACCAAGCACAAGAGGTTTCACTGAGTTCCTTTAGCGACCGAGCTTCCTTCAATTACCGAGACCATCGGTTAAAGCTACAATCGAGTAACACTGGCCAAATAACACACCACCATGCAGATTCACAGAGGACCCAAGAATGCCCCTAAATCATAAGTGGACTGGTAAGATTTAACACTACCCTTGAGTCACTTTTTTGAGTTCCTAGGTTTGGTTAATTTTTTAGGAAACCAAGACTTGAGTCCCATCATGCCTATTTTCGTGAGTTAACTTCGCAGGAGTTTTTAGGAGGTTAAAATGAGCCCTAGGGACTGGTTAAGGTTAAATTTAGCTATCCCAATGTATGTACTTAGGTTTGTGGGTCAAATTTTCTCCATTTCAACTCCCAAAGCTTACATATGACCTCTTAAAGAGTGCCTTCTTTAGGAGTGTTAAATTTTGGGTAGGGATTCAAGGTCATTCCTTCTCCCCATTTCTTTGTTTTCCTCTCATTCTCTAGTTAGGGATGAGTGGTAAGGGAACACTTTCCAAGTAAATTCCTCCTCATTGGGTGGTTGCAAGTGATGTTTTGGGAGCAATAGGGATCACTTGAGGGTTTTCATTTATGGAAACACTTATGCTAGAGTGATCGCATGCAAAGAGTTTTGGTACTTGAGTCGCAGTCATGAAAATAACTAAGTACATAATCATGATAACAATATATTGTGTTACAATTTTTGTTAGTGATGTTAATGTATGATGTATTATGGCTTATATAGTTAGTGCAAGATATTTTGTGATATGTAGTCCACCTTTAGTTAAGGTCAAATGTTTTTTGGTGATGATATTAGTGAGATACAGTGTTGTGAAGATATGTGAAGGTAGAGAATCAATGTAACAGGACATATGAGTAGTTGTGATGATTGAGGAAAGGTTAGTTCATATGGAAACATGCTAAGTCAGATGGAAGTTGTATATTTCCAACACATTGGTAATATATGATTTTTGACTCTATGTTTAGAATTTTCATAAGTATTTATTATGTTTTGTAATGTATTTTGAGAGCCGACTAGATGGCATAATTAGTATAAGTATAGAGTTTTTTATGGAAGTGATAAGTGTGATTGTGATTATGAAAATCTAAGAGCAGAGAGAAGATGTGAGATCAATGTTTGATAGAGCTATAACTGGAACTATCTAAGCATAGAAAGTTCTTGTATTGTTTACTTTCAAAGAACTCTTTGAGACATTATTTTGATTGTAAGAGCTATAAGCTCACCACCTTTAACCAAGTTTTTGTATACCCCTAACAGGGTTTTGTATTCCTCTAACAAGGAAATGTACTATGTAATAATCAGCTCCTAACATGGATACTATATTTTAGTGCATAATTGTGGGTACCATCCCCACTGAGGTTTTCCCTTGGCCAGGGTTTCCTTGAAAACAAATCATGGTCTCATGAGTTATGTGATGTGCATTTATGTTCTTTCATTTCAACATTATTATGGTTTATTTTCAATTGGTTAAATTTTAAATTAAAGTGTTGTAATATTGATTCAACCCCCCTCTTAATATTACCTAATCCTAACAATTGGTATCAGAGCTATAGGCCCTTGGAGAGAAAGCCTAACAGCTTAAGGGAGATCAGAATGGATTCAAAAAGTTTACAAGAAAAATTTGAAGCAACATTTGATGACCTGAAAAAAGAAAAGGCTGAGAATGGAGAATTCAAATTCAAATTGATAAGAGCAGAAGGTTTCATCAAGAAACTAAAGAAACAACTTGATACCTCAAGAAGTCAGAAACAAGACCTTATGGATAAGATCCAAGAGGATTCAAACAATGACATAATAGATCAAGTAAATAAGTTGGAGAAAGAAAAAGAGAAAATCATTCTTATGATGATTAAATAACTTCAACATGAAAGGATGCAAGAAACAAAGTTGAAGAGACACTAAAAGAAGAAAATGTGCAGATAGGACAAATGAAGACTGAACTTGATCACTACAAGAATAAATGTCAAGAATTGGAGAAGTACAATCAGATCATTAAAGAATTCACTCAAGACAAATTACACATGAGCAATGATAAAATTGATGAACAAAGAGAGAGACACAAACCTAAAGGAGACATTACTAGAATCAGATTCAATGAAGGTGAATGTTCTAATACTAATGAAAAAACACATGAAGTGAAGACTAAAGAAAGACCTACTCATGAAGAACCTAGAGAATAGATCAGACCTTTCAGAGGTAGAAACTTTGGATACATAAAAAGAGATTACAGAGGTAAAGGCCCTTTAAAACCCTTTTCTAGTTATTTCTATAACTGTTATGATTATGGACACAAGAAAGCAAAATGTAGAAAACTAGATCAGTCTAGGTATAAACAAGATTATATCAGAGAAGAGTTAGGAGCCAAGATCACATGCCACAAATGCAACAACTATGGGCATACTACAAGGTATTGTAAGTTGTAGGTAAATCAGGATAGAAGGAGACCACCTACATGTTACAAATGCAATAACCTTGGACACATAGGGAAGTTTAATAGATACAATGGAGATGACAATAGAAGAGGACCAAGAGAACTAAGAGGACCACCTCTTGTGGTTATAAAGAAGAATGTTGGTGAAAGTGGTAAAAGCCTTAATGAGTATATGAATGAGTTTGAGAATCATTTCAAGAAATCAGAAAATAAAGAGGATGACAAGATATGGAAGGTGAAATATTTCAATAGGGAATTGGTTCAGGGAGAGACAGTAGATACTATTGTGTCTTTGCATGATGAGTTCATTGAGACATCAACCTAGAAGGCCACATGGCCTTAGGGGGAGTATTGGATGTAGCTAACAGATTATATCTAGCCCTTGATTATGTGGAGTGAGCTCATGTAAGCTTAGATTTGGTGTGTACAGATAGTGTGGAGTTTATGTTTGAGAGCACAGTACTTGGAGATTCATATTCTGTGTTTGCAATATTTGTGTTGACTAGACAACATGTGAAGTTGAGCTACTTGTGATTAATGCACTTACTCAACTTGCAAAGGATAAAAGATCTTGAAGCATATCATTTCTACACCATTTGATAATCAGCAACCAAGGAGAAAAGAGTTGTGAAGCATTTCAGTCATCTAATAGATATATTGTGTGATCACTCAAAGAAAAGTTCTAGATTTAGCATGTTAAAGGTATTTAGACTTTATACTCTTTCAAAATTTATGGATGCACCCATAATATTTTATGTTGTGGATAGACCTAGGTATAAGTTCAAGAAACATTCATTTAAGATTTGTGAGGATGATCCAGAAGGAGCATTTTTGCAAACCCCTTACGATGTGTTGCATGTCGAGGATATTAGGGCATATATACATTGAAAATATGAGATCATAGCAGATGTCAATATCTATAGTGAATTAGATGAAATGATAGAAGCAAATGGTAAAATGGTAGAAGAGTTAAACACTTGGAAGACCAGTCCATTATCAAGCTAACCCTACTGAATGAGTTCAACGAAACTGAATGGTTCAAGATAATCCTAAATAGAATCCATGACCAATTTATATGGATTGGAGAACAACTAGTAAAGATATGTGCTCAAATGATTCATGAGATAACCAAATTAGATAATGATGGAGCTCTCCCAGTAGCAGAAAAGAATATCAGAAAAAAAGTGGAAACCCTAACCCATTCTAAGTGGGATAAGAGAGTTATGACAGTAAATGAAATCTATTAGCAAGATGTGAGGTTGGTAGCTATGATATTAGGTTACAAAATTTTCTATAGTAGCAGACCTAACTCAGTATTAGCTAGAGTTATTATTGTGAAGGTTATAAAGAAAGACAGGTCTAAGGCATTTAGGTTTGGATCACTACTAGTTCATATGTACATCCACATTATACACAAATTCCCTGGCATCCACCCTAGAGCATGGAAAGATAATGTACCTAATAGAATTCAAATTTCTAAAACCTAATGAAGATAGGACAAGAATTGGGTAGATGGAGAACTATTTTCTATGACCAAAATCCTACAAAGAAAGATGAAGGAAAGATACAGGATACCTGAAGATCTAGTTGAGAAGTATAAGGACACTATCTGTTTCATGGTTGAAACTGATTATGTGTGCTTTGAGTTAGTTGAGCCTAGGAAGAAATGGTGTTACCCTATGGGGTATGAAGTCAGTTTCAAGGTTCTAACTATGCAAGTAGAGCATGTATTAGCAGCAGAAATAGATACTTCAAAAAAAAGATGGGGAGCATATAGGGAAAAGTATGAAAAGTTTAGAGATGAACATGAAAAAGTGGCAAGAAAGAGAAAGATTAATAAAATAGTTGAGGATATCACTGTGAAGGTAGGAATTACTAGGGAGCAGCTGAAGAACATAAGGAAAAATATGACAGAAGCATCTTCCAGCATGGTTATTGATGCACCTCCTCCCTCTGAAGTAGAAAAGATAGAAAGTTCTATTCCTAGTGTGATAGATTTAACAGTCACTCCTGAGAAAACTATGGAAGAATTTATACCTGCAAACACTCCTAGAAGATCTACAAGATCTACTAAGTAAAGAAGTCCTGAGAATCAAAAGGTAGAAGTTGAAACAAAGAAGAAAGAAGAAAAAGTAACTGAGAAGGAAGAAGAAAAAGCATTTCAAAAGAGGCCACAAGATCTATGAAAGGTAGACATTCAAATGTTACAAAAGAGAGTGATAAGAGATGGGAACTTGAAGACAATAAAAAAATACTATGAAAGGTATGACCCTAAAAATCAAGCAATAATTGAGGACACTATAATTGAGCACTTGTTAGCTTTTAAGAAAAACATGCTGGAAATAGAAGGAAGCATTCCTAAGGAGCTGTATAGAAAGTTGGAGATTAGAAAATAGTTGGCACAATTTGAGGATGAGAACATAAGGAAAAAGGCTATTGAGGACATGTTAGTTCTTGTTTCTATACAAGAAAGGGAGTGAATCATCAAAGAATTGAAACCTTTGTTGAGGACCAAGGTTAAACTAGTGAAATCATGGCAAGAAAGTATGACGAATTCATAGAGGATACTTCAAAGGCACTAGATTAAATCCTTATGAGTGACATGCCTAAGAATAATTCACCTCCCAAGGTTACAAAGCCTACACCCTTAGGAATGGGACAAAGTTCCAAGATAGCAGATGAAAGTGAACAAGCTAGCATGCAACTAGACTTCTTTTTCTTTGGTGTGCATGTGACCCTTGAAACCTCACATGATGTAAATGACCCATTTTAAGATAACTTAGACAATGCGATGACAATTGAAGAAGAAGGATAGATACAAGAAGAGCATATAGAGGAAAAATAGGAAGAGAAGGTACAAGAGAAGGAGATTCAGCAAGAAGAAAGGAAGGTAAAAGAGACAAGAAAAAAAGAATTAGTTGAGAAAAAACAAGAACCGGACACCTCCTCTACTCTATTGTTGGAAAATATGGCCAAGCTAGAGAGCGCAGATGTGGACAGCATGGATGAGGATGAACTCATGAGGTTATCCTTCATGGATTTTTCTAAGGCAAAGGAAAGGTCAGTACAAAAAGGAGACAAAAGAGTAAATGTGATGTCTAGGGAAGTGAAGATAGTAAACAAATTACTCCCTACACCTATTGTTTTTCAAGAAAAGGATGAGGAAGAGAACCTAGGCATGACATTGGACAACTTTAATAGTCACTTTCAGTCACTGTTGAAGATCGTAGAGGATAAAGAAGAAAAGTGTTTCTTGGAAAAGAAGTGGAAAGAAGTTTGTTAGTCTATTTCATGGGACTTGGACATTCTAAAAGAAACTACACTTAAGGCTAAGAGTTGTGTAGCACAAGGAATAAAGATATACAGTCACTACATAAATCCTTGTAGACATGTGAAGAACATTGAAGACATCATAGCCAAGTACAGGACTCACTTGATAGTTTGATGGCTAGTTGTGAAACATCTTCCTAAACTATGGTAGAAATGGATAAATAGACATCCAAGCTTTTGGATAATATAAGTATTCTAAATGTGGAGAAAGGGAGATTAGTAGACAAATTTGGTTTATTGAAGAGTTTAATAACTCCTAAGCTATCAATGCTCGAATCTCATTTCTCAGAGATGGAGAAATTAGAAGGATCAATGTCTATACCCATTGAGCTGAAAGTAGTAGAAATACCATCTTATGCACTGAATGGACTAATCCATATCAATGAACTTTTGATTAAGTCATGGGCTGAGGAAGTGAAGATCTTGGAATATTGTTTCTAAGATATTCTAAACCTAGTGAGTAAGCACTAAGTATTTTTGTGCTTAGAAATTTTGAAATTTTTCAAGTTCCTTTGCCATTGATGTCAAAGGGAGAGGAAGAGAAGAGAAAAATGAAGAGAGGAAGAGAAGAGAAAAAGTAAGAATTAAAAAAAAAAAAAAGAAAGAAGAAAAGAGAAAAATAGAAAAGAAAAGAAAAGAGGAGATTATGTAGAAGGAAGTAATGCAGTCAAGGATGGTGGATCCAGTTAAGGACAGTCCAAACCTTGCAGCCAACAATCAACATAGTGGAATACTCAACAATACAACAACAAAATAATTGTTTAACTCTAATTTTCATTAACATGCCCAGTTGTAAGGCCTTCCAGGTTAGGGCCAATTACAAACAAAACAAGTTCTTCAAGATCCTGATAGATCCAATACAATCTCAGCTAGTTCAACTCTAAAAATAATTAGCAACTGATGGAAACCCTAAGGTAGATCTAAAATTGAGCTCACAAGCCTCCAAGAAATCTCCTTGTCTCCAAGTGTGCAAACCACTAGCTCTACAACTAAAAACTATTAGATAACAATCTAATCTACAAGGTCATGCAAGATCTTTTCCATAACTTTTCCAACTCCAGCTTTTAGAACCTTAGATCTGATTCGCTAAGTCTTCCAAGTCATTTTCTACTCACGCTCCTCCTCCTCCTCAAACACCCCTTAAATAATAATCATCAGCCACAAGTCAGTTGGATGAAACCACTAACTCCCCCCAACAATTATTAAATTCAATACAAGTCAGCTTCAAAATAGCCTTGCAAACATTTAATTCAACATGTCAGCCTATAACAACAACTACCAACAATAAATGCACCATTCAGCCCAAAAAATAACATAGAACTCCAGTCGGTAAACCAGAACTACCGAGCAACATTGAAATAACTAAGCATGCTAGGTATCACCAAGCACTAGTGTCGACTAAGCACCACAAGCATCACTGAGTAATACTTTCACTAATCACCAAAGATTATCGGGCTTGCTTTAATGACTGAGACCATCAGTCAAGGCTACTACCAAGTAACACCAGCAAAACACACACCTTCCATGTAGATTCACTGAGTACCCTAGAATGCTCCTGCATCAGACACCCCAGGTTTAGAAAGATGTTCATATGTGAGAAGAACATCTTCTGGGATTCAGCACATAAACCCTAAACTGGTTCTTCACATACAAGTCATCTACCTTTTTCATCTTGCATACTCTTCCACTTCAGCTTTCACTATCTCTTCAAGTCTTTCCTTGACAACACATAGGTCTTTTCTCCATACTAATCATTCATTTTCTCTAGATCTACCAACATAACTCAGCTACCAATACTCAAGCTTCTCCTACTGAGTGTTGCATCCAGCAAAGGCATCAAGGAAAACTTCATGTCATCCTTCTCAACAGTAAACACATTTCTTACACATTCATATATAGCTCTGCAATCATATTTCCAAGGTCTACTGAGCAATATATCACAAATATTCATCTTCACAATGTCACATAACACAAGATCCTTATACTGGCCAATCTGAACATCAATAAAGCATTTTTCTCTTACTTCTAGAGCATGAACATCTTGCAACCAGCCAACCCTATAAGGACAAGGATGCTTCATTCTAGTCAACCAAAGTTTCTAAACCATGTCCTCAACAACAAGGTTATCAATACTACCACTATCAACAATAACATCATAGAGTTTACCTCCAGACTTGCATCAGGTCCTAAACAAGTTACTCCTTTGACAAGGTTCCTCCTTTGTACCAAGAAATTTTTTCCAAAGCAAAAAAGTTCTCAGATTCAGGTTCATTCTCAACATTTTCATTCACCACAGTATTTCATCAATCACCAAGCTTCTTCTGTGTGCACTCAAAAGAATGGTGTCCTTCTTCACCAAAGTTATAGCAAGCTCCCTTAAAGATAACTCTACCTATCTTCTTCTTTGGTTGTACAAGTTTCTATTCATCTTCTGCATCAGTCAATTTATCCTTCACCGACTGATCAATCTTTTCCTTCCCTTGGGGATTACTATGTTGATTCCTCTTCAACTTATCATTTTCCTTCAGAGCATACTGATAAACATCTTCAACAAAATCAATCTTTAGCATACCAAGCTCATCCTAAATAGTGAATCTCGAACCATTCACATACTGAGCTACCTTTTCCTTACCAAGCTCTTTGTGTCTAGACTTAATAGTAAGTTTGTAGAACTCCTCGATATAATCTTTAATAGTTAGATCCTTCTATTTCAAATTCTAAAACTTCTTAAACAAGTCAAGTTCATAATTAGAAGGTATGAACTTATCTTTCAACTTAGTCACCATCAATGTCCACTGATTGATCTTCATTTCACCTTCATCTTCTCTATCTCTTTGTAGTTCTTTCCACCAAAGAGTAGCATGTCCTTTCAACTTTGTATGTACTAATATCACTCAAAGAGGATCTTTAATTTCTTCTAGCTTAAAGAAATCTTCAAGCTCACCAATCCAGTCAATCAAATTCCTAGGCTTCAAAGTACCAGAGAAAGTGGAAACTTGCATTCGGTAACTATTACTTAACAGAGCTCCAGATTTAGGCAACTTAGCAGTTTTGTCTTCACTAGATCTATCCCTCCAGTCATCACCACTAGATCCAGCAGGTTCAAAGTCTTTGGAAGCTTCCTCATAACCATCTTCAGTACCAACATTCTAATTTACACCATAAACAACTCTCATGATCTCAGTGACCATGTCATTCTTCATCAACTCCATCTTAGATCTGAAATCTAATTTCACCTTCTCTGTAATCCTCGATTCAATAGTATCACAGAGATCTGCAAGTACTCTAGGGTCTAATCTTCTCAGAGGAATCCTTAAAGAGAAGAAAAACCCTTTGTAAAAAACCCTACACTGAACACCTTGTGGCAATCTTCAAGTTGTATGCAAGTCAGATCTCAACCTGCCACCTTGAAAAAACAACTAGGGAAAGATCCACAAGTTTGGTGCTATAGATATACAATCTAGATCATACAATCTCTTCACCAACAAGATCAACTCTCACTCCAATACCACTTAATGCAGTCAAGGATGGTGAATCCAGTTAAGGATAGTCCAAACCTTGTAGCCAACAATCAACATAGTGGAATAATCAACAACACAACAACAAAATAATTCTTTAACTCTAATTTTCATTAACATGCCTAGCTGTAAGGCCTTCCAGGTTAGGGCCAATTACAAATAGAACAAGTTCTTCAAGATCCACATAGATCGAATAAAATCTCAGCTAGTTCAACTCTAAAAATAATAAGAAACTAATGGAAACCCTAAGGCAGATCTAAACTTGAGCTCACAAGCCTCCAATCAATCTCCTTGTCTCCAAGTGTGCAAACCACTAGCTTTGCAACTACAAACTATCAGATAACAATTTTATCTGCAAGGTCATGCAAGATTTTTTCCACAACTTCACCAACTCCAGCTTTTAGAACCTCAGATCTGATTTGCTAAGTCTTCCAAGTCATCTACTACTCGTGCTCCTCCTCCTCCTCAAACACCCCTTAAATACTGATGCAGGGGTATTCTAGGGTACTTGGTGAATCTGCATGGGAGGTATATGTTTGGCCGATGTTACTCGGTTGTAGCATTGACTGATAGCCTCAGTCATTGAAGGAAGCTCACTCATTAAAGGAACTCAGTAACCTCTAGCACTTGGTCAAAGTGTTACTTGGCAATGCCTATGGTGCTCGGTCAACATTGGTGCTCGATGATGCCTAGCATGCTCAGTTATTTCACTGTTGCTCAGTAGTTCTGGTTTATCAAGTGGAGTTCAATGTGATTTGTCGGGCTTACTTGGTGCATTTATTGTTGGTAGTTGTTGTTACAGGATGACATGTTAGATTAAATGTTTGTAAGGCTATTTTGATGTTGACTTGTATTGAATTTAATATTTATTAGGGGGAGTTAATGGTTTCATCCAGGTGACTTGTGGCTCATGATTAGTATTTAAGGGATTTTTGGGGTAGATTTTAGCATGATTATTAGGAGATTATAGGAGTTCATGACTTGGAAGACTTAGTAAATCAGATCTGAGGTTCTGAAAGCTAGAGTTGTTGAAGCTGTGGAAAAGATCTTGCATGATCTTATAGATCAGATTGTTATCTGATAGTTTGTAATTGTACAGCTAGTGGTTTGTACACTTGGAGACAAGGACATTGCTTGGAGGCTTGTGAGCTCAAGTTTAGATCTACCTTATGGTTTCCATCAACTTCTGATTGTTTTCAGAGTTGAACTAGTTAAGTTTGTATTGGATCTATTTGGATCATACAAAAAAAAATTTGATTGTAATTGGCCCTAACTCGGAAGGCCTTATAGCCAGGCATGTTAATGAAAATCAGAGTTAAACAATTATTTTTTGTTGTGTTGTTGAGTATTATGTTGTCTTGTTTAGTTGGCTACAAGGTTTGGACTGTCCTTAATAGGATCCACCATCCTTGACTGCATCAAGTGGTATCAAAGCTGAGAGTGTTGATCTTGTGGAGTGAAGGTTGACCTAGCAAGGTTGATCTTGTGAAGTTGATCTTTTTTGTGAAGAGATCGTATGATCTGGATTGTAGATCCATGGCACTAAACTTGTGGATCTTGCCCTAGTTGTTTGTTCAAGGTGGTAGGTTGAGATCTGACTTGTACACAACTTGGAGATTGTCACAAGGTGGTCGGTGAGGGTTCATTGTAGAAGGTTTTTGTATATCTTTAAGGATGCCTCCAAGGAGATTGGACCCTAGAGTTATTTCTGATCTTTGTGATACTGTTGAATCCTAGATCATAGATAAGGTGAAATCAAATAACAAATCTGAGATGGAGTTGATGAAGAATGACATGGTCACTAAGATCATGAGAGTTGTTACTGGTATACCTCAAAATGTTGGTACTGAAGATGGTTACGAGGAAGTTGCTGAAGACTTTGAACCTGTTGGATCTAGTGGTGATGATTGGAGGGATAGATCTAGTGAAGATAGAACTGCTCGGTTACCTAGATCTGGAGCTCAGTTAAGTAGTAGTTACCGAATGGAAGTTTCTACTTTCTTTAGTACTTTGAAGCTTGAGAAATTGATTGATTGGATTGGTGAACTTGAATATTTCTTTGAGCTAGAAGAAATTAAAGATCCTCTTCATGTGAGATTAGCACAGACAAAGTTGAAAGGACATGCTACTCTTTGGTGGAAGGAACTACAAAGAAATAGAGAAGATGAAGGTGAAATGAAGATCAATCAGTGGAGGTTGATGGTGACTAAGTTGAAAGCTAAGTTCATACCTTTTGATTATGAGCATGATTCATTCAAGAAGTTGTAGAATCTAAAACAGAAGGATCTGTCTATGGAAGATTATACCAAGGAATTCTACAAACTTACTATTCGGTCTGGACACTAAGAGCTTGGTAAGGAAAAGGTAGCTCTGTATGTGAATGGTCTGAGATTAAATATTCAGGATGATCTTGGTATGTTGAAGATTGATTTTTTTGAAGATTATTATCAGTATTCTCTAAAGGCAAAAGATAAGTTAAAGAGGAAACAACATAGTAATCCCCGAGGGAAGGAAAAGATTGATCACTCAATGAGGGATAAACTAACTGATGCAGAAGATGAATAGAAACCTATGGAACCAAAGAAGAAGATAGGTAGAGTTATCTTTAACGGTACTTACTATAACTTTGGAGAGCAAGGATACCATTCTTTTGAGTGTACATAGAAGAAGGTTGACCTACAGACTGCTGTGGTGAACGAGAACATTCAAAATGAACCTGAATCTGAGAACTTGCTACTTTGGCAAACATTGCTCAGTATAAGGGAGGAACCTTGTTAGAGGAGTAACTTGTTTAGGATGTGATGCAAGTCTAGAGGTAAACTCTATGATGTTATTGTTGATAGTGGTAGTATTGATAACCTTGTTGATGAGGACATGGTTCAGAAACTTGGGTTGAATAGAATGAAGCATCCTTGTCCTTATAGGATTGGTTGGTTACAAGATGTTCATGCTCTAGAAGTAGGAAAACAATGCTTTATTGATGTTTAGATTGGCTAGTATAAGGATCTTGTGTTATCTAACATTGTGAAGATGAATAGTTGTGATATATTCCTTGGTAGGCCTTGGCAATATGATTGTAGAGATATGTATGATTGTGTAAGGAATGTTTTTACTATTGAGAAGTATGACAGGAAGTTTTCACTGATTCCTTTGATGGATACAACACTCTATAGGAGAAGATTGAGTATTGGTAGCCAGGTTGAGATTTTGGATCCAGATAAAATGAATGATCAGTATGGAGAACAAACCTGTGTGTTGTCAAGAAAAGACTTGAAGAGACAGAGTAAGCTAAAGTGGAAGAATATGCAATTTGTAAAGGTGGAGGACTTGTATGTGATGAACTAGTTTGGCATTTATGTGTTGAATCCCAGAAGATGTTCTTCTCATATATGAACATGTTTTCGAACCTAGGGTGTCTGATGCAGGGGAATTCTAGGGTACTCAGTGAATCTACATCGGGGGTGTATGTTTGACCAGTGTTACTCAATTGCAACTTTGACTGATGACCTCAGTCATTGAAGGAAGCTCGGTCACTGAAGGAACTCGGTAACCTCTAGCGCTTGGTGAAAGTATTACTTGGTGATGCCTCTGGTGCTCGGTCGATACTGGTGCTCATTGATGCTTGGCATGCTTGGTTATTTCACTATTGCTTGGTAGTTTTGGTTTACCATCTAGACTTCTGTGTGATTTGTTGGGCCGACTTGGTGCATTTATTGTTGGTAGCCATTTTTATAGGATGACATGTTAGATTAAATGTTTGTAAGGCTATTTTGATGCTAACTTGTATTGAATTTAATATTTGTTGGGGGATTTAATGGTTTCATCTAGCTGACTTGTGGCTAATGATTAGTATTTAAGGGATGTTTGGGGTAGATGTTTAGCATGATTATTGGGAGGTCATAGGAGTTCATGACTTGGAAGACTTAGTGAATCAGATCTGAGGTTCTAAAAGTTGGAGTTGGTAAAATTGTGGAAAAGATCTTGCATTATCTTGCAGATTAGATTATTATCTGATAGTTTGTAATTATAGAGCTAATCATTTTCACACTTGGAGACAAGGAGATTTCTTAGAGGCTTGTGATCTCAAGTTTAGATATACCTTATGGTTTCCATCAGCTTTTGTTTTTTTTCAAAGCTAAACTAGCTGAGTTTGTATTGGATCTCTTTGGATCTTGTAGAATTGTTTTTTATTGTAATTGGCCCTAACCCGAAAGGCCTTACAGTCAGGCATGTTAATGAAAATCAGAGTTAAACAATTATTTGTTGTTGTTTTATTGAGTAAAATATGAGTTAAACAATTATTTGTTGTTGTGTTATTGAGTATTCCACTATGTTGTTATGTTGGCTGCAAGGTTTAGACTATCCTTAATGGGATCCACCATCCTTGACTGCATCAAATACTAATCATCAGCCACAAGTCAGTTGGATGAAACCACTAACACCCTCCAAGTCAATACAAGTCGACTTCAAAATAGCCTTACAAACATTTAATTCAACATGTCGGCCTGTAACAATAGCTACTAGCAATAAATGCACCAATCGGCCCAACAAATCACATAGAACTCTAGTTGATAAACTAGAACTACCAAGCAACAATGAAAGAACCGAGCATGCTAGGCATCGCCGAGCACCACAAGCATCGCCAAGTAACACTTTCACCGAGTGCTAGAGATTGTCGAGTTCCTTTAGTGACTGAGCTTCCTTTAATGACTGAGACTATCAATCAAGGCTGCAACTGAGTAACATCGACCAAACACACACCTTCCATGTAGATTCACTGAGTACCCTAGAATGCCCCTGCATCAGGAATATAGTACTTTGACACTTAGTCATTTTTCACTAAGCATTTCCATCAATGCCAAAGGGAGAGATTGTTGGCAAGTGATGTTTTGGGAGCACTAGGGATCACTTGAGGGTTGTCATTTATGGTAACACTTATGCTAGAGTGATCACATGCAGATTTTTGGTACTGGAGTCATAGTCATGAAAATGACTAAGTACAGATCAATCAGGATAACAGTATATTATGTTACAGTTTTGGTTAGCGATGATAATGTATGATGTATTATGGCTTGAAAAGTTAGTAGAAGACATTTTGGGATATGTAGGACCTTTAGTTAAGGTCGCGCCTATTTTGGTGATGATATCAGTGAGATACAATGTTGTGAAGATATGTGAAGATAGAGAATTAGTGTAATAGGGCATATGAGCAGTCACAATGATTGAGGAAAGGTTAGTTGATATGGAAAAGTGCTAAGTCAGATGGAAGTTGAATATTGCTGAGACTTTGGTAATATATGATCTCCGACTCTATGTTTAGCATTTGCATAAGTATTTATTATGTTTTGTAATGTATTTTGAGAGCTAACTGGATGACAAAATTAGTATAAGTATAGAGTGTTTTGTAGAAGCAATAAGTGTGATTGTGATGATGATGTGATGATGCAAATCTGAGAGTAGAGAGGAGATGTGAGATCAATGTTTAACAGAGCTATAAATAGAACTATCTAAGCATAGAAAGTGCTTATATTGTTCACTTTTGAAGAACTCTTTGAGATAATATTTTGATTGTAAGAGTTGTAAGCTCACCACCTTTAACCGGGCTTTTATATACCCCTAATAGGGTTTTATATTCCTCTAACAAGGAAATGTACTATGCAATAATTAGCTCCTAACAGGGCTAGATCTCCTAACAGGGATACTATATTTTAGTGCATAGTCATGGGTACCATCCCCACCAGGGTTTTCCCTTGGCTAGGATTTCCTCCAAAAAAAATCATGGTGTCATGAGTTATGTGTTATGCATTTATGTTATTTTCATTTCAACATTATTATGGTTTATTTTCAATTAGTTGAAATTTAAATTAAAGTTTTGTAATAGTGATTCACCCCTCCTCTCAGTATTACCCAATCCTAACAATTAGGATGGGTGTAGAGTTTGGAAGAATGTTTTTCTCTTTTAACAAAATTTGGGAGAAGGAGATGACACTTTTTGCACTTTGACTTGATAATTTCATTTTGGTAGAGACTTCTAGCTTAGGAGGAAAGGATAGAGAGGGTTTGGGAAGAGAGGAAGAAAAGATAAGGAAGGATTAGAGCTCTTCTTCAAAAACTACATTGCCATTTTTGCCTGGAAAGAGGTTAGTGCATCTATCATGGTTAAATTACTATGTTCATGTGAATTTTGTGGTTATGTAAATTTATGTTGCATATGTGTAGTGACTTTTTTAAGTTTTGAATCTTGGTTAGTGTCTTGTTTTTCTTTGGTTGATTTTATGTGTATGTTTTGGGAGTGCAAGGCATTTCTCACCCTTGGGAGGGAAGAGAGCCTTGAGGTGAAGGGGTTAGTTGGGAATGCCCTTTAGTGATGAGCCCTTACTCATGGAGGAAGGTGATGTAGCATGGGTGTATGGGCTCCATGCTGGCACATGTTGTTCTTTCCTTTCGGGGTCATAAGGGAAGTTGTTTGTGAATTTTGTTGTGAGAAAATGTGAATTCATGAAGCAAGAAGTTGTGAAGTGAAATTTTGTACCTTGTGAAGGCATTGATATGTTTTTTGAGAAAACTAAATTATTTTTTCTAGCTTTCTCCTTTTGGGTACACTTCCCACCTTCACCCATTTTAGATCCAAGGAGATCATTTGTGCTTGCCATGGGAATTTGGAGTTTATGTTGTGATCTCTTGTTGTTCATATTTTGTGTGTGTGTGTGGGTTGTTTGTCACCCATCCATTCATGTTTCCCCTAGCTCGGGGGTGGCCTTGTAAAGGCCTTGGCTGAGAGGTGAGCCTCCATGGTCATGTTGTAAATGTCACATATTACAGGTTTGGCTTGGATGAAAGATGAAGATATTTCAATTTAATGTTACTTGGAACATAGAATTTTCTTGTTTTAAATTCCTTAGAAGTGAAAGGATTTATGTGAAATATTTTATCAATTGTAAAGTCCATATGTTAAGTAATGAGGTTTGTGACTCTTGGAAATAAAATATTAAGGGGGGGATGAAGTTGTATTACTTGTAGCTAATTGTATTGATAGAATTATAATTCTGAATATTTTTGCAAAAAGAGAAGAAAAAAGGGAAACCTTATTTTTAGCTAATTGTATTGATAGAATTTTAATTCTATATATTATTGCAAAAGAAGAAATTTTATTAGTATTCTTATTTTATTTTTCTGTTATAAACCAGAATATATCCTTTCCTTATTTTGAAATTAAGGAAAAAAAATTGAAATTATAAATTGGTTATCAAATTTTATTTTAGTCAATTGTTTTAGTGATAAAAAAATCAAATTTACTTTCTTACTTTAAGCATGAAATTATTTTCTTTTTTTTGGTAAATCTACAAAATGTTTATAAAGCAATGATAAACTAGGAAAATCTATTTACTATTATGGTTTATATTGAGAGTGTTAATAATTTCTTTTTGAAAAAAGATGTTAAAAAATGGGTATTTTAACATTTATAAATATATAAACATTCAAAGTGTATATACTTATAGATTTAGGATATATAAATCTAAGTTATAAATAAAAGAATAACTTATTTTATATATAGCTATACTAATTTATATATATATAAATATATATAAATATTTATATATATCTATATGTGTGTGTGTAAGTAAACAAAATGTTTTAAAAAAGGGGAATTTAAAAATAAACTAATGTTTAAATTAAAAAAATTTAATATTTAAAAAATAAGGGAGGGTTCGGCTGGGACACCATATCCCCTCCCCCTTTCTTTGTGTGGTCAAAGCCACCAGTGCTATGCACCACTGTGTGTGGTCGAAGCTACACCAGTGGGTCACACCACTGGGCATGACCGAAGCCACACCAGTGGGTCGTGGCCGAAGCCACACTAGTGGGTCACCCCACTGTGTGTGGGTGAAGCCACACATGTGGTCTGCAGATCCCTTGAAGGGCTGGGTCGCATGCGGCCATGGCCGTTGGCCCAAACCCTAAAAAGAAAAGGGTCTTTTTTAAAATTAAAAAAACCAATATTTTATGAAAAAAAACTTGGCAAATAAAAAATGGAGATAGCATAAAAAATAAGTTATTTACATAGTATTTTCATTTACGGAAATAAAAGTTTAAGAAGTATAGTAAAGAATAATTTTAAATCTGAAACTAGAAGCTGTAATCTAAACCTTATTAATAAATTTGAGATTCAAAAAAAAATCTAGTTAATAATTTTACCCTTATGAAAATTTTGAATAAGGGTTTGTTGAAACCCTTGGTAGATCCTCTAGGACTGAAAGCAATCCTCTGATGGATCTTGTAGATGCATATAAACACAAGTGTATATGTGTATATACACACCCTAGGTGTGTATATGCACACATGTACACATGTGTATACAAAAAACTTGATAACCCATTTCCCTTGCCTCTAGTTCAAACCTGAACAAACAAATGAAGGAAAATTAGGGTTTGAAGTGACTTTATAATTTGGCCTAACCCTAATTTCAAATTAGGGTTAGGGCTAGCCATTTGGGGCCTTTTTTTTTTATATTATCCCATTATGGTCCCACGGGAAATGGCTTAACTTTTAATCCCTGTTTTTAATTAATTAAAAAAAATTGACTTTAGGAAGTCACTTTTATTGAAATTGATTTAATTATTGTTTAATTTAAATTAATGAGTGGGGGTATCTTCTTAGTAATTGTTAATAGATGCTCTATTAAAATTATTTAAAGTTGTAAATGTTGGAATTTTTATTTAATGAATCTTTATATTATTTTAATATTATTTTGAGATCGGAGATGGATGTCTATGATTTAATATATTTTAATAATATTTGGAATAATCCAATGTCTTATTAAAGTTTAGGAAAATATAATTGATTTTTTAATTAATTTAGTGACATTTTCTATTTTGGCTTATTATTTGGTTTATTAGGGAAATAGTTAATTTTATAAATCCTTGGAAGGACCTTGGTGAATTAATTGTCCTTAATAATAATATTAATATTTTGTATAGAAATTATAATTCTTAATTGTTTTAGTCCCTTAGTTGGAATACTATTAAAGTTTATTGAAACTTAAACAAAATTATATTTTAATCAAAGGGTACATTAACTTTATTTTAAATTTATTGATTATTAATGTATTTCAACTTTTAATAGTTTTATAACCTTAGTGTTGCGATAGGGTGATTTTCATATTTAAACCTTATATTATTCCCTTTATTGAATTTTGCAATTGTCCCTGAATGGTTACCTGGCACCCGTTAGGGGCCATTAGGGATACGAATTGATTAGGTTGATTTTTTTACCATCATTAGAACCCCTTGGTTTGATGCCCTAATCAAAGGGCCTTTAATATTTACTTAATTTGGTTTTGACTTGAGTGTATTTCCCTTCTAACTATTTCTATGCCAAAACTAGATAGGGTTCCCGTTGACTAATGCAGTCTGACGATCAAGGGAGGTTGGCACACCAATGCATACCATGATTTCCCCTTGTGAGTTGATTTGTGTTGGTCATTGGGCCTCATTTTCATGTCAAGCATAATTAATCTGTAACCTAGGTGATGTTTGTGTGCTTTTAAAAAAAAATTGTGTTTTTTGCCTTAGATTTTGGGCATTACATCATATGATGTGAATATCCACTATCAATTATCCATTTATCATTCTTAGTAACATGAGGAATTAGAGATTTTTCATCTTCATACCTTTCCTCATCAGAATCATCCTTGATAAAAACATAGACAACCTCTACACCTTCATCATTATATGTATCATCATAGGTTAGTCCTTCTTCATCAATGTAGCATGACTTCTTACCTTTGCTCATGAAATGTCGGTAGCTCCTGAATCTGTTCTCTCTTTTGTTGTTATCTTGGTTGTCTTTATTCTCATTATTGTTGTTGTTGGGACATCTAGATGCAATGTGACCAATATTGTTACAATTGAAACATTTCAAGGTTAATTTACCTCATTATTTTCCTTTTCCTCTCAATAGCCTCCTAGATAGTAGAGCTTCAAATTCTTCTTGTTGTCTTTCCTCTTCAAATAGACTTTCTAGATCACTCTTACAACTCTTAAATATCTCACTTGCACTACTTACATAACCATCAATAGATCTAGATTCTCTAGAGTTTCTAATGTTCAAAGATGACTTAAATGCAAACTCAATCTCAGAAGTGACAGGTAAAATATTATCAAAATCATTAAGCTCGAAAGAAATCAACTTACCAATTGTAGCATCCAATGAAACAGATATCTAAGGAATGGATCCCAGTTCTTGTATTGCAGACACTCAGATGACATATATAGGCAACAATGTCCTCAATAGTTTACTTGTTACATCTTCTTCTTCTATATGTCCTCTGGCACCTCTGATAGAACTCACAACTTCCTTGAATCTTATATTGCAATGTGTAACATCTTCACCTTCTTTCACTCTCATAGAATCAAATTTACCTTTCATACTTTCATCTTTTTCCTTCTGAACATGCTAATCTCCACCATATAACAATACAAGCTTGTACCACATTTATTTTGTTGTATCACATCCTTTAAGATAATTGAACTCTAGTTCAGTGAGAGAAAAAGATATCTCAATCATAATTTGTGTGTGATCTTTCCTTTATCTTACTTGTTCAATTATCATAGGCCCAAATAGCACTGGTGAATACTCATTGTCTGTAAGGAAACTCAAGTGTGGAAATAGCTTCCTACACTAATCTCTATAGGAGAGTATTGTGCAAATTATTATAAATCCTTACAATTTCAGATTTGTTAACTACTTTAACAAAGATATTGCAACCACATACCATGCATATAGAAAAATAGAGAATGACACAATGATATACCCTGGGGAAAACCTTTCGGTAAAAAACCCCAGCACTCCAAAACCTGCATAATGTATTATCTTCAACACAAAGATTACAATACACTTGCAATGCAAGTTCTTTCAGGAAATGAGAGACAAAGCCAACAAGACTTAAATTTAGATATATATATCTCCCATAGGAGCAGCATCATATATATAGACTCCTCTGGACCCAAAAATAGGCACAACCACCAAGACCCATGCACAAAGCCACATGTACATAGTTGTTACATGCAATCCCAAGAATAGGTGTCCATCCCTAGAATAGACTATGACAGCTTGTTATAGAATCTGCCAAAAATAATGATCACAAGAGAAGTGTAAGAGAATCTGTCATACCAACCTATTTTTGGCATATTCTCTTACACACACCAACCACTTCTTCTTGGGCACCCAAATAGGCCCAAGTCATAAGATGCTCTTACACCTATCATAGCACATTCCTTAAATAGTTCTTACGCATCATAGGAATCCGTCATGACCATTTCAGTCATGATCTTCTTACGCACAAGATGCCGACACATCAAGTGGAGTGACACATCAACATGCCAACTAGACATTTACACTCACACTTAATTACATTGTTTGCAAAAAATACATTTACAAAACAAATAATAAGAATAGGAATTATCCAAGGTTGAGACACCTTATTCCTAACATTCTCCCACTTGTCGAACACCTTATAAGAGCAACAGGAACTTTAACCGCTATAGGCCAAAAGGCCCATAGACTCTGAACACCATCTGAACTTCTCAATGCCCACTAGTTTTGATAATGCATCTGCAACATTCTTCATAGTATCTACCTTCTCCAAATTTACCTTTCCATCTTCCACCATATCTCTCACAAAGTGAAACTGCACATCAATGTGCTTCGTTCTAGCATGGAAAGTTGGATTCTTTGCAAGGCAAATAGCGCTCTGACTGTCACACCAAATAGTAATTTGTTCTACATCAACACCAACATTAGAACATAATCTTCTAAGCCAAATGGCTTCTTTACAAGCATGAGTAGAAGCCATCTACGTAGCTTCTATAGTGGACAAAGCAACCATAGGTTGTCACTTACTCATCCAACTGATGGCACCACCAAACATAGTGAACACATAAGCACTGGTGGATCTCCTGCTGTCAATATCACCTGCCCAATCTGAATCCAAAAACCCATGAATACAAACTGAATGTAGAGATCCAAAAGAGTTACCATGATAACATATGGAGTAATCTGACATACCCCTCAAATATCTAAATACTCGCTTAACTGCATCCCAATGTACCCATCCAGGATTAGCCATAAACTGACTCAGGACTCCCACTGCTTGGGCAATGTCTGGTCTAGTACAGACCATAGCATACATAAGACTACCAACTACACTAGCATAAGGTACTCTACTCATGTCCTCCACCTCACTAGGAGATTTTGGACAATCATCTACAGATAACTTTGTTCCCAAAGAAATAGGAACACATAGTGGTCTATAATCTGCCATGTTGAACCTGTCCAACACAGATTTCACATACTTACTTTGACTCAACCAAAGTTTTCTGTTAGACCTGTCTCTACTAATTTCCATACCCAAGATGTACCTAGCTACCCCAAGATCTTTCATCTCAAACTATGCTGAAAACTGAGATTTAAAATTAGAAAGCATACCCTTACCCTTCCCAAACAGCAACATATCATCAACATATAATGCAACAATAAGAACGCGATCATTTTCAACTCTGAAATAAACATAATGATCTTATTTTGATCTTACAAATCCAATTGACAACACAAAGGCATCAAACTTAAGGTACCACATCCTAGGAGATTGCTTCAAACCATATAGAGATTTCTTTAATCTGCAAACTAAGGATTCTTTACCTTTAATAATGTAGTGCTCAGGCTATGACATATAAATCTCTTCCTCCAAATCACCATGAAGGAAAGTTGTCTTCACATCCATCTGTTCTATCTCTAAATCATATGATGCAGCAAGAGATAACAGAAATCTAATGGATGTCAACTTTGCAATAGGAGAGAATATTTCACCATAATCTATTTCCTCTACCTGTGAACACCCCTTTGCAACCAATCTAGATTTATACCTTTCAACACTGCCATCTGCACAGAATTTCTTCTTGAACACCCATTTACAGCCAACAGATTTTCTCCCTTTAGGCAAAGGTACAAGGTCCCAAGTTTTGTTTTTCTCCAATGAAGCCATCTCATCATCCATAGCCTCAATCCAGGAACCTGCATCTTCCATGCCCAAAGCCTTTTTCATAGATCTAGGCTCATCAGTGTTAGTAATCAAAGCAAAGGCACAACTGGAATCTAACATAGAATAACCAAACCTTTCAGGTTTCTTTCTTTCTCTCATGGATCTCCTCAAGGGCTGCAATTGAGGTTGTTCTTCCTCTTCTTCCAAACTATCAAAGCTGTTAGAGCTCTCCTCATCATTAGACCCAACATGGTCTCTCTGTTCAGTCTTCTCAGGGGAAGGAGGCAACTGAACAACATCTTTTTCCTTTTCTTTTTCATCTAGTTGTATCACAATAGGAGAAGATGTTAGCTCTCTCAAAATAACATTTCTACTATACAAAACCTTACTAGTCATAGGATCCCAAAGCTTGTATCCTTTCACACCAACACTGTATCCGATGAAAATACATTTAATAGCTTTATTTTCCAACTTAGATCTTTTCTCCTTTGGAACATGTGCATAAGCTTCACAACCAAAAACATGAAGATGTCTAATTGAAGGCTTCTTACTAGACCACACCTCCATGGGTGTCTTACCAACAAGGGCTGATGTAGGAGATCTGTTAACTAGATAGCAAGTAGTGGCCATAGCTTCAGCCCAAAACCTTTGTTCTAAACTAGCTCCACTAAGCATACTCCTAGCCTTCTCCATCAGTGTCCTGTTCATTCTCTCTGCAACTCCATTTTGCTGTGGGGTATAAGGAGTTGTCTTATGCCTCTCGATACCTTGTTCTTTACAGAACTGTTCAAACTCTACTGAGCAAAACTCACCACCATTGTCAGTTCTCACACACTTAATCTTCTTACTAGTCTGATTCTCTACAAGAGCTTTAAATTCCTTGAACTGAATAAAGACTTGTGTCTTACTTTTAAGGAAATAAATCCACATCCTTCTACTATAATCATCTATGAAAGATAAAAAAAATATAGACTTGGAGATTGAAGGAACTTTTACAGGACCAAAAACATCAGAACGAATAAGATCCAAAACATTAGAAGATTTGTGAGAACTAGAGTAAAACTGAACATGATTTTGTTTACCATAGACACAATGTTCATAGAAGTCAAACTCAAGATTGCAATCATTTAACCCCTCAATGAGATTTTTATTTTTCAGGGTTATGAGACCCTTTTCACCAATGTGGCCAAATCTCATATGCCACAACATTGTCTTTTTTGTAGGAAGCTTAGCTTCCAAAGTGTTTGCACTACCATCAGAACCAATAGCCACAGACTTCTTCACTGCTTGTTTAGATGGTGAGGATGAAGAACTATTACATAGAGGAATACATGCATCTAGCTAAAATAAGGTACCTCTCCTAGTACCCCTTGCAAGCACTATCGATCCTCTCATCATCTTGCATCCTTCTTTCGAAAAAACAACTTGCACACCTACATCATTCAGCATACTTATAGATAATAGGTTTCATGCCAAACCTGGAATGTGCATAACTCCGTTGATTCCCTTTACTCGTCCATCAAGAAATTTTATAGTGACCCTTCCACGTCCAACTATCTTTAGGTGAGAATCATCACCCAAGTACACCTTTCCACCATCGAACTCTTCATATTTTGAGAACCAGTTTCGATGAGAGGTCATGTGAAAAGATGCACCTGAGTCAACCAACCACACATCATCAAATGCATGGGATTCCAAAGCTGCGATGAATGCATTGCCATCTTCTTGAGATCTTTCTAAAGCTAAATCTGAACCTTTCTTCTTCTTCTTCGGCTCTTTGTAGTCTTTACAGAAGTGCCCAGATTTATCACAGTTCCAACATTTTTCCTTGGACTTATTGGAAGTCTTTAACTTCCCACGAGATTTGCATCTACCCTTATTATCAGACTTATTGTCATTTTTCTTCCCTCTTTCAGTGGATCTCCCACGAATAGCAAGGGCTTCTTTTTCTGAAATGGAAGCCTTTCTTTGCACCTCCTCTAATAGCAGTGAAGACACCACATCATCCATTTTGAAAGTGACTAAAGTGATTTTGAGAGCCATCACAAGATGGTCCCATGAATCTGGTAAAGAACACAAAAGTGTGTAGCAACGATCCTCCTCCTCTAACTTGACACCAGCTAATGTCAATTGTGCAGCCAGCAGATTAAATGCATTTAAATGATCCGTTAAGGATCCACCTTCCTCCATTCATAGAGAGTACAACTTCTTCCTCAGGAACAACTTGCTCACTAGAGATTTGGCCTGATACATGGCCGCAAGTCTTTCCCACAAACTATTTTTGGTTTTCTCATCTAGAACATTCAGAAGGACTGCATCGGTTAAATAGAGTCTTATGAGACCCTTAGCTTTACGGTCTTTGATATCCCAATCTGCTTGAGCTATAGTTGCTGGTCTTGTAGCACTTGAAGTCGCTTCCCATAGGTCACGATCTTCCAACATGTCTTCCATCTTGAGTTTCCACAACTCAAAATTAGTGCCATTAAATTTCTCCACCTCCATTCTTCCATATGATGAACTTGTCATCTCAATCTACAAATAAGATTCAGAATGCTCTGGAAAAAAATCCCACTCAACTTCAGATTAGCTTAAAAAACCCTACCCAACAACTAGGATCAAAATTTGATCAAGCTCTGATACCACTTGTAAGGAAACTCAGGTGCGGAAATAGCTTCCTCGCTAATCTCTATAGGAGAGTATTGTGCAAATTATTATAAATCCTTACAATTTCAGATTCGTTAACTACTTTAACAAAGATATTGCAACCACATACCATACATACAAAAAAATAGAATAACACAATGATATACCCTAGGGAAAACCTTTCGGTAAAAAACCCCAGCACTCCAAAACCTGCACAATGTATTATCTTCAACACAAAGATTACAATACACTTGCAATGCAAGTTCTTTCAGGAAATGAGAGACAAAGCCAATAAGACTTAAATTTAGATATATATGTCTCCCATAGGAGCAGCATCATATATATAGACTCCTCTGGACCCAAAAATAGGCACAACCACCAAGACCCATGCACAAAGCCACATGTACACAGTTGTTACATGCAATCCCAAGAATAGGCATCCATCCCTAGAATAGACTATGACAGCTTGTCATAGAATCTGCCAAAAATAATGGTCACAAGAGAAGTGTAAGAGAATCTATCATACCAACCTATTTTTGGCATATTCTCTTACACACACCAACCACTTCTTCTTGGGCACCCAAATAGGCCCAAGTCATAAGATGCTCTTACACCTGTCATAGCACATTCCTTAAATAGTTCTTACGCGTCATAGGAATCTATCATGACCATTTCAGTCATGATCTCCTTACGCACAATATGCTGACACATCAAGTGGAGTGACACATCAACATGCCAACTAGACATGTACACTCACACTTAATTACATTATTTGCAAAAAATACATTTACAAAACAAATAATAAGAATAGGAATTATCCAAGGTTGAGACACCTTATTCCTAACATTGTCAAGATAGTATATTGCATACTCTCCAATTCCAGATATGTGCAACCTCATCCTACTTTTCCATGTAGATAATTTTTCTCTATTCAACTTTGGTCAGCTTATTTTGATCATGAGAAGGTGAAAGATGTTTTAGATGAAAGAAACCTAAGGAAGTGGGCTGATTGGCCATGTTTTTCATTTTTATTGAATTAGATAAGGTGGCGGCAAAAAAGAGCAAGGGCTTTTGACCATTTCACAAAATGCCTTTCTGGCCAAAATATTTTAATCACAAAATGGTGAAAGTTGTTAAAGATGAAAGTGACCAATGATGGTGGGCCTAGTTCCCATGTATTTTGATCAAACAGGGTGGTGGTTAAGATTAAAAAGGTATCATCTCCATTTCACAGGGGTGCATTTAAGTCAACTTTTTTATTAAATATATTTGAATTTTAATGGTCAATGATGGTGTAATGGTGGTTTGGATCCACTTTTTTAATCAATTAACTTGATGGAAAGGGTTTACAAGAGGAAATACGTGCATTTTGGGCCAAAGGTGACCATGTTTTAACCATCAAGGGTTTTGAAAACTAGGGTTTTTAGCCTTCAATGTTGATAGAGGTCTACATAAAATTTAAGTTACTTTTCAAATACTTTTTTCTAGACATATCAACTCTCAAAGTAGTTTTCTTTTGCACACCATTTGATCATAAATTTATTCCTTTATCCAAATACCATAGGTGTAGTTCTCAACATGTAACAAATTTTAGCCCAAGTTACAAAAGTGGACTTCTTGGTTACAGGAGATAATTTATAAGGACAAAGCATTCAATTTTGGGCCATTTCTATTATTTAAACATGTTTTGAGATTAGATTTATCTCTGATATTGATGCAGGAGCATCCTGGGTGTAAGAGCAATCTTGCATCACCCAAAAATATTTTTGTTTTTGTTTTCAATAAGGGCTATCTTGTGCAGAACTGCTATTTATGGAAACTTGCTATTTTTTAGTAAGATGGTCATTCGATCTTAGAATGTTTTGATTTCTTCCTTGGAGGGTTATTTTGGTCATATCAGCCTCCCAGTAAAGTTTCATTGATGGATCAAGTCTAGCTTTGTATCTATATTGAAGATTTTTGGTATTGGCAATAGGGTACAGAAACTTTGAACTCAATTTTGAAGGCTTTAGAGGCCCCGGATGAGGTCAAAAATTTGGGTGACAAGAACTTGCGCAAGACAAGCCTATAGAGCACTTTGTGGCCTTTCTAGAATGGGGTTATAATAGTCAATCAGGTCAACTGGCAATGACTTATGGTCTTTGGAAGTTGGGTTACCTGAAATGGCAGAAAATGATTTTCTTTCTAAATTTTTGTTTGGGTTTCAAAAGTTATTTTGAGTTGACTTTGATGGAATAAATTGTAAAATAAAATAATTCTAAGTTTGGTCGGCCTTGTTGGCTAAAATTCTAGAACCTTCCTAGGTGGTGGAAAATTGTCTATATAAGGAAGGTTGTCGTGTTGTCTTAGGCAGTTTGGGATAGTTCTGAGTAGTAAATCTGGGTAATAATTCAAGGCTTTGTCCTACAGAATATTGTAAGGTAATGCCCATGTGGCTTTACATACTGTAATTCTAAAAATTTGTAATTCCACATTTGTGGAGATAATAAGAAGCCCATTTTCAGTTCTCGCATATTCTTGTTGTTTCTTTGTTTCTGTTATATGTTTGTGGTATTAAGGGGAGCAACCTTCATCAAGTGGTATCAGAGTAGGAGTTCTTGAGAGTGTAAATAGATCACTGACTATGAGGTAGTTTATACCAGGACTGTAGTTAGGGTTTCAGTGCACATCATGAAAATGCCTCCATGAAGGGAACGTGGCAGAAGAGCTGGTGTTGTAACACCTAAGGTTAGAGTGCTCCAGAGACAAGTGTGAGCATTGCAAGAAGAGCTTCACAGAGGAATGAATCTTAATGTCAGAGATAAAAGTGAGGATGAAGCCAAAGAAGGAAATGATGATCAAGAAGAACAAGGTGAAATTTTGAACCAATAAGAAGAAAGGCTTTTCTGGGCCATTTTTGAGATCGGGAAAAGACCTAAGATCGAGGTTCCTGCATTTTCAAGAAATCTTAACCCAGAAAAATTGATCGACTGGATCAATGAATGTGAAAAATATTTTTAGTATGAAGATATTGAGGATCTTGATAGGGTCAAATTTGCGAAGGCTAGACTGAAGGGTCATGCAAAATCTAGTGGCAAGAGATTCAATTGGAGTGAAATAGAAGAGGGAAAGATAAAATCACAAGATGGGATCAAACGGTGGATAAATTGAAGTGGTAGTTCATTCCTATTGATTATGAGCTTGACCTACTAAAGAAGATGCAAAGTTTGAAGCAAGCAGGAAGATCTATTCATGAGTATACAGAGGACTTCTATCGAATCCTCATTAGAATAGGCCATGCAAAAGTAGATAAGGAGAAAGTTTTCCATTACCATAATGGGTTGAGGCTGAGCATTCAGGAAGAGCTAAATTTGGTTTGAATGAACAGTATTGAAGAGGCATACCATTTTTTCCTAAAAGTAGAGAAAAAACTAAACAAGAAGTTCGAGAGTAGACAAAATGGAATAGGTCACGGTGGACAATTTGGTGGACAGTCATATGGAGGCCAAAATGAAGATCCACAAAAGAAGGATGAGGCTAGTAGCAGTCAAAATTAGAGACGAAACAATTCTAATAATTTCTAAGTTAGAACAATAGAGATCAAAGAGGAAGAGGAAGAGGAAAAGGATCGAGAAGAGGAGACTTCTATGGAACATGTTTTCACTGTGGAGAAGAAGGTCATAGGGCATTTGAACGTCCTCAACACCAAGGAAGGACAGATAGGAGGAATGAAGGCTAGGCCAGAGTTGCACATGTTAATGAGGATGCCAGATCATCACATTCTAAAGATGTTGAAAAAGGAGAAACATTGATTAATAGAAGAGTCCTATAGAGTGGTGAGAATGAACCTGAGCAAAGGAGGAGCCTATTTCACACTAGATGCAAGTGTGAGGGTAAGTGTTGTGATGTGATTATTGATAGTGGAAGCACTGACAATTTGGTCTTAGAAGAGATGGTGACAAAATTGAAGCTCAGGAGACAGAAACACCCACATCCATATCAGATTGCTTGGGTGTAGGATGACCACAAGGTTATGGTCAATAAACAATAGCTAGTGAAGTTAAAGATTGGAAGATACCATGATGAGGTACTATGTGATATCATATCTATGGATGCATGTCATATGTTGTTAGGTAGACCATGGTAGTTTGATAGATGTGTTGTACATGATGGTCATGAAAATACTTATTCCCTAACAAAGGATGGAGTGCGACATAAGCTAAAGCCATTGAATGACATAGAAGAAAAGGTATGTGGTAGTGCAAGAATAACTTTTGTTGATGGAAGAAATTTCCTAGATGGTATGAGGCATGAGCATGTGTGTTTTTCTTTAATTCCAAAAGCTAGTAAATAGGAAGTAGAAGATGTGCCTGTAGAAGTTGAAAATTTGTTGAACCAGTTTTAGGATATTGTATCTGATAATGTGCCTGATGGATTACCACTAGTTAGGAAGATCAGTCATTAGATGGACTTGATCCCAAGAGCAAGTTTTTTGAATAAGGCAGCACATAGAATGACACCTACAGAAAGTGAGGAGTTGAATAGACAAGTACATGAGTTGTTGTAGAAAGGATTGATCCATGAGAGTCTGAGTCCCTATGTTGTACCAGTGGTATTAGCACCAAAGAAGAATGGAGATTAGAGGATGTGTACAAATTCTAAAGCAATAAATAAGATCACAATTAAGTATAAGTTTCCATTGCCATGAATGGATTATATTATGGACTGTTTGAGTGGAGCTATGTATTTCTCAAAGATAGATTTGAAGAGTGGATATCATCAGATTTGGATCAGAGAAGGAGATGAATGGAAGACTTCCTTCAAGACAAAGGAAGGATTGTATGAGTGGTTAGTCATGCCTTTTGGGCTAACCAATGCACCGAGCACTTTCCTGCGGCTCATGAAGGAGGTTCTAAAAGAATTTTTGGGTAAGTTTGTCATTGTTTACCTAGATGATATTTTGGTCTTTAGCAAGACATTGGAGGAACATATGATGCATATTCGTATGGTGTTTGAGAAGCTGAGAGATGAGAAATTGTTGATTAATTTGAAGAAGTGCAATTTTTTGAAGGAGTTAGTGTATTTGGGATTTGTAGTTTCAGCAGAAGGTCTGAAAATAGACCCAGAGAAAGTACAGGCTATCCTTGAATGGCCTACTCCAAGGAGTTCTACTGAGGTAAGATCTTTTCATGGTTTGGTTAGTTTTTACAAAAATTTTATCAAAAATTTTAGCAGTATTTGTGGACCCTTGACTGAAACAATGAAAGGGGATAGAAAAGAGTTCAAGTGGACTAATGGGGCAGATAAGAGTTTTAAACTATTGAAATAGAAAGTTACAAAACAACCTATTTTAGCACTTCCAGATTTTAATAAGGTGTTTCAAGTAGATTGTGATGCTAGTGGTACTGCAATAGGAGCTGTTATGAGCCAAGAAGGTAAACCTATTGCTTATTTTAGTGAGAAGTTAAATGATGCCAAGAGAAAATATTTTGTTTATGATCAGGAATTTTATGCTATAGTTTAGGCATTGAAGAAGTGGAGACACTATCTGCTTCCTAACGAGTTTTTTTTGTATACTGATTATCAAGCTTTGCAATATTTGAATAGTCAAGGAAAGTTGAATCAAAGGCATTTGAAATGGGTTGAGTTTTTGTAGAGTTATACATTTGTTTTGAAACATAGGAGTGGAAAGTATAATAGGGTTGTAGATGCTCTTAGGAAAAGGTAACTATTGCTGACGGAAATGCAGATTGAAGTGGTTAGGTTCAAGAAACTCAAGAATTTGTATCCAGAGGATCTTAATTTTGGTGAAGCTTGGAAAGCTTGTAAAGAACCTGTTACTCTAGATAGAACAAAGTGGTTGGATTTTATCATCCAGGATGATATGCTATTCAAAGGGAGTCAATTGTGCATTCCATGAAGTTGTATGAGGGAGAATCTCATCAAGGAGAAGCATAGCGGAGGATTGGTTGGACATTTTGGTCATGATAAAACCTTTGCTTTGGTTAGTGAGAATTATTATTGGCCACAATTGCAGTAAGATATCAAGAAGTTTGTACAAAGTTGCAAATTATGTCAAATGGTGAAAGGTGTGAAGTAGAATACAGGGTTATATCAGCCATTACCTATACTAGAGAAGCCTTGGGAGGATATCAGTATGAACTTTGTTCTTGGATTATCGAGGACTTAGCAGGGACATGATTCAATTTTGTGGTGGTTGACAAATTTTTGAAGATGGCACATTTCATTCCTTACAAGAAGACTAATGATGTTGTTCATATAGCAAAATTGTTTTTCAGAGAAGTAGTGAGACTACATGGTTTGCCAAAGACCATAGTTTCAGATCGAGACACCAAGTTTGTAGGCTATTTCTGGTCAACATTGTGGAAGAAGATGAAGACAGATTTGAAATTTAGTTCATCACATCATCCATAGACTGATGGACAAATGGAGGTGGTGAATAGGAGTTTGGGAAATTTGCTGAGATGTTTTGTTGGAGATAAGCTGATAGGATGAAATTTTATTTTACCACAGGCAGAATTTGCATACAATAATTTTGTCAATAGGAGTACTGGTAAATCACCATTCCAAATTGTATATGGAAATAGTCCCAGAAATGCATTTGAGTTGAGAAGGATAAATCAAGGAGAAATAAGTAGTGCTGAAGCTGAGTATTTTGCAAAACATTTGAAAAACATCCATGAGGAGGTCAGGAAGCACATTACCAAGATGAATGCACAATATAAGGCTAAGGTAGATGAGAAAAGGAAGCATAAGGAATTTCAGGTTGGAGATGAAGTCATGGTTCATTTGCAGAAGGAGTGATTTCCAGTTGGTACATATAACAAATTGAAAATGAAGAAGTTTGGGCCATGTAAAATACTGAAGAAGCGTGATTCAGGAAATGCATATGAAGTAGAATTGCCTACTGAGCTAAATATTTCACCAGTGGTTAACATTTCAGATCTAACAGAGTATCATGAGGGAATTTTTGAAGATGAGATCACAACAGCATAGTGGAGTATTCCAGCAACTAGTTCAGATACCAAAGAGATTGAGGATATACTGGATAGTCGTGTTGGCAGAAGCACAAGGAATGGGACATATGAAGAATATCTAGTCAAGTGGAAAGGATGACCTATTGAAGATTCATCATAGCTAACAAAGGAGAAGGTTAACCATCTTGGTTTTCCTCTACACACCTAAGACGTGATGGGGTCACTTCTCAAATTACCCCAGGTGTCTGATGTAGGAGCATCCTGGGTGTAAGAGCAATCTTGCATCACCCAAAAATATTTATATTTTTGTTTTCAATAAGAGTTATCTTGTGTAGAGCTGCTATTTATGGAAACTTGCTATTTTTAGTAAGTTGGTCATCCGATCTTAGAATGTTTTGATTTCATCCCTGGAGGGTTATTTTGGTCATATCAGCTTGCCAGTAAAGTTTCATTGACAAATCAAGTCTAGCTTTGTAGATATTGAAGATTTTCAGTATTGGCAACAGGGTACAGAAACTTTGAACTCAGTTTTGAAGGCTTTAGAGGCCCCAGATGAGGTTAAAAAATTGGGTGACAAGCACTTGTGGGAGTCAAGCCTATAGAGCACTTCATGGCCTTTTTGGAATGGGGTTATAATAGTCAATTAGGTCAACTGGAGATGACTTGTGGTCTTCAGAAGTTGGGTTACCTGAAATGGGGTTATAATAGTCAATTAGGTCAACTAGGTCAACTAGAGATGACTTGTGGTCTTAAGCACATTACCAAGATGAATGCACAATATAAGGCTAAGGTAGATGAGAAAAGGAAGCATAAGGAATTTCAGGTTGGAGATGAAGTCATGGTTCATTTGCAGAAGGAGTGATTTCCAGTTGGTACATATAACAAATTGAAAATGAAGAAGTTTGGGCCATGTAAAATACTGAAGAAGCATGATTCAGGAAATGCATATGAAGTAGAATTGCCTACTAAGCTAAATATTTCACCAGTGGTTAACATTTCAGATCTGACAGAGTATCATGAGGGAATTGTTGAAGATGAGATCACAATAGCATAGTAGAGTATTCCACCAACTAGTTCAGATACCAAAGAGATTGAGGATATACTGGATAGTCGTGTTGGCAGAAGCACAAGGAACGGGACATATGAAGAATATCTAGTCAAGTGGAAAGGATGACCTATTGAAGATTCATCATAGCTAACAAAGGAGAAGGTTAACCATCTTGGTTTTCCTCTGCACACCTAAGACGTGATGGGGTCAATTCTCAAATTACCCCGGGTGTCTGATGTAGGAGCATCCTGGGTGTAAGAGCAATCTTGCATCACCCAAAAATATTTCTATTTTTGTTTTCAATAAGGGCTATCTTGTGTAGAGCTGCTATTTATGGAAACTTGCTATTTTTAGTAAGTTGGTCATCTGATCTTAGAATGTTTTGATTTCTTCCCTGGAGGGTTATTTTGGTCATATCAGCCTGCCAGTAAAGTTTCATTGACAAATCAAGTCTAGCTTTGTAGATATTGAAGATTTTCGGTATTGGCAACAGGGTACAAAAACTTTGAACTCAGTTTTGAAGGCTTTAGAGGCCCCAGATGAGGTCAAAAAATTGGGTGACAAGCACTTGTGCGAGTCAAGCCTATAGAGAACTTCATGGCCTTTTTGGAATGGGGTTATAATAGTCAATTAGGTCAACTGGAGATGACTTGTGGTCTTCAGAAGTTGGGTTACCTGAAATGGCAGAAAATGATTTTCCTTCTAAACTTTTTTTTTGGTTTCAAAATTTATTTTGAGCTGACTTTGATGTAATAAACTGTAAAATAAAATAATTCTAAGTTTGGTCGGCCTTGTTGGCTAAAATTCTGGAACCTTCCCAGGTGGTGAAAAATTGCCTATATAAGGAAGGCTATAGTGTTGTCTTAGGCAGTTCGGGATAATTTTGGGTAGTAGGTCTGGGTAATAATTCAAGGCTTTTTCCTATAGAATATTGTAATGGAATGCCCATGTGGCTTTGCATATTGTAATTCTAAAAATTTGTAATTCCACATTTATGGAGATAATAAGAAGCCCATTTTCTATTCTCGCATATTGTTGTTGTCTCTTTGTTTCTGTTATATGTTTGTGGTATTAAGGGGAGCAACCTTCATCAGATATTATCCCTTGGCCCTTTCTTGTAACTCAACACTTTTTGAGGGTTTGAACTTCATGATATAATCCTAGTTATGTCTAATCTATAAAGGAAATTTGTTTTCATATCTTCTAGTTTCTCTTCTTTTTCTTTTTAGTAGGTTAGGTTCTGCAACTATAATTTCCTTTTCCTTACATTAATTAAAAAAATCCTTATTTTTTCCTTATCATGTCAATTTTTATATTGTGTATTTTATTGCCTTGTATGGATTTTTTCTCTTTTATTTTCCTTGAACTTGTATGTTGTGTCTAGTTTACTCATGAATGTTGTATTGTGGAGATTATCCTTCCTTGTAGCATCTTGTTTGTTATTACATGCATATGAGTTCTTGGAGGGTAGATTAGAGTCAATATTTGTGTATTTTGGGAGGCCTTATTAATGTTATATACATTCATAGGAAGAGAGATCTATGTTTTAATCTAGTGCATCACCCCCTTTCCCTTTTAGCGTATCCTTCTCCCATTTCCCACAAAGTAGTAGTTTAGGTGCATCTTGATTGTAAGGAAATTGACACTCTCCAAAGAATCAACCTTGCCAAGTCCCACACTTTGGTGGTTGTTTCCATATTTTGCAAGGTTGTTTAGGTCATTCAAACTCACCTAAAAAAGGGTGAAAATTTTTGTGACAACATTTTTTGGCACGCCCAATGGGACAATCAATTCAAAGAGACAAATTATTTTTTAGAACTTCAACTGGTCATATAATAGTTTTTTGGCATGCTCATTGGGACAAGCATTCAAAGATTCAAATTAGTTTTTAGAACCTCCACAATTCATACAACAATTTTTGGTATGCTTGGTGGGACAAGAATTCAAATATCCAAATCAGTTTTAGAACCTCCACCAATCACACAACAATTTTTGGCATGCCAAGTGGGACACACATTCTATTATTCAAATCAGCTTTTAGAACCTCCAATGATCATACAAAAAGATTTGGCATGCCTAGTGGGACAAAAATTCTCAGATTCAAATTAGCTCAAAAACATCCCCTAGTGGACCTTATAAATATATCATTCATTAAGAATTTTATTTTTTTTCTCAGTTCTAGTAGCCTTTGGAGGAAGTTCATTCAAAGACCATGGAGACTCCAAGTGTTCATCTACTAGTTTCAAGCAATCCCAGTGTTGGTATGGTAAAAAATCAAATCCAGTCTTTTATGTTTATTTAAGCTTTCTATGAAATTATTTTTTTAAATACTTTAAGAAGGATTATTTTCATATACATGGCTCCCATTTTTCCCCATATCATGATAATTCTACCCCTTCACCCTCATTTTTTCTATCTCCATTAGAGAAAAACCTAGTGTTGCCCTATTTTTGCCTGCTCAATCTTCTAAACATCCCCATAAAGTTTCCAATCTAGTAGTTAGAGAACTCTTTGACCCTTTAGATAATCTTGAATTTGAGTTTATAGGCCTAGTCCTAACATTTGATTATGTTCATTATCCATTTCTGGGCCCTAATAATGGGGTATATTCCTTTATTTGACTCCTTATTATCAGTTGGTTCAAATAGTGGTTTGAAATTAAGGTGTACTAGGCATGTGATATACAAATACATGAGATGGTATATGAGGTTTATCATATATGTATAGAGGCTCAAAAAATGTACAATGAGGAGAAGGCTAACTAGGCCTATCTCAAAGAGAAACAGGAGAAGGAAATAATAAGAGTTAATTTGATAAGGATATTAGAAGAAGATTAGTTTTAGAGGTAGATAAAGAAATACTGCTCAATTTTTCTCAAATGCAAGCACCTAAGGCTCCTATGTGTAAGTTTTCTAGATTCAGACAAGACAAGTCCAATATCTTGCAATAACATGTACAAGAGGCATCTCCTCCTCTCAAATTTTTCATTCTAATATTTAAATTCCCTTGTCTAGTTTTTACAACCTTAGAGCCTAGTCATCTCAAAAAGGAGAGGAAAGAGAACTCTTGCAAGAGGATATTGAGAAGGTTGTACAAGAAAACACCTCACTATAGACTGAGACCAAAATTTAAGTAGAGGACATTGTCCTCTTATTTAAAGAGCTCCCCTCATTTTTTCAAGAGGAAGAATTAGAGGATCCCAAGGGCAACCCTTTCCTTGAGGATATAAACATGAGTATGCATGAGGTTTCCCCCAACCTATACTAAATGTGACAATAAGAAAAATAGTAAAGGAGAAGGATTTCATGGCCTCTTTAACCCATCATGAAGGATGTTGTGACATGGAAAATTTACAAATCATGAGGCATATTGATTGGTATAAACTTGAAACATTATTTATCAATATCAATCCATTATCTCCTAGATCTTCCCTACTACAAGAAAGAGAGCCTCTACAAGAGAATACTGAGAAAGTTGTACCAACGAATGCCTCTCTATAGATGAAAATAGAAAGAAAAAAAATTACACCATGATTTTATACAATAGGAGTTCTCTCATGAGATGAAAGATAATCTAGGATATTACTATTCTTGAGAAAGACTGTTCTAATATGCATGAGATTTCCCTTCAACCTATGTATATTATTTTAGTATATATGGAGGAGATTGTCAATGATAATGATGATTTTTTTAAAGAAATTTATTCCGTCTTATCTTCCATTAATCTTCAGTCACCATCTCCTACGATTAAAGAAAATAAGTTGCAGCAACAACAAGTGAAGATCTACATACCATCAATCATACTATCAAGGCCACATTCAAGCAAGAAGGATAGTAATATTGCAAAGAACAACATCAAGGTCAAGGTTGATCTCCTAGAAAAAGTTAAATCAAGATAATAGCCCATAAGGCATATAGTTTTCCAACACATGAGAAAGTTGTCTCTGGTCATTTTTATTTCAAAGCATGAGGGAGATTATCACAAGAATAAGAAGGTTTGTATTGCTCATAAATACAATGTGTGAATATTAGAGAATATTTTTGTTCTTAGTATTGGGAGAACATTCCAAAAGGTAGTAGTATGTATGTCATACTTACTATTCGGTCTGATTGCCTAGATGCATGAAAGAAACAAAAAAATGATCAAGAAGGGTTGCTACTTCAACAAGCCAGTTAACGACTTTGTTTAATTTTCTTTCATGTAATTACCTATACATATTATGTTAGATTTTTTCATATTTTCAAGAAGTGCACAAGCACAACTATTTTTATAGGAAATGGAAAAAAAATTATGTTCTGATCAACTACATGGGGTTACAAATCTTTGATTTCCATAGTGACTCCATGCCCAATGGATTGCTAGCCTACTAATCTTATATACTTAGCAGTAAAGTATTATGCAGAAATCACAAAAATGTTGACCTTTTTTCACCATCATATCTTCATATCATTTATATCATATAGTTTAATTTACTTTTGATTAGAGATGCAAAAAAATTATAAAAAGAATTAATGGCCCTTCAAATTTCTCTAAAACCTAAAAACCCTATATAAACCCTTAGGGTGATCTACGACAATTCATTTTTATGGTAATTTGTAGTTGACCTCCTTTTCCAAATCACAATCACTTAAAGTGACCCATCAATGTCCCTCTCTATCACCAATGTTAATGGACCTCCCCTTTATCAAGTTTCTTCAAGTTCCTTTTTATATTCGCAACACTATCTTTTCCTTAGCATTTCATAGTTATGAATCCATGATGATGGTTAAAGGTAGGTCTTTTTCCATTTCACAAAAGTACTTTCTAGTAAAAAAAATTTAACCATGAAATGGAAAACAAGATCAAGTAGTGTGGTCCATAACTCTTCAAGGACAATAGCTTTTTCTATTTTACAAATAATTTATGTGGGCCATGTCTCCTCTTTTTTGAAATAAGGAAAGGTCTCCATGTGGAGCGGTGGGCCTGAATAGTTAAAAGGTCAAAATATTTTTTCCATTTTGCAAAGGTGTGTTTCGGTCAATTTTGTTTTACCATGAAATGGAGAAAATGATTTTAAATGGATATCTAGCATAGTGTGTCTGGACAATTAAGGAAAGGGTTTTTTCTATTTTGTAAAAGCTCATTTTGGTCAAAAGTCTTTGACTGTGAAATAGAAAAGGGATGGACTCATCATTTTTTTGCAAAAATGTATTTTGGTCCACTTTTGTTGACTGCAAAACAATGATAAGGGTTTAAAGGCAAGCATTTTTTCCATTTTGCAAGAATGCTTTTTTGGTCAACTTCTTTTGGCCATGAGATGGTGAATGATGTTTTACATGAAAGAAGCCAAAGGTAGTAGGACCAATGGCCCCATTTTTATTTTTTTTTGAATCAAGAGATGTGGCAGCAAAAAAGAGCAAGGGATTTTCACCATTTTCTAAAATGTATTTTTGGTCAAAATCCTTTGATTGCAAAATGGTGGAAGGTGTTAAAAATGAAAGTGACCAATGATGGTGGGCCTAGTGGCCACGTGTTTTAATTAGATAGGGTGGAAAATGTTGGAAATTTGACTACTCTGGTGTATATGACTTATTATAGTGTTGTCATTATGGAAAGAAAGTCATATAGTATTTTGGAGTCAATGCACTTGATGAGAAGATCAAAAATTGGCTAAGTGTTGAAGATTGGATAGTGTACAAAGTACCTAAAGGTCATAGCATCAGCGCACGTGCATACGACCAGGTTATGGTATGCACCCTAGAAGATAAGTTTTTTAGACTATATTCATGCTTAGTCTATGAGCGCATGATCAGATATGCAAGTATGACAAAGTTACAGACAGTTGAAGTTACACAGCTAGTATGTGCCAAAGAAGAACAGAGTAAGCAGCCAACTATTGGCATTTTGATTTTCAATTATATTCTTATGTTGTAAATACTATGTGCCTATTGCAGTTAGGTTTCTGACATGTAGTTATGTTTGTTTATAAACACAGTTGAGCCAATTCAATTCGAAGTGTTGTATGTAATCGGCTAAAGGGCCGACCTAGTTATTTGTTTTGTATGCACATATAAATATGAGATGTGCCCATTGTAAGTGGTGTGGAAGTTACTAGAAAGTTAAGAAAAGTAGGGAAGAAGTGTGCGAAGAGACTATAAGATGTATTAGAGCTTTGCAAGAGGTCAAAGCATCAGTGCATCAAAGGAACTGATCAGACAAGCAATGTCACAGTATTAGTTCATCCAATAGATATAGTGTGTATCTGAGAGCAGAGGGTTGTAGCCTTCACCACTTAAGTAGTGAGCTCTAGGATAGTGAGTCCACACCCCTAACAGGGTTTATTGTAAAAGACTCCTAATAGGGTCCGACCCTTGATAAGGTCTATTGTACTTAATACATTGTAAAGCAACTCTTAACAGGGTTAAGGATCTTCTAACAAGGATCATAAAACACTAGTACAAAATATTAGTGGGTGTCAATTCCCACCAAGCTTTTTACCTATTTGGGTTTCCTCATAACCATATTGGTGTCATGTGTTGATTTCATGTTTCATGTTTATCTGGATGTTCATTTCATTACTTAAGTATTTAAGTTCAATTTGAGATTAAGTGAAAAGATAAATTATAGTGAAAACTGATTCACCCCCCCCCCCCCCCTCAGTGTTCCCATTCCTAACAATTGGTATCAGAGCTCTGGTCCTCAGCAAAGAAAATTAACCACTTGAGGAGATCATGGAAAAAGTAGAAATGAAACATTTGAAAAGAAATCTTGAAGTTGCTCTTGAAGACCTGGACAGATCTAAAAAATAAATTGAAGAACTTAAAGAAAAAGTCAATGATGCTCAAGTAGTCATCAAAAGGCTAAGAAAAGATTTGAAAGAATGCTCTACTAGTGATTTAGGGATTATGATCAAAAAGCTCAGTGAAGAAAATTCATCTCTAAAAGAACATATTGAAGAATTAGATGATAAGCTGACTAACAATCAGGAAGTTTATGATGAATAGATCAAAGAGAACCTTCAACTCAATGAAGAATTGAGGCAAGCAAACATGGAAATCTTGGAACTAAGGAACAACAAAGAAAGCTTGGAATCTAAATTGAAAGAGGAAAAGAATCACATTAATAAATTGCACACCAGTTCTGATTTGATAGAATCTCAATTGTATGCAAGAAGAGTTAAAGGAGATACTAGCTACATTGGATACAATGAAGCACAAAATCAGATTGACAACATGCAAGCAAGAATGAAAGAACCAGAAGACACCTTCGATGCTAAGTTAAGTGGAAGTCAAACTAAAGATCATGTTGAACCATCCAAGAATGAGCGCAAGCCAGTAGATCAAACTTGTTATGCATGTAACAAGCATGGACATATAGCAAGGAACTATACAAAGGTAAGACCTTTCAATGGTTACTGTTATTCATGCAATAAATTTGGTCATAGAGCTATGAATTGTAATACAAGCCAGAAGAAAAAGACTCAACATAATTAGAAAAATCAGAATCAGCCAAATGTAAGAAGTTCTGAGAATGTTACATGTCAGATATGTAACTATAATGGTCACTCATCTAGACAATGTAAAATGGTGACCCATGTCAATGCGTCAAGGAATATAAGACCTCTAGTCATTTTTCACTCTTGTAACAAGGCTGGACACATCTCAAAGCTTTGTAGATCAAGGACACAAGGTCAGGAAAGCCATAAAAAGCCCAAAGAACCAATATTGGATCCCAAAGGAGAAGTCAAGTTTGTGAAAGCTTCAGAGGATGCAAGCTTAATTTGGTTAAAAGCAAAGAAGGATAAGGTTGATGAGAATGTATTGGATGCATCCATAGTGGACGCACCCTCTACATCTAGATGAATGGCCCTCAGGGTCATAGGGGGAGCTAATTTATCTCTAGACCCCTACGCGGCTAGTATACTCACTCTCTGAGTATGCACCTTTGGACTTAAGCTTTTGGAGACTGGCAGAACCTATGTGCAAGAATGCACTAGCTGATTGTTTGCAGAATGAAAGTTAGAAATTTTCAATTGATAGTCTAGTTTACGTGACAAGCATTAATGGTAGAATTCCTACTTTAAAGTACACAAAAGTTTGTAAATTACTCATTGCATTTGAATTAAGAGCAATTGGAGAGAAGAAGAGCCCTAGCATTTTGATTGTGAAATATTACAGATTGATTCATTAGTGAATTGCAATGTATTTGATCGGTTGTGGAAACCCTAGTTCATCGCATCGATTCAGAAGTCTTTGAGATCATTTGGAAAGTGATATACAAGTAAGTAATGGCTACTCCCATTGTATTTGATGTAGCAGAGAAGAAGAGATATGTGTTTAAAAGGCATCTATTTAAATCCACACTAGACGACCTAGAAGGTGCATTCTCCCACACTCCCATATGTGTTATGCATGTGGAAGAAATTAGGGCATACATTCATTGCAAAAAGGAACCTGTAGGTTTAGACAAAATAAGAGCGCACATGGAAACAATGATGAACCCTGATAAAACCTTCATGGATGAGTATGCGCAATGGAATAATCATCCTATAGTAGAATATGCTACGACATATGAGTTCTACGAGTCAGAATGGATAAAGATCTTGTTGGAGCTCAAAAATCCATATTGTATTTTGACTCCATATTTTGAAAATTTCTCTAAGTGTCAGATTAGTGCTTTGAAAATCTTCAAAATGAAGCATAGTTTGAGTGCATTGAAAGAAAGGCCTGATGATTTTCATTGGATAGTGCTTGGGACTTTTTTCCTTGCATTTCATTTGGCATATGCAGTTGGTTGCAACTTCCAAAATTTAGTTCAGACAAGTTTTGAAGCTACCCATTTGAAGGACATTTCACAAATCTACACTTTACATCTTGTTCAGTTTTTACTAAAGGGCCTACTTTGGAGGTTTGCATCTGACACCTGGTTAATGGTCATGACATAAGGAATGTTGCGTCATATTGTAGGCATGAGAGTGTGTCTCCATGCCCATTTTTAGGTTCCTAAGGTTTTGTATGATCAATTTATCAGGGCACTTCTGATTGCATTTTATTCAGTTTTCTTGAATGCGGGAATGTAGATTTGAAGTTGCCTACTTTGAGGTCATACAAATTGTATATCATCGATGGTCGGGAGGAATTAAAGGTTGATTCATAATATAGACATGGAATTGATTCCCCCTGATGAGTTTCAGATCATGACCAATCCATTTGACCTATTTCCTTAGACTATTCTGAATGCAACTTCTATAGTTTCACTATGCTTCAGATCAGGATGTTCTAAGTGGCCAACTTTGAAGTTTATTTCTAGATGATTGGTTTATCTTTCCGAAAATCTTATTGTAGCCTTGTCTTCTATGTGTGAGAGAGATCATCTATCCAAGGTTTCAGACCATGAAGGTTTCATTTGAGCAAATTGCAAAATCAGACAAAAGGTGTTCAATAATGATAAAAGGTGCAAATAGAATAACTATGCAAAGTAACCATTTTCATAAATTCATATCTTTTTTCCAGATGCTCATTTCCAATTGAGGATTATTTCATTGTGTTCCTTGTATATGAGGCTTCTGCTAGGTTCAGTGGCTCACTCTCAACTCACCATTTGATATTTTTCATTCATCTCCTTCTGAGGTAGTTTGCAGTGATTATTTTGCATTTGTCAAACATGCCATAATAGGCCATTTTACAAAAGAAGTACTAAAATCTTATGGGTTACTTGAAATATGGAGATGACCCAGTTGATTATTCAAATTATCATAAATTTTTGGAAGTTTTCACAACTCCAAAGTTCCCAGTTAATGCACAGTCGAATTACTCCATTTTCCTCCGGATGTAATTAAATTTTGACACATTGCTGATGTGTTCTTCTTCTTACTTGGCGTGTGCTTATATTCATTCTTCCAAGGCATACTTTCTTTTTATTCACACTAACATAACTCCCTCTATCTTTTTTACTGTGGATGCTTCCATTTCAAAAGGTGGATGTTATTTTCATTGGCTACATGGCATTCTTTTTCACTGTGAATATTGTATGAAGGCTGCATGTTTTTGTCTCAATGGCTGGGCATACTAAATAAATTGCAATGCTGCATTCATGTTTTTAAATGTTGGGTACACTATGATGAAGGGAATGCACCATTTGTTTGTAGTTCTGGGCTGCACACATGTTTGGATGCTGCAGACAAGGCAGTTCAATGTTACTTTTCCCCATACGTATCAAACAAGTGAAGGCTACAACCAATCTAAAGGTGCTGCACATATTGTTTGAGAAGTGTGTGTGCTTGGAAAATTGGCCTTCCCTTTGTGCTACATGAGCCTCCATTCATGTTATGAGTGCTCGAGACAGATCAATGGTGTGTGTAGATTTTTTTTGGGTGCATAGACTTATTTCTATGTGCTGTGTGCACCAAGGTGCTACATACCAATGGAAGGGTTTGATGCCAGCATAAAAGATGAAAGAGATGTGTGCTGGTGCATGCAGGAAATAGCCATAGATAAATAGAAGCAAAAGAATGAGAGCTGGTGCATTCCATGAAGAGAAAGAGAGAAAAACGCAGGGGATGTATATGGGGTAAGATCCCACATTCACTCCATGAAAATATTTGAAGTGTTTATTTACAAGGACACTCAGTTTCATTGTAAAGAAGAAAGGAAAGAGAGGAATGTGTGGGGCCTCCCAGATTTGTGTGGGCCTAGCCAGCTGGGTGTGCACATTAAACAAATTTTTGAAGGAAAATATTATAAATGCCATGGGATTTATCCCACATTCATCACGGAAAGAGCTGGGATTTATCCCACATTCATCATGAAAAGAGCAAATGAGTTATTTATAAGGCAATACACACAGCATGTTAATGCCCAAGTATGGATGCATAGACAAAGGCCACTATACATGTGCACATGGTTTGAGGTGCCTTGTTGGCAACAAGTTAGCAGTTACATGGTAGGTGGGCCCACATGAAAGGTAAATAAATTTTGACGAAGTGTGATTCTATAGATCCAATGCCTCGAGATACGTGCCCAAAAGATCCGACAGTGGTAAATACATTTTGACGAAGTGTGATTTTGTAGATCCAATGCCTTGAGATACATGCCAAGAAGATCCGACGACAGTCATGCTGCTCGAAAGATCTGACAGTGGTAGCATGACCGCAAGGAGGAAAATTATCCCTTGTGATCATACGACAAGGTGACATGTGGCAGCATGATGAGGTGGCAGATCATAGCAACAGGCCAACCAGAGAGTGACAAGTGGCATGGCCTACAATCATGCAATAAGGTGACATGTGGCAGCCTGATAAGGTGGTAGAGTAGAGCGACAGGCCAACCAAAGAGCGACAAGTAGCACGGCCGATGATCTGGCGGTCAGCTAGATGGTGAGGTGGTGATGATGTGGTTTGTCAGACCAATCAAAGTGTGCCACATGGTACATGTTGGCCCACCCAGATTTAAATGTGCAGAAGGATTTAAAACAAGTATAAAAGTTCAAACTATATGTATATTTTTGAAATTTTGAGTCTGTGAGTTGCTCATGAAGCTGGAAATTAAAAATCATGCTGGAGGTTCAATTTTTGCCCGAACATATGAGTATAATATATCATTGGAAATGTTGCGAAATGACAGATTGAATGGTGGGGGTTAGAATCAGTTTTGGGCAAGCGGGAAAGAGCAATAAGTGATTTTATCTCCGAAGGTCAGTTTTGGTGGGAAAAGAGGTTATTTGCAGACTTGATCTTTCTGGAAGTAATAGGTGTCATAACAAAAATATATTTTAGGTTTTCTTCCTGAGGGATATATGCAAAATCTTCTCATTATTGTAAGGGTTCCAAAATCCTGGTCTCCACAGAGGGTTTGAAGCTGAGCTTAACTCCTGGAGTTTTAGTCATTTCCTGGTTCCATTAGGATGTAGCTTTCTGATTGTTTCAATTTTGTTATCAAATAGAATAGAAATGTTTCCTAATCTTTTGCGTATTGTTGAAGTGGTAAATGTTGTAGATCAGATTGTTACAGAAGCAAGATTCATTACACTTAATACAATTTTATCTCAGATTCAAGTCTCTCCTAAAGTGTTGTTCAGCTGGATTATGAATCTTCTGATTCATTGCATGGATTCATTTGTGTATGTGTTATTAGTCCCTAGTTCTGATCTAGGATCAGATTAAATGAAGCTATGGATATGACATTAATTCATATTGTTCTACATAAGGATTTCATTACAAGTAGTGTATGGTCTAATATCATTGCATTTATGGCTTTGATTCTATGATAGTAGTTTGTTTCTGTATGTTGCTCCTGAACTAGAAGTATTGCCCAATGGACAAGGCACTGGTCAAAAATCAATATATTCCTTGTTTGATGCATCACAGATCGGTCTTAGCTATGTTCTGCAAATTGAAAATAAACTCCGAAATATCTTGTTTTTTATGTAGTTTGTGGTGTTGTACTAATCTCATGCTCCAGTCTATGGTTGATGTTCAATGGATTGATTAGCCATTAATCTAGTATCTCCCAGATTTGTTGAGCCTTTGTGAGATCTCTGTCGATTTACACCTTATTGAATATTTGAAGGTGTTGAAGGGTATACCCACCTTGGTTATGCAGAATCAGAAGTGTAGAAAGATGGATCCACATCCTTGTTAATTGGTCCTTTTTCATCATTTGTTAAATACTTGGAGTTGGCTATGCTTAAAGATCCATTGCAAAGTGAGAAGGTTGTTGTCATTTTTATCACAGTGTAAAAAAGAACCAACAGATCTTAGACAAATTCATGACAACCTATTTTGGATAGGTGAAGTTCTAGTAAGGATCATTGGAGACCTTATTCATGAGATGACAGACCTCTCAAGAATAGGCATCATTCTTCCAGCTAGTAAGGATATAAGAAAGATTGTTGAACAAACATGCAAATCAAGAAGTGATAGGTGTGGAATGACTATAGAGCCTATTGATAAAAATGACATTAAATTGATATCCATGATACTTGGGTATAGGTTTCAACATGCCAGTAGGGTGAACAGTGTGTCTGCAGCCACAATTCTTGCAGCTATAAGACTTGTGAAAGAGAATGGAGAGTTCAATCTGTGTGAGATCCTATGTGCACAACTAATAGATAACATTAAGGCCATCAAGCATGACAAGACCAAGATATTCATATTTGGGTCTTTGATCATATATATGTACTTTCATATTATTGGAAAGGTGTCAGATTTATACCTAGACAAGACCATTCCTACCGTGCCACAGATATCCTTCAAGGCATGTACTAAGAATACATTGAACGACTACATGACATTGGAGTTGAAGACATTTAGAGTCAAGATGCAGATGAGATATAGAATTCCTAAGAAGATAGTTGAAAAATACAAAGATAGTATTTGTTTCATGGTTGAGACTGATATAACATGCATGGAAGTTGTTGAACCGAGAACAAAGTGGATCCATCCACTTGGATATGAGGTTGATGAACAAGTTCTCGAAGTATATGCACAAGTATTGCTCTCATCCCCTAAGGACCCTAATGAGCCAAGATGGGGAACCTATGAAGAGAAAACAAGAGAAGTTGATGTTGTTTTGAATAGCACAACAACAAAAAGGAAGGTTGCCAAGGTTACTTCTAAGATCTTGAGAATTCATGGAGTGTCTCAAGCAGACCTAGATAAAGCAAGGCAAGAAAATATTTCTTTGTAATTAGAGAGCGTAGATGTAGCAAAGACAAAATCAGATGACCCAAAGTTGAAGAAGGTAAAAATAGAAAAATCAGATGATAAGAAGGGTAAAACTGATGTTACTCCTTCTGCACCCAAAGAAACCATTGACCTTACTGCTCCTCCTGAGTATAAGGCAATTCCTAAGAGGAAGAAAGAGATTAGCATTGGTCACCCATCATCATGAGTAACAAGAAACAAGAAGAATACTCAAGCACCTCCAGAAGTAAGTTTCAAACCTAGTCTCAGTGTGTTAAGAACAAGGATTGTTGATGAAGGTAGAATTGATCAAGTAGGAAAGTTATATGAGAAATATAGTGAGATTGACAAATCAGATATACATGGAATGATTGTCAAACATATGTTGAATTTTAAGAAGATAGTCCTAGAATTGAAGACTTTGATTCCAGATAATGTATGGAACATCCTAGAATTCCTAAAGAGATAAGCTATTGAAGAAGATCTAAGGATAAGGGAAAAGACCTTAGATGAAACCCTCCTAGTATGTTCTTTAAAAGAAAATTCATTGTTGTTATATCTAGTAAAGCCACATCTCAGAACCAAGCCAAGGACTTTGCATATAATGGACAAAAACTATGAGTTAGTTGCAAAGGAAATAGAGAAAGCCTTTGAGAAGATCTTCATGATCAGGCACATGTATCCAGCTATTGCACCCAAAGCTCAAGTACCCACAAAGGTTGGAAAAGAGTCAGAGACCATTAATGTACCATCTATAGGTCCTCAAGATTTAGTACATGTAGTTGATACATCCACAAAGGCAGAGGAGTTTGCGCCCATGTTAGAAGCACACAAAGAAGAAACAATTTTCATTGACAATGTCAAGATTGCAATGGAGGCCACATAAATGGATTTGGATAAGTTTGAAGAAGCATTTGTAAGCACTCAAGAGGCTGAGAACTTATGTAGTAACACTCCTCCCAATCAACAAGAAATATTAATTAAGGACATAACAGATATAGAAAAAGAAGAAGAAAAGAAAGAAGAAGAAGAAAAAGAAAAATAAGCTGAAAAACAAAAGGGAGAAGAAGAGGTAAAAGGAACTGAGAAAAAAGATGAACCATCAGTTGAAATGATCAAGGTAAAACAAGAAGTGATGGATAGCACTCATATCACTCCCTTAGCAGCATTGTTGTCAAGTTTGCCACCTGAAACAACCAGTTTGGATTCATGGGGAGAAGAAGACCTAATCAAGTTCAGTGTCTTAGCTATGGAGAAAGCCAAAGATAAACAAGTAATGAGGAACCCATTGTTTGTTGAATCAGTCAACTTATTGAATAGTCTACTACCTTCAGACAAGAAAGTGTCTAAGGTGAATTCCGTTGATGATGTTAACAACATCCTCATAGCCTTTAAGACTAGTTTTTCCAGCTTGGAAGAATCTGCATCTCAATTTGCAAAAGAGAAATACATGAAGAAAAGGCTAAGTGAATTGATCAGCAACTTCTCACTTGACCTCAGTTCACTCAATGTTGGACAAGCAACTTTGAAGGAATTTGTAGCAAAAGGCAAAAAAATTATTGCTGACTATATGGATCAAGACAATCTCATTGATGATCATCTCAAGAATATACAAGAAGCAGAAACAATGATAGAAAGTGTAAATAAATTAGTAGAAGACCCCTCCACAGATGTAAACATGTGAAGAAATTTATATCAAGGGCAAATTGATAAGATTGAGAAGGCAGAAAAAGAGATGTCCAAGATAAGGGCAAGGAAAACACAGCTAAGAAATGCTCTTGCACCCTCATTAGATATACTTAATTAGAATATCAAGGAGATTGATGCCACCATGGTGACATATGATCAAGGTCCTAGCACAAATTTGGATAAGATGGAGAAGCTACAGTATGCACTATGCGCCCATCTCCAGATTGTTAATTCATTGATCACATTTTGGAAGAAGGAGATCCAAAACCTGCAGATAGCATATCCGGATGTTCTCTCATAGTAAGTATTTGTAGATATAGTTTTGAAGCACCATTTTCATTAATGTCAAAGGGGGAGTATGTATAGAATATGGGTTATAGATATGTATAAGGGAGATATAAGATAGAAGTTTATGTATAAGGGAGATATGAGAAAAAAGTTTTTTGTATTAAGGGACAATTAGCAACTTTTCCATATTCCTTTGTTGCCATCAATGACAAAGGGGGAGATTGTTGGCAAGTTGACTAATCTACTATATATGACTTAGTATAGTGTTGTCATTATGGAAACATAGTCATATAGTAGTTTGGAGTCAACATACTTGATGAGAAGATCAAAAATTGGCTAAGTGTTGAAGATTGGACAATGTACAGAGTACCTAAAGCTCAGAGCAGCAACACATGTGCCTATGATCGAGTTATGGTATGCACCCTAGAAGATAAGTTGGTTAGACTATATTCATGCTTAGCCTATGAGCACATGGTCAGATATGCAAGTATGAAAAAGTTACAGACAGTTGAAGTTACACAGCCAGTATGTGCCAGAGAAGAACAGAGTAAGTAGCTGACTGTTGGCATTTTGATTTGTGATTATATTCTTATGTTGTAAAGACTATGCACCTATTGCAATTAGGTTGCCAACATGTAATTATGTTTGTTTGTAAACACACTTGAGCCAATTCAATTTGAAGCATTGTATGTAATTGGTTAAGGGGCCGAACTAGTTATTTGTTTTGTATGTGCATATAAATATGAGATGTGCCCATTGTAATTGGTGCGGAAGTTATTAGAAAGTTGAGCAAAGTAGAGCAGAAGTGTGTGAAGAGACTATAAGATGTATTAGAGCTTTGCAAGAGGTCAAAGAATTAGCACATCAAACTAACTAATCAGACAAGAAGTGTCATAGTGACAATTCATCTAGTAGATATAGTGTGTATCTAAGATCAAAAGGTTGCAGCCTTCAACACTTGAGCAGTGAGCTTTAGGATAGTGATTCCACACCCCTAACAAGGCTTATTGTAAAAGACTCCTAACAAGGTCTGACCCTTAACAAGGTCTAATCTACTTAATACATTATAAAGAAACTACTAACATGGTTAAGGGTCTTCTAACAAGGATCATAAAACACTAGTACAAAATATTAGTGGGTGTCAATTCCCACAGGGGTTTTTACCTATTTGGGTTTCCCTATGACCATATTGGTGTTATGTGTTGATTTCATGTTTCTTGTTTATGTGGATGTTCATTTCAGTACTTAAGTAATTAAGTTCAGTTTGAGATTAAGTGAAAAGATAAATTACAATGAACACTGATTCAAACCCCCCCCCCTCCCAGTATTCCCATTCCTAACAACAAATTATATTAAAAGGCTTTTTTCCCATTTCACAGGAGTGCATTTCAATCAACTTTTGTAACTTACAAAATGGTGATGTCATAATTAAATATTTGAATTTTAATGGTCAATGATGGTACAATGGTCTTTGGGATCAATTTTTTAATCAATCAGATCAATGGTAGGGGCATACCAAAGGAAATAGATGCAATTTGGGCCAAAGGATACCATGTTTTAACCATCAAGGGTTTTGAAAGCTAGGGTTTTAATTCTTCAATGCTGACAAAGGTCTGCATAAATATTCAACTAATTTCTTATAGGCATATAAACTCTCATAGTATTTTTATTCTACATGTCATCTAACCATAAATTCATGCCTTCATCCAAATATCAGAGGTGCAGTTCTCAACATGTGAAGACATTTGGCACCATAGTTATGATTTTAAGTTGCAAAAGTGGCCTTCTTGGTTGTAGCAGATATTTTATAAAGACAAAGCATTCAATTTTGGGCCCTTTCTATCATTTCAACGTTGATTGAGATCAAATTTGTCTTTGATCTTATCCCTTGATCCTTTCTTATAACTCAACCCTAGTTGAGAGTTTAAAATTCATAATGTAATCAAAGTTATGTCTGATCTATAAAGGCAAAGTTTGTCCATATCTTTTGGGTTCTCTTCTAGTTCTTTGCAATAGCTTAAGATGTGCAACTATAATTTCCTTTTCCTTGTATTAATAAAAAATTATTGTTTTCTCTTATCATGTCAATATTATATATTGTGCATTTTCTTGCCTTGTATGGATTGTTTGTCTTTGTTTTTCCTTATTTTTATGTTGTTTCAGCATCTTGTTTGTTCTTACCTACATATGATTCCTTGGAGGATAGATTAGACTCAAGATTTTTAGTTTGGGAGGCCTTATTAATGTTATGTGTATTCGTAGATAGAGAGATCCATGTTTCAATATAGTGCATCACCCTCTTTCTCTTTTAGCATATCCTTCTCTCTTTTACCTCAAGTAGTAGTTTAGGTGCATCCTAATTGTAAGGAATTCAACTTTCTTGGGAGACTCAACCTTACATTTCAAGTCCCATATTTGATAGCTTGTTTTCTTGCTTCACAAGGTTCTCTAGATTATTCACACTCACCTAAAAAAGTGTACAAACTATTATGACAATAGTTTTTGGCATGCCCGATGGGAGAAGAAATCCAAACATCCAAATTAGTTTTTATAACCTCCACATCATACAATAGTTTTTTGGAACACCTAGTGGGACAAGAATTGAAGGATTCAAATTAGTTTTTAGAACCTCCAGTAGTCATACAACAATTTTTGGCACGCCCGAATAAGACAAGCATTCAAAGATCCAAATTAGTTTTTAGAACCTCCACCATTCATACAATAGTTTTTGGTGAACCTGATGGGAGAAGAATTTAGAGATTCAAATCATTTTTTAGAACTTCCACTGGTCGTAAAATAGTTTCTAGCACACCTGGTGGGACAAGCATTCAAAGATTCAAATAAGTTCAATAACATCCCTCGGTAGAAAACATAAAGATATCATTCATTAATAATTTTGATGTTTTTCTTAGTGTTCCTAGCCTTTGTAGGTATTTCATTCAAACACCAAGGTGAATCAAAGTTTGCATCTACTAGTTTCAAGTAGTCCTAGTGCTAGAATGTAATAATATCAAATCTGATCTTTTATGTTTTTGCACGCTTTCTATGAATTATTATTTTTTAAAATTCTTTAACATGGATTATTTTCATAGATATGACTCTCATTTTCCCCCCATATCATGAGAACTCTACCAATTTTCTCTCATTTTTTTGTCTCAATCAGAGCTACAACCTAGCATTGACCAAGTTTTTCCTGGTCAATCTTTTGAACAACCCCATAATATTGCCAATCTAGGAGTTAGATAAATCTTCAAATGACTATATAGAAAATCTTGGCTTTAAGTTTTAGTCCTAGGCCTAACTTTTAATTGTATTCAAAATCCATATTTGGCCCCTAATTATGGGGGATAATCTTTTATTGAACTCCCTATGGTCAGTTAGTTCAAAGAGTTGTATGAAAATACTGGAGTAGTGGGCATGTGATATACAAATATATGATATGGTATTAAGGTGTATCATATATCTATAGAGGCTCAAAAAAGGTACCATGAGGAGAAGGCTCACCTCAAAGAGCAGCAGGAGAAGGAAATAAAATAGAGATGTTTTCATGATGATATTTAAAGAAGATTAGTTATAAATACAGATAAAGAAATGAAGCTCAATATTTCTCAAATACAAGAATATGAGGCTCCTAGGCCTAGGTTTTCTATCTTTAGAAAAGAAAATCCCAATATCTTTCAAGAATCTACACAATAGGCATCCCCTCCCCTCAAATTTTCCATTCAAAGCTTCATATCCCATTGTTTAGTTATTACAACCCTAGAGCTTTATCATCTCCAAGAGGAAAGGAAAGAGGAACTCTTGCAAGAGGATATTGAGGAGGTTGTTGTAATACCCCAAAAATGGGCTATAAGTTCATTAATCTCCTACATTTACAATTCAAACAAAATCAACATCAAAGTCCTAATCTAAGGTACATCTAAACATCATCAAATCATAATTGATTATCTTAAATTCTGCATCAGGGAATATTCCTAGCAATATTCCTAATTATCTTAATTATCTTTAATTTTATAATTATTTGGCAATAAATCACATTTATCCTAAAATTTGATTACTTAAATATTTTGCATATTTAATTAATTAGATTTAATATCTTGCCACTTAATTATGTAATTAAATTTAATTCTATCTATTATTAATTGTATTATTTAATTTTGACAATAAATCCAATATCCTATGAATAATTGATTAAATTCTTATTTAATTAATTAAAGCATGTTGTCATTATTTAATAATATAATTTTTAATCAAAGTTTGATAAAATAGTTAATTAACCCATAAATTAATTATTTTATTTCAAAAAATCAGTTAAGTTGGAAATAAATCACTTTATTATTAAATTAATTCATAAATAAAACGTGCACAATCATAAAAGCAGATAACTATCAATTATCAATTGAAGCTAGACTCTATTTTGAGTTGAACTATGCTTTTGCATATTTTTGTGAGTTAATTATCCTTTATTTAAAAATAACTCAAAAATCAACCTGAGTTATTTGAGTGATTTATGGCTTTCTTTCACAACCTCCAAAGCACGAGATTTCTATAAAATCAAGGCTTCAGCTCTTCATAATCATCTCATATTTTTGCACGATCATGCTGGAGAATTGGAATTGAAGAATCAAAGCTCTTGCGAATCGACATCTTTGTGAGATCAATCTTATTTTTGCATTCATATTGCATATCATTGTTAGATTAAGCATTGCATATCAATTTTCAATAGCATTCATAGCATATCAATTTCATCTAGCATAGATTCATATCAAGTTTTCATTCCTTATTGCATAGAAATATCAAAAATATAGATTAATTGCATTCAATTTCATATCCATCTTTTGCATTCAAATCCTTCATTTAGGTGTCGTCTAGGTCACTCATCTCGATTACAATCTGAGAACATCAATCTCGTACCTATTAGAAGGCAGTAAATCGCTTGGTTAGATTAGATTTCAATTTTGCACGATTTTGATTTTAGCTAACCTCTAATGTTTTACTGAGTGTTGTGTCTACAGATCAGGTACAATTTTCACACACACATTTCTGGTGCCCACCGTGGGGCCCTGAAATGGGTTTCCAATTCAATTCTATCAATTTCTATCTTTTTCTTCTCAGGATCTATGCAAAAACTGTGATTTTTAATTTTTGTCCTTACATATGTCGTACGAGTTTCTGACAAATTTCGTATGGGAGCATACCCACTATCGTATGATACTAGACCCACTGTCATACGATAGTCTATCGGATCGAGACTCATTTCATAACATACCCACTATCGTTTGGGAGCTCAACTATCGTATGGTAGCATACCCAGTGTCATACGAGTTTCTGGACTGTCGTCTGGGAGCATACCCACTGTCGTACGAGTTTTGGTACTAGATTTCAATTGTCATTTCATTTTTGCAAACAGTTTGTCAAATTTGATTTTTAGATTTTGACTGACAGCTAACCCTAACAATTGAAATTTACTGTTTCTGATTGATTTCTACTGACTTTGATTGGGAAAAGTGCAAGAATTGCTAAAAATTAGGTAAAATCTACTAAGCGCATTGTGAGGATCATGAGGTATTCTCCTTGTTCTGAAAACATTTCAATTTGGACTTAAAATAAATCTCTCACGTGTCAAGCTTGTGTGCATCTTTTCATGCTTTTGATCTATTTCTACACACTTGCATAATTTGATACTAGGTTGTGATCCCTTAAGGATTCATTAAGTAGTCTTAGAATACTTGTGATTGATCTTGATTTCTATCTTGGGTTATTGGACTCGCTAATCTTTCGACCCCTCATTTCCGCCCTGTGGTTGCAATCTCAGTGCCATAAAGGGGAGGGGTCAACAGGACAGAAGGGTTAAGTGTTCCACTTGGCAACCCTTTTGTACTTTTAGGAACTCACTTGTTTTCTAAGTTGGGGACTCATTTTCAGCTTGTGTGAGGTGTTAAGTGTTCCACCTTATGGACTCATCTCATATTCACTTTAAGCGTTAAGTGTTCCTCTTTCTTTTTTGGGGGTACTTTTGGTAGATTTGCTTTTGGAAACATACATCTATGCTCACATAGTAATTAGGCCCTATGAACACTATTTGTGATTCTTGAGAGATTGGATTCCTAGCAAAATCCTTCCTTGACGATGGAATCCTTGTAGGTAGGGAGGATACTTAGTGCATTTCACATTCAACTTGGTTAGTGAGTCTTCTCTTATTGATCGACACATTCTCTCTCCGGAGAGGTTGATAGATCACGTGGGGTTGATATCACGAGCTTTGGTGAATTAAAATTGGTTAGTGCATCTTCTCTTATTGATTGATACATTCTCTCCCCGGAGAGATTGATAGATCACGTGGAGTTGATATCACAGACCTTGGTGGAACAAAACTTTGTCTTAGCATGTCGAATTAATCTGCTTGCTTTGTTTGGGTTAAAAGTGAAAAGGTGTCAAAAACCTTGGATCTGGAGCCAAGTTCCCTTGTGGTATAAATCTGTGAGTCACCTTTAGAGAGGGTTAACCGTAGCAGACAATCCCTTCACAAGGAAAACTGCATTGATGGAACCTCAAGCGGTCATAGCCATTTTCACCGTGGTAGTGACAGCTGCTATATAAATGTCCTTGTGGAAGAAATCTCCATGGGTATGGTTCATTGTTGGGTTGTCAGATCTCCCTAGCAGCTCTTGAAGATTAAGTTCTCGGACTGTGTCAAAACCCTGATGCGCTGGGATTGGAGTTCACCCCTTTGAATCATAAAAGTTGCATAGTCAAACCATTACTAAAAACTCTAGAGAGGCCAATTTTTCATTTTCAGGTATATGTGTGTTATTGCAAAACTTTTCAGAACATACACAATTAGTACTCTTAGGGATTAGCACAATTTGGTCACTTGATTGTTCATGCGCAAGGTTTCTTTTTCCCTTGTTTATTGTTTTCAGACGTGCTTGGAATCACTCGCTTGTTGTTCTGGGTGCTTTTTTATCTATTTGGCTATTAAAAATGATCAAATCTAGTATAACCTTCAAAATCTAGACAGTACAATTTGCAAACACTCCAAAACTGAAGACTTTAAATTTTGCAAAAATTGGCGTAAAATATTTTCTGGAGTCAAAATTCATTTCAGGAAGTCAAAAGTCATACGAGTTTTGTCAAGTGTCATTTCAGTATTGCCCATCTGTCATATGATTGAGAACCCAGTGTCGTACGAATTTTCAAACCAGCAAATTCAAGAAAATTAAAACCCTGTTAGCAACTGTCGTACGAGTTTTGTCAACTGTCATTTCATTGCTACCCAACTGTCATACGAGTTTAGAAACTGTCATTTCATAGACTACCCAGTGTCGTACAAGTCTGCAGAGTGTCGTTTGGAAAAATTTGAGAGAGTTGTTAGAAATTGTCAAATTGCAAGATATCCAATGTTTCCAGCCTAGTTCCAGAATCTGTCAAAAATATCATTGTGTCAGGAACAGAGCAGTAGCTATTGAGCATTCTACCATTTTCTGAGATTGATCTTTTGAATCCGATCTAGCCTTCTGTTCAATCAATTTGAGTCCTTTTTATCTCGTGTCAAAACCTTGTCATAACTATCAATCTTCAATCAATCAATCTTCAAAAATAGACTAAGTGTTGAGAACTCATGTCCGCTATCTTTTGGGTGATCTATCCCATACATCCAAGGCATCGTATCCTTCACCCACATCTCATCAGATCTTCAAAACTATCATAATCTTGACAAGGTTGCGTCATCTAATTTTCTCGAATCAAATTGTTCTTCAGTTGTCTTCATCCTTTTCTGTTGTTTCATTCAAAGTTAATGGTGGAGACCAGAGCTTCTTCACATAAGAAATCAAAAGAAACATCTCAGAACTTACTTTTGACCAATACCCCAGGTCCAACTCTTGAACAACTCATCAAGTTAGGTATCTACGAAGATGACGGTCTCGGTAACTTTTGATTAAAAACTGGTTACATACCTCCTCTATCAACTCATAGAGGTAATCAGCAAACTCCTCCTCAATCTATTCTAGGGAGCCCAAGAACTCCTACCATGTCTCAAGTAGGGACAAACCATGGTTCTCTAGGAGGAGGATCCCAGGGACACCATTCTCAACATAATGCTGACCAAGAACCTACACCCTCTGAAATCCATCGATGTCAGAATGATGATGAATTCAAAAGAATGATGAGGCATTTCTTGAAAGTGGATAGAGAAGCATACTTTTTGCAATTAGCCCAGGAAGGAGCTAAACTTCCTCCTCACTTCAATGTCAAAGATATCATCATGCATGAGGAAGAAACTCTGATGACGGCCATAATAAACCAGCTGCACGCTATGCAGGTCAAAATGAATAAAATTGAGAAAGAGAAGGAACCCAAGGAATTCTCCATGGAGGCCCTTTGTCCTTTCCCTTTTGACAAAGACTTGTATATGCCTCCATTCCCAAAAAGAGTGGAGATGCCAAAGTATGACAAATATGATGGACACTCTGATCCTCAAGATCATGTCAGAGATTTCTATACACAATCCATGGAATTCATGCATGAACTGACTTATCTGATGCATCTTTTTCCTAGATCCTTGGGAGGAGCATCCATTCAGTGGTTTTCAAGATTACCTTCTACGATCAAAACTTTTGAGTAATTGATTAAATTGTTTTATCAACAATATTCCTACAATATTCAACATCCGATTACCATGATCGATATCTGTAACCTCAAGCAATATCTAGGGGAATCATTCCTAACTTTTCTTAAGAGGTGGTGAAAGAAGTTTTCTCTATATGCTAGACCAATTCCCGAAATGGAGAAACTTGAAATCTTTATCAATAACCTTGTTCTAGAGCTCAACTATCCATTACAAATGCAAGATCATGTATCTTTTGATAAAATGGTGGATAATGCAATCAAGATTGAGAAAGTACTTGTCAAGAAAGGAGAAATCACACTTCAAAAGGACAAGTCTGAATCTGGATCTAGCTCAAAAGATAAAAACAAGAGCTGGAATAAAAACAAAGGTATCGTCTCTGATTGTGTTGTTGACACTATCCGCACCCCCTCAAAGGCACCAGCCTACAATCTCACCCTTGGCACCAAAGCCATTGAAGCTTCAGAGAAAAAATCTTCTGAACCATCTCCAAAGAAGCCATTCAAATGATGGGATAATAAATGAAAGTTTACTCCCCTGGGAGAATCTTTGGAATCTGTCCTGAGAACCCTGATAGCTGATAACATCATCTCTTTACCACCAATCTGAAACCCTAATCCAGATCTAAAACCATATTGGTGGAAAGATAATGAATTATGTACTTTCCATCAGACTAAAGGCCACAAAACTAATGGATGCTTCCACTTGAAGCATACCATTCAAGACTTGCTAGATCAAGGGGACATCATGATCGATAATCCTACCAGCAATAATGATCACACAACATTTACAGAACCATTTCCACAACATGGCAAGGGAGTTTCCACTTCTCAGCCTAACATTGGGGCAAAAGTCAACTATGGCTACCCTGGAAATAATGCTGTCATCAATATGGTTGAACCATGTCTCTCTTTGAGCTGCAATGTCATCATGATTGTACGAAGAGATAGAAATCATTCCTTAGCTAATGCGGTTACCAGATCACAAGCTCAGGCTCATCTAAAAGGACAAACACCAAGTTCATCTAATGTCCCTAAGATACCTTTCAATCTCACATCTGCTTCTAAACAGAAGGCTGTCTTGAAATCTTCCAATCCAAAGGATACGAGACCTACATCTTACAGCATCGTCCAACAACTCCAGCATACCAATGCCAAAATGTCTATGTTTGAGTTACTTCGAATATCCCCAACTCACAGAGATACCCTAGACAAAGCTTTTCTCGGCTCTAATGTTCCTGATGATCTAGATCTAGACAGGTTCCAGACTATGGTTGGTCATCTAACATCTCTACAATATATCTCCTTTTCAGAAGAAGATGACAACTCCCTAAGTCACCCACATAATCAGCCCTTGCACATAGAAGTCTCGATCCAGAATCGTTGAGTCAAATGTGTGTTGATAGATGGGGGCATAGGCCTCAACATTTGTTCTTACAACTTAATCACATAGTTGGGATTCTCAGAGATGGCTATTGATCCTCGAAAGAAGATCACCATAAAGGCCTATGATGAACAGGAAAGATCTTCTAAAGGCACCATTATCTTACCCATCCGAGTGGGTCCGGTCATCAAAGATACCACATGTCAGGTGCTTGATCTTCCATTGGCTTATAATATCCTTCTAGGGAGACCCTGGATACATGAAATGCAAGCTATTCCTTCTACATACCATCAATGCTTGAAATTTCCCTATGAAGGGGTAGAAGTTACTATCCCAGCAGATCTGAGTACAACTTGCAATACATTGAAGGAAAGTGCCAATAAGCTTGTTCCCAATAACAGAGAATCTTCCATCAAGAAAATGTGGCTTCCACATCCAAGATGGAAGACATTGCTAAAGAGATCAATCTCAAAGAAAATGGGATGGGAGAATACACTATAGAGCCAGTCTTGTCTCTGACATCTCTCCCGATCTCACCTCAGTCGTATGGACAATCCTTGAAGCAGTCTAAATCATAACCTAAGGAACCTATGGAAGCATACAAAAGAAATTTTGTGGTGGAGCAAGTATCCAAACAAGAATTTGAAGAGGATGAAGCTGTGCTTGCATGGCTATACAAAGATGATTTTGAATCCAAAATTGTTCAACCTAGTGAATCTATAGCACCTACAATCCCTTCTAATTCATATGGTCCAGGGAACAAATTGATAGCCAAGATGGGATATTCCAGTCAAGGACCTCTAGGAATCCGAGGAAAGGGTCTTGTGACACCCATTTCACATATTGGTAGAGCCAACAAAGATACTGGTGGCTTAGGCTTTAAGAAGAAACCCTATCATCTCAAAGGTGGTTGTTCTCATGTCATAGAACAAATTGCACCAGGAGAACCCCTTCTAAAGAAAGAAGAAATAGAAGTCTTAGATGATGATTCAGATAGTTCAGAACTCATCCCCTATGAAAAATTGCCTAAAGAGATCAAAGATCTTCTTGATGATAAAGATGATCCTATTAGAAGAATTAATGTAGTAGAAACACAAGAACCTACTATAGTGCAAGATATGGTTGCACCACAAGAACCAGCCAATCTCGAAGGTGATCAAAATAATCAAGAAGAAGGGGGTAGTTATTCTGACATTGATTCCCATGAATATGAATTCAAGTCAGAGATTGAGGGTAATCCTTCTTGGGGTATTCATCCTGATTTCAAACATTTTCTAAGATTTCCTAGAGATCCTAAATCAGAAGTTGAGTCAAATGACTATGAATGGGGTGCCATTCCAGAAGAAGATGAGCTTATAACAGAGAAATATATTGATGTTATTCACTAATATGTATCTCAACCCAACATAGGTCTAGAGTGAAACAATGAACTTAACGTGTCTGATCCACCTATGGCTGAAGAGGACTCCCATGATGATGTTTAGCCTATTCACAAATTGAACATTTTGAGCTGTAATATCACCTTTGAACTTGAGCATCGGGTTAGGACCAATGATGACATATCCACATCTGTGAACACCATATCCCAAGCCTTTCCCGCTTTGACTATCCAACACCCTGATCTTATCGACCAAACTTCCACAAACCCAAGCCATGGTGGTTACACCTTTTCCAGTGACTATGCCCTTGCTTGTTACCTCAATGCAGTCAAACCTATGAGGACTTCCATCAGTGAACCGAGCGTCAGCATGACCGAGTTGGACATCAAATATCTTAGTCAAAAAAATAAAAAGAAAAAGAAAAAGAGTTCTGAGGGTGAAAACCACTTTGTGGCAGTCTCAAAACCTACAAAAGTAAAAAGAAAAGACGTATCTAAAGGTGAAAACCTCTTTGAGGCACTTGCAGATGAGATATTTGATGTCCTTCTAAGTCATTTATAGGATAGATCTCCAGTTCTGATTGAGCCCACTCAATCCATCAATTTGGGTACAATAGAGGAACCATAATTGGTACATGTAGCACAATCCTTATCAGAAGAAGAGAAACAGAAATTCACTACATTCTTATCAGAAAAAAAGATCAACTTTGCATGGAAATATTTTGATATGCCAGGATTGGATCCCAATCTCATTATGCACCATCTATCCATTGCTCCTGGAGTAAAACCAATCAAGCAAAAATTGAGAAAGATGCATCCTCATTTTGCACTCTTAGTCAAAGCAGAACTAGAAAAACTCCTAAAAGCTGGATTCATCCATGTCATAGACTATGCTGAGTGGATCTCCAACATTGTACCTATTTAAAAACCAGATGGCTCAATCAGAGTGTGCACGGACTTTAGAGACGTGAACAGAGCATGCCCTAAGGATGACTTTCCACTGCCTAACATTGATATGATAGTGGACATGACTGCGGGCTATGAAATGTATTCCTTAATGGATGGCTTTTTTGGGTACAACCAAATCAAAATTGCTCTAGAAGATCAAGAGAAAATAGCTTTCACATGTGCGTGGGGAACCTTCTGTTGGAATGTTATGCCATTCAGACTCAAAAATGCTGGAGCTACATATCAAAGAGCAATGACATCTATTTTTCATGATATGATGCATAGAACAATGGAGGATTATGTGGATGATACCTTGGCAAAATCCATGATTAGAACTGAACATCTAACAGACTTGAGCATGATCCTCGACAGAATGGAAAAATGTAGTCTTCGACTAAATCCGAAAAAGTGTGCTTTTGGAGTCACTTCTAGAAAGCTCCTAGGATACATCGTCTCCAAGAAAGGTATTGAGGTCGATCTAGCTAAGGTGAAAGCTATCATAGTCTATCAGAAGATTCATATCACAGCTAGCGGACATATCACAGCCTTTTACAAAAACATTACATAAAGGTGTGACCTTTGCATGGAATGAAGAATGCGAGAACAACTTTATCCATATCAAGAAGTATCTATCGAATCCACCTATATTGATGCCTCCTATTCATGGGAAGCCATTAATATTATATGTCTCCGCAATAGATACATCACTGGGGGCATTGCTAGCACAACATGATGAGAACAAGAAAGAAAGAGCCATCTACTATATCAGTAGAACTTTAGTGGCCTATGAGAAGAACTACTCAATGATAGAGAAGGCATGTCTAGCTATGATCTTTGCATCACAAAAATTGAGACATTACATGTTAGCTCATACCACTCATTTGGTAGCTAAGATTGATCCACTGAAGTATCTCCTAAGCAAAGTTGCCCTCACAGGTAGACTAGCTAAATGGGTCATGCTCTTGAGCGAATTTGACATTGAATATGTTGAAAGAAAAGCTATCAAAGGACAAGTCATTGCTGATCAATTAGTTGAAGCACCACTGTTTGATGATACACCCATGCAAATAGAATTTCCCGATTCCTCTATCATGCACCTCTCTTCTAGAGCATGGTGGTTATTCTTTGATGGCTCCTACACATAGAATGGATCTGGAGTAGGCATATTGTTCATCCCTCCTCAAGGATACTCGATACCCAAAGAATTCAGACTAAAGTTTTCTTGCACAAACAATATTGCTGAATATGAGGCACTTCTTAATGGTATGAAAATGGCAATATAGTGGAGAGTTACAAAGATGCACATCCATGGAGACTCACAATTGGTTATCCACCAAGTCAATGATGTGTACCAAACCAAAGATGAAAAGCTCATTCCTTACAAGAGAATGGTAGATGATTTAAAGAAATACTTCATCTCTATCACATTTGAGCAAATACCTAGAATGGAGAATAAGGCTGCCAATGCAATGGCGACACTATCTCCTCTCTTAAAGCGGCCCCAACATGAGCTACACTACGAGTTCCTGGTGGAAGCCCTATCCTATCCTGCATATGACTCCCCTGAAACCCACATGATCTACACTATTGTAGGTTATGACTCATCTCGCTACAAAAATCTATTCTCCTATCTCCATGACCAACTCATCCCTGAGTCCTTTAACCATTTTGAGAAACAAAACCTTATCTAATCCGCATCCCGATATGTCATCATTGCTAATGATCTGTACAAACAAGGTCTAGATGGTATATTGCTTAGATGTTTAGAATGGGAAGATTCTCAACGTGCATTAGAGGAAGTCCACGAGGGTATATGTGGGTCACACTTGAAAGGTTTAATGTTAGCTTGAAAACTTATTAGGGCTGGGTACTATTGGCCTGAAATGGAGAAAGAGGCTATTAAATTTGCTAAAAACTATCAATAGTGTCAAGTACATGGCAACTTGATTCATGCTCCAGGGAGAGATCTAATTCCCTTTACTACACAATGGCCTTTTCAACAATGGGCATTTGATCTCATAGGTGCTATCCATCTGCACTCTTCCAATGGACATACCCATATAATCACAACTACAGATTATTTTACAAAATGGGTAGAAGCAGTTCCTCTAACACAAGCAACGGGGAAACAAATCTCTATGTTCATCCTAAACTACATCATTTGCAGATATGGGATCCCTCACTCTATAATCACAGATAACGGGGGACAATTCAAAAACAAGGATCTAGATGACTTATGTGCTAAATTCAAGATTACACAACATTGGTCTTCTATTTACTATCCTCAAGGGAATGGACAAGCTGAAGCTTCAAACAAAAATCTCTTGAAAATCTTGCACAGAACAGTGAATAAAATAGGAAGAGACTGGCATCTCATGATCAATCTAGCTCTCTGGGCATACAGAACTAGTATCAGAACACCTACAGGGGCTACACCTTTCACTTTAGTTTATGGGTCTGAAGTGGTACTGCCTATTGAGGTTGAAATCTCATCACTCAGAATCAGAATGTATGGACTTGTCACTGATGAAGACTACAGAGTGTCTAGGTTACAAGAACTTGAATTACTAGATGAGCGTAGGCAAGAAGCATATGATCATCTCAGAGTATATCAAAAAAGAATGTCTAGAGGCTACAACAAGAAAGTCAGACACAGAGAATTTCAGGTTGGTGATCTAGTGTTGAGAGAAAATCCTAAAAATCAATCACATCGAGAACGTAAGGGGAAGTTTGAACCCAATTGGCTGGGTCCCTTTGTTATCACTGCTACTTTTGGCTCTAGTGCCTATCAACTCTCAACGACTAAAGGAGAACAACTCCGAGAACCAATCAACATTCTCCATCTAAAGAAATTCTATGCTTGAGGCATTCAGTGCTTGGTAAATGTCCTAAAAAAATCATAAAAATCAGAAAAAGTCTTGAAAAAATGAACATCTTGGTGAAAACCTAGCAATAGGCGCCTCAAAAATTCAAAAAAAATGAAGAAATATCAAAAATTCAAAAAAATCAGAAAATATCAAAAGTACAAAAAAATTGAAAAAATGAAAAATGCAAAAAAAATGGAAAAAGAAAAAGTGCCTTGGTGAAAACCTAGAAACAGGCACCTTGGTAGAAAAAATAGAATCTCTGCCAAGATGGTGAAAACCCGGCAAACGGGTGCCACTTGTTCCAAATGCTCCATCTATCAGTGCAATCTTGGTCTTTCCTAGCTTTCAGTCTTGCTTTAGTTTGTACATATCTCCTAGTTTGTTTCTGCATTTCCAGTTTTCAATAAGTCAGTCTGTACACCAATCGGCTCAAGCATCTATATCCTATCAATGTTTAACACTTGGGGGCAATCAATATCATATCCTATGGTCTCCCATGTCTCTGAGATGTGTCATATCCAGTCAGAGTCCTTTTGAAGCTTCATGTGAGTCAGTCAAGTCTGTCTTGTGTCCAGAAAGGATTTTGCATCTACAAAAATGCAATCAAACATCAAAACTCAACTGAAAACAATCTATGCTTTTTACATGCTTTTATCTCCTTGTATGCTTACTGATTCGCATTGAGATTTTTGCATATTGTGTCCCTTCGAACTCTTTGATGATGTCCTTTATAGGATTTAGAGGGTGATGACTGGGGGCCTAATCTTTTCTTTGTCTTCTGCTTGTATGTGAAAATCTAACAACTTTGGAAATTCCGGATTGAAATGGTGTCCGACTATAAGAGCCTCTATCTCGAATTGGATGGCTATGCATACCTCAACCATTGATACCCAAAAAATTCAAGGAATTTTGATCTAACTATTGTCTTTTTGAGTAAGTTCTTTCTCCTACTATGGAAAGCGATCTTTCCTAAGGATGTGAATGATAAAGGGTCACTACGGGTAATTCACACTGGATTTAGAATGATCTTTTGATTGTTTGATGTGTATGTTAAACGCAAGGTGTACTCAGGTCATCATGATGTTTATGTTTTGATGCTTCTACAAATTGCTATATCAAAATGGACATGATATTCAGGTCATCCTGGCGTTTGTGCCTTGGTGCTTATATCTAATCCAACATTCTGAAAACAAATCAATATTCATATGTCCATGGCGGTATAGCCAGTGGGTGTTGTATTGATTCTGGTGCATACAAATCGATATTCATATGTCTATGGTTTCATGGCTAGTGGGCATTGTATTGATTTATCTGGTTACCTAAAAGTTCAATGATGATAACAAATTGACACATGATCACTGAGTAGGTCCTAGGTCTTAGGTTGCATTTCATATTGCATGTCTCTTTGCATTTTGCATGTTGCATGATCTCACAATGACTAAACGAACTTCAAAGCTTAAACAATTCTTCATATCAATTCTTCAAAGCTAACAAGAGCTAAATCCCACACAAAGGTTCCTCCAATGAAATAGCAAGTAGAATCCTTTTTCAAGATCAAAATTGAAATCTGCGATCTTTCATATTGTTAACTACTTGCATAATCAACCTTCAATTATCATAGAAATCTAGAATTCAACTTAACTGATTATCTTACATCAAACTATCAAAATTTCAACTTGGTCAACTATGGTCAACTCATGGTCAAACCTAGTCAACCTTGGTCTCCAGGACCTCCAAACGATGCAGACTACATTCTCAAACGTGTATAACCACTTCTCAAATCAATTAACATGCTTCTGAACTCTCAACGCTGACTTTTCTTGTCAGATTTCAATTTTAATCCCAAAGGGGGCATGGTATTGCACATCATTCAAAGTCTGTAATCAAATTTGAAATCATATCTTTATGGAAATCATATCTTCCTCAGTGATCAAGACAATAATCATGTCTAGTTACTGATTCATCAAAAAGACCTCATCGCTTGGGGCAAATCAAATCTATCATCACTTGGGGCATATCAGATTCATCGATCCATGTCAATCTAATATTCTCCTAATCTTGTAAATTGTATCAGTTTTTGCAACCATCAGATCATAGTGTTCTTTCCTTGGTTCTTCGGCAACTGAAGGACTTGGATGTGATACCTGCTAGTTTTGCTAAGACAATCGAGTCTAGAATGGGTCACTCACTTCTTATCAATCCTAAGGTTCAGAATCAGGCATTTTGACACTTTTTCGCAATCATCAGTTCATTGCTGCTATAGTAAACATTATCTCTGGTCATTCAGGACCTCCTATCTCAATATATTTCAATCGGTTTCTATCTTGAGATCTATTTATCTTTTGAATCAGTTTCATATCTTTATCAAACACAGACTATCTTTGAACCACTATGCTTCACACAGTAATTCAAAGAGGGGCAAAATGTAATACCCCAAAAATGGGCTATAAGTTCATTAATCTCCTACATTTACAATTCGAACGAAATCAACATCAAATTCCTAATCTAAGGCACATCTAAACATCATCGAATCATAATTGATTATCTTAAATTCTGCATCAAGGAATATTCCTAGCAATATTCCTAATTATCTTAATTATCTTTAATTTTATAATTATTTGGCAATAAATCACATTTATCCTAAAATTTGATTACTTAAATATTTTGCATATTTAATTAATTAGATTTAATATCTTGCCACTTAATTATGTAATTAAATTTAATTCTATCTATTATTAATTATATTATTTAATTTTGACAATAAATCCAATATCCTATGAATAATTGATTAAATTATTATTTAATTAATTAAAGCATGTTGTCATTATTTAATAATATAATTTTTAATCAAAGTTTGATAAAATAGTTAATTAACCCATAAATTAATTATTTTATTTCAAAAAATCAATTAAGTTGGAAATAAATCACTTTATTATTAAATTAATTCATAAATAAAACGTGCACAATCATAAAAGCAGATAACTATCAATTATCAATTGAAGCTAAACTCTATTTTGAGTTGAACTATGCTTTTGCATGTTTTTGTGAGTTAATTATCCTTTATTTAAAAATAACTCAAAAATCAACCTGAGTTATTTGAGTGATTTATGGCTTTCTTTCACAACCTCCAAAGCCCGGGATTTCTATAAAATCAAGGCTTCAGCTCTTCATAATCATCTCATATTTTTGCACAATCACGCTAGAGAATTGGAATTGAAGAATCAAAGCTCTTGCGAATCGACATCTTTGTGAGATCAATCTTATTTTTGCATTCATATTGCATATCATTGTTAGATTAAGCATTGCATATCAATTTTCAATAGCATTCATAGCATATCAATTTCATCTAGCATAGATTCATATCAAGTTTTCATTCTTTATTGCATAGAAATATCAGAAATATAGATTAATTGCATTCAATTTCATATCCATCTTTTGCATTCAAATCCTTCATTTAGGTGTCGTCTAGGTCACTCATCTCGATTACAATCTGAGAACATCAATCTCGCACCTATTAGAAGGTAGTAAATCACTTGGTTAGATTAGATTTCAATTTTGCACGATTTTGATTTTAGCTAACCTCTAATGTTTTACTGAGTGTTGTGTCTACAGATCAGGTACAATTTTCACACACACAGTTGTACAAGAAAAGACCTCTCTGCAAACTGAGACCAAAAGTGAAGTAGAGGACCCTATCCTCTAATTTAAATATCACCCCTCTTTATTGAAAGGGGAAGCATTAGAGGATCCCAAGGATAGCCATATCCTTGAGGATATACACATGAGTATGCATGATGTTTCTCCCCAACCTATGCACAATATCACATTAGAGAAAATAGTTCAAGAGAAGGAGTTCATGGATTCTTTAACCCATAATGGAGGATGTTGTGACATGGGAAATTTACAAACCATGAGCGAGATTGATTGGTATAAATTTGAAACATCATTTTTTGATATCAAGCCAACATCTCCTAGATTTTCCCTGCTATAAGAAAGAGAACCTCTACAAGAGAATATTCAAAAAGTTGTACTAATGGAGGCCTCTTTACAAATGAAAATTGAAAAAAAAAGTACAATAAGAGTTTTTTCAGAAGGATGTCTCTCATGACATGAAGGATAAACAAGGAGATTTCAAGGATATTCCTATCCTTGAGAAAGAGTGTGTTGATATGCATTAGGTTTCACTTCAACCTATGCATATTATTGTAGCAAATATGGAGGAGATTGATGATAATGATGATGATGATGATGATTTTCTTGAAGAACTTGATATCATGTTTTCTTCCATTAATATTGAGTGACTATCTCTTATAATTGAATGACATAATTTGTAGCAGCAACAAGTGTAGATCTGCATACCATCAGCCATACTATTACAACCACAATAGAGCCGGCAAGATACAAATATTGTAGAGAACAAGAATGAGGTCAAGGTTAATCTTTGAGATCAAGTTCCATCAAGAGGATTCCTCATAAGGCATATATCTTTGAAACATATCAAAAAGTTACCCTTGGTCATGTTTGTTTCAAAGCATGAGGGAGATAATCACAAGAATGAGAAGGCTTTTCTTTCTCATAAAGATAATGTTCCAATATTAGAGAACTTTTTTGTTATTTGTATTAGGAGAACATTCCAAAAGGTAGTAGTATGTATATCAAAATTATTGTTCTATTTGATCTCCTAGATGCATGAAAGAAACAAAAAATTGATTAGGAAGGACAGCTACTTCAACAAGCTAGTTAATAGATTTGTTTAATTATTTTCATGTAATTACCTCTACATAGTACGTTAGATGTTTTTTAGTTTTTCAAGAAGCACATGAGAACAACTATTTCTCTAGGAAATGGAAAAAATTTGATGTTCTAATAAACTACAAGAGGTTGTATATCTTTATGTTTCATAGTGAGTCCATGTTGAATGGATTTCTTGAATACTAATCTTATATACTTAGCAAGAAAATATTCCACAAAAATTGCCAAAAATGTTGACCTTTTTTCACCATCAAATCCTCAAATCATTTCCATTATAGGGTTCAATTTTATAGTTGATTAGAGATGGAAAAAGAATCATAAAAAGGCTTAAAATCCTTTCAAATTTCTCTAAAATATAAAAACCCTACATAAACCTTTAGGGTATGCTACGAGCAATCACTTTTATTCTAATATGTAGTTGAATACCTTTTCCTGATCATAGTTATCTAAAGTGATATGTCAATGCCCCCCTCTATCATCAATGTTACTAGCCCATTCCCCTTTACACATATTCTTCAAGTGGCTTTGTAGCTTTGCAACATTGACTTTCCCTTATCATTTCATAGTTACGAAGTTGCGATGATGATTATAGGTAGATCTTTCACCATTTGTCAAAAGTACTTTCCAATCAAGATTTTTTAACTACAAAATGGATAAGGTGATCAAGTGGTAGGGTCCACAATTCTTCAAGGACAATGGCTTTCACCATTTCATAAATAATATATACCGGCCCAATCTTATACTCTCTGAAATGGTGAAAGGGAATCATGTGGAGTAGTGGGCCCCAATAGTTAAAGGGACAAAGGATTTTCACCATTTTTCAAGGGCATGTTTTGGTCAACTTTCTCTGATTATAAAATGGTGAAAAGGATTTTAAATGGATATCTGGTAGGGTGGGATCAGGTGATAAAGGAAAGGGTTTTCACTATTGAAAAAACTCATTTTACTCAAAATTATTTAATCATAAAATACCAAAGGGATGGAATCACCATTGTTTCACAAAAAGGTATTTCGGTCAACTTGTGTTGATTGCAAAAAAATGATAAGGGTTTAAAGCCAAGTGTTCTTCACCATTTCACAAGAATTATCTTATGGTCAACTTATTTTGACCATGAGATGGTGAAAGATGTTTTAAATTAAAGTGATCAAAGGAGCTAGGACCAACAACCACATGTTTACTTTACTAAATTAGGTGAGGTGGTGACAAAAAAGAGAAAGGTCCTTTTTCCATTTCGCAAAATGCCTTTTTGGTCAAAATATTTTGACCACAAAATGGGAAAAGGTATTAAAAATGAAAGTGGCCAATGATGGTGGGCCTACTGGCCACATGTTTTGATTAGATAGGGTGACACTTAAGATTAAAAGGCTTCATCACCATTTCATAGAGGTGCATTTCAAAAAAAATTTACCTTTGAAATGGTGATGATTCAAATATGTGAATTTTAATGGCCAAAGGCAATGCGATGACAATTTGGATCAATTATTTAATCAATTAGATCGATGGGAGGGTCATACTAAAGGAAATAGATGCATTTCGGGCCAAAGGTGGCCATGTTTTAACCATCAAGGGTTTTGAAAACTAGGAATTTTAGTCTTTAATACTGACAAAGGTCTACATAAATTTTCAGTTGCTTCTCAACTAGTTTCTTCTAGGCATATCAACACTCAAAGTAGTCTTCTTCTTCACACAATCTACTCATCAATTCATGCCTTTATCAAAATATTAGAGGCTTATTTATCAACATATGAATACTTTTGCGCCATAGTTATGGTTAGATGTTTCTTCTTGGTTGTAGGGGATATTTGATAATGACAAATCATTCAATTTTAGACCCTTTATGTCATTTTAGCATGGATTGAGACTAAAATCTTCTACCCTAGTCCTTTCTTGTAACTCAACCCTAGTTGAGGGTTTGAACTTCATGATGTAATCAGAATTATTTCTAATCTATAAAGGCAAAAAAATTTCATATCTTATGGGTTCTCTTCTAGTTATTTTTAGTAGCTTATGCTCTGCAACTATAATTTCCTTTTCCTTATATTAATAAAAAAATATTTATTTTTCCTTATCTTGTCAGTCTGATATATTGTGCATTTTATTGCCTTGTATGAATTGTTTCTCTTTTATTTTCCTCAATTGTATGTTGTTTCTAGTGTACTCATTGTAAGAATTTGTCTAAGGAAAAGAATGAGATTCCAAGATCTAGAATCTCAATAGATAGCACAAAAAAGAGAGACAAGATGATATGATCAAATGAATAACTCGATAATGATCAAACAATAATGGATACATACAATGTAGATATGCCTTAATATATAGGAAATGTATGATAACTAGGAGATATGAAAGTGATAGCCTATAAATCACATTAGGTGTAATCACATGTCCACCAAAGATAGATCATTCTACATTGTACAACAAATTATGAGCAAAAATGAGAGGATGATAATGTGATAAGAGCACTAAAGGTGGATCTCACACCTAAAGTGGAATTCTCCTACACCATGTGCTAAAATGAGATGAAAAATCATACATGTCTACATGAAAACTAATATGAAAATGCATTATCCTAAGTAAGATGAAGTAAAGTGTAATTAGTAATATTTAATTACACCAACCCCCCCTTAAGTGTAGATTAGGGGAATGCACTTAATATGACGAAGCTATATGACAATGCATGATGGGTCCTAGCTAATAGGTCATGTTAGGTTCCCATGTACAATAATAAAGTGCAAAAGAGATGCAATGCAATGCAATCTCTCATAATTAGAGAAAGAGGGAAAACCTCATGGGAAAACCCCTCCCCCCAAAAGAGAGATGAGTATCAAACAAGATGCATGGATGGATGGATGGAGTAATAAAGACCCCCCATTATGACATTCATCATGCATATACAATCAATTATCCCTCTATAGAAAGGAAACAAGGAGACATGATATCCCCCCATTATGAATAATCTCCTCCAAGGATGGTGAGTTCTTGAAGACAAAACATAGTCCAATGCCTACAAACAACATTTCTCCCCTTAGGAAGAAGATAAACCAAGTATAGATGCAAGAAGGATTCCCATTGTGGATAGGAAGAAAGAAGGGGAATCCAAATGTAGTATGATGTCTCTAAAGTATGGTCATGTGTATCCATGTCCTTGGTTGATGAAGATGCCACAAACCAATCAGGAACATATCCAATAGAAGGTGACAAGAAAGGAACCAATGGTATTTTATACATGTAAGAATTTGGATCAAACTCCAAAGACCAAGATGTATCCTCAAAATATGAAGTAGAAAGAGAAACAATGTAGCAACCCCCCCCCCCCCCAATGTTGAATGTATACCCATGATATATGCTCCTAGATCAATGTATAAAAAACACAAAGAAAATTGAATAATGTTCCTCCCTTTAGGAAGAAATAATGTCATAGGTGTATCAATGAGTCCTCTCCAATATCTAGAAAGAATCCTCAAAATGTATGATGTCTCAAGAAACTGAATAGGAATCTCCAACACATGAGTATGATCAACCATCCATTGTGACATCTCAAGTGAAGTTTGAGGCTCATGAATACCAATTTCCAAAGACTTGAATGTCTTCTCTAAAGATAGAGAGACCTCCTCTAAATGTTATATCAAAGGATCCAAAATCATATCAATCTCAAAAGAAGGTTCAAGTGGAGAATGAAGATGAGGATCAGAGTGTTCCCTTGCAAAAAATGAAGAAGGATCATCCTCATCAAAGAGAAGATGAATTTCATAAATGGTATCTCCCAAATCCTCAATGTAAGACTCCACACATAAACCTCCAATGTCTATCAAGAAGCCATCCCAAGGAACTAAAACTAGATGACAAGGAATATACTGCTGCACTAAATCACAAGAAACCATAGTTCTAGGAGTACAAGAAACATTAGGAGAAACCATAGGATTGATCTCAACTGGAGAAGTAGAAGTATCTTTGGAAACTTTATGTTGATCCTTCAACTCTTCAAAATAATCAAGTATTGCAATATATTCAAGCAACCATAAGGTATTCTTATCCTAAGGAATATTATCTATATCATCAAATGGAATGAGGCAATTTGCAATTGGATCCTTTGGGAATGAATGAACATGAGGATCTCCAAAATTCTCCCAAACAATGGTTCAACATGTCTCTTGGAAATCAATATCCTCGATCTTGAATTGGACTTTAGGAAAGGAAGAGATGTTGTATTATATCAATCCCTAGACATCTCTATTATTTTCACACCAAAATATTTCCTTCCATTGATAATTTGACATAGGAATGAGTCCATAAAGATGAGGCAAAATATTCAACCATCTACAATATGTGATGATACCTTTTTCCCATGCCTTGTAATTATCCATAGTTAAATGCACAACTAAAGGATGGATTATATATTCCATTATTTTAGCCATGATGAACTTCTCACATGATAGAAAATGAGATCAAAAAATCAATGCACCCCCCAAAATACATGATTTTGACACTTTATATGTAGTGTGTAGACAATTGCCACTTGCCAAAATGGACCAAAGTGGACTTCTGATTTCAATGATTAAAACTACATAAAAGAGGCTATAATAGACTCAAAAAAATAAGACACAAGACCACTAAAGGATCCAACAAATTACAAGTGCCAAGTATTGGCCAAAATAGACCAAATGTTGAAAGTTATATGTCCACTCAAAATTTCTCCAAACTGATACCATATCTAGTGTTACATTATGAGTTGTCATTAGTGTCACACATATAGTCGGTGAAGGAAGAAAATGGGCTAGTTGGTCAACACACTAAGTATAGTAATTGAGCAGAGCACAAGGTAGAATGACAAGGTAATCAAGCACAATCTTGACCGAGCACATACACTAAGCTAGATGATTACCGAGCACTGAGTATAGCTATAACTGAGCATTCATATTTACTGATAAATAGTATTTTACTAAGACATTAATGCAATATATACCGAGTAATACAAGAATGACATAGAAGTATGGAATGGCACAGAATACAAGGCAAAAGGTTTATACTAAGCTAGAAAATGGTTTAAATAGATCGAGGTAATGATTTATTGGAGATGTAATAATTAAATGGTGATGATCCCTATGTAATATTGATTTAGGTTATTCATTTGGATCATAGATCTAATGTTTTCTAGATTATTGCATAACCCTAATTAGGTCAAATCTTTATGATATAAGAATTATCAAGATGTTATTTTTACATGAGAACACATGAGAAGTATCCCCCTACAAGATACATCTAAATATTAGATAGGGTTGTGAAGTTAAGTATTGAACAAGTATTTAGAATTGAATCAGTATTAGACCAGAGGCTACCGAGAAGTATTAGAAGGATATATCTATCATAGGATAGTGATATCAATTAAGGGCTAATCAAATATGAAATTTATAAAAGTAAGTTGCTACATCTAGATCAATTTACTATTACTTTCTAACAACTATGGAAGACTAAATCTCTTAATAGAGTAGACCTAACAAGTCTTTTTTAAATCTCTTAACCAAGTGCACACTTAACAGTGTTTCTTAAATCCTTTAACCAAGTATATCTCAACAGGTCTCAATTGTTACTCTTAATAGAGTAAGATCATCAGAAGTGATCAACATTGTAGGCCCTAATAGGAACACTTTATTATTTTAGTAGTGAAGCTTTGTGGGTTTCATCCCCGCCGCAATTTTTACCTTCTAACAAGGGTTTCTGTGACACCAAAATATGTGTATTGTGTATGAAGTTTCATGAATGTTTACATGTTAGATTAGAAATAATTTCTTATTTCAATTATGTTATGAATGAATGGAAATGATAACCTAATAGTCAATTAATGAAAGATATTATCTTAAGGATAAATAACAAAAAAAATTAGGGTTACTAATTCACCCATCCCCTCTCAGTAACTCACCTTTCCATAATCCCAACAATTGGTATCAGAGGTAGTTCTCATGTTGAAGAAGTTTAATTAGTGAAGAGGAAAGATCTTTAAAGATGTTAAGGTATAAGCTTGATAAGACAATTGAAAATTAGAAATTAGAGATGTAGATTCTCCTAGAATAACTTAAGGACATAAAGGAAAAGATGAGAGTCACTGAGAAAAAGAAAGGAATTAGCATTTCGACTGAATGAGACTCAGTATCAAGAAGAAGAGATAGAAGAATTATATAAAGGATCTAGAAGTATATCTAATGCATCTAAAGGAAATATCTCAAATCTGTCTAAAAAGAATCAACACCTCATCGAACAACTGAAAGCACTGCAAATTGGACAAGAGGCTCAAATGGTAAGAATGATTGAAGTTATGAAAAATACAAGACAAGATGAACAGGAAAGGAACATGGCTATCAAAGACAAAAGCCAAATGATAGAAAACTTGGAAGAGAAAGAATCTAAAATACTAAGGATGACCGAGCATCACTTTGAAATTTCCAATCATATGGTTGTCATGAGTCAAGAAGTAAACCAAGTAAACAATGAGCTTGTTAGAAAATTAGAAGACATTGTGAATTAAGGGAAGAGAATGAAAGACTGAAAAATGAAGTGAAGATGCAACAACAACATAATAAAATGATAAAGAAAACTAAGGAAAGTACAAAAATGATGGATGAATTCTTAATGAGTCAAAGAAGACTAGACAACACCACTAGATTAGGTTACACCAAGAAGGGAGAGTCATCAAATCAAGTAAAAAAAAAATGCCTATGAAAATCCAAGACCAAAGAATCTCTCATGCAATCACTATGGAAAACTAGGTCATATAGAAAATGTCTACAAAAGTAAAGCTATAGGTACTCATATTAATACTTATAAATTTAATGGTTATGTTACCATTGCAAAAAGTATGGACATCAAGCACATGAGTGTAGATCAAAGATGAATAAGTCACCTAAGAGGCACTATATAGAAAATCACTATTGTACTTGCAACAAGCATGATCATATATCACAAGAATGCAGGGAATAGCTGAAACAAGTTTGAAAATGGAAAAGATAGAACAATACCTATCAACCGAGAAGACAAGGTAATTCTTACATTGGGGATTACAACACTTGGGTTAATTGTACAGCATGTGGAAGATATGGTCATATTGTAGAAAATTGTATGAGATTACATTGGAGAGATAAATCTATAAATTGGAAAAATTATGGAATGGCATGTTTGTACTATCACAAGGTTGGTCACTTTAGTAAAGATTGTAGAGTCTGAGCACCAGAATCAAATGTTGATATGAATGAGAACACCATTGATGGAATCAGAACGTAGATGAATCAAATGTGGAGAAGATCAATAGAAGACAATGGAGGAATAAGAACAAAAATCAGTGACACCTCATCCCTTGGACTAGGTGATTTCACCACTTCTACCTAATAAAATCAAGTAAGTATGAGCACTAAATTTTAATCAGTTATATCTTACAATAGTTCCTTATATCTATAGCATGAATACCATATATGCATGAATAAAGATGCACTAGGTTGTTATGTGTTTTGAACTTGAAATGAGTAAAGTTGGTAAAGCTTGATAGAGTAAGAAATTATCAGTCACTGAAAATGGTAACGTTAACCAAGTTATGTAGTCAGTCAAGCATTGATAGTGTTAGCCGAGCTGATGTATCTAGAGGAGACAATTGAATGTTTTATCTTTGATCGATTTGTACTTGGTGAATCATTAATGCAATGCATTTATGCCAAGAAAGGTTTTTGGTTATAAATACACATCGAGCCAACTCATTTTTTACTATGCAAAACCAGAGTGAAAAGAGAGAGATTCATGCAACAAGATTCCAACATATTTAAAGTGATTTATGCATTTCATGGAGTTTTTAGAAGCTATACAAGTTTTAAGTGAAACCAACTTATTTGAACACATTTTTCACCAAGCCCTAAATTTTTATTAGCAATGGCATCCACATCAAAGACCATTCAATTGAAGGTCGATAAGGAGAAGAAGGTAACACTAATAAAAAGTGAAAAGTATGAAGAAATGAACTATAAGATGCATCCTGAGGTTGCATCATAAGTTGATGATAAGGGTGCATTCTCATCTATACCACCTATGGTTTTGTTGGTGAAAGATATCAGGTCTTACATTCACTACAAGATTAGTGAAATCGGTGATTTTGAGTTACAATCCACTTACCAAGAGCTATGCACGGATGAGAAACTAAAGGATGAACATACACATCTAGAAGTTAAAGGTTTAACAAATTCCCTTCACTTCTCAAATGTATTCAAAATTGAGTGGATCAAGATAATATTCAACTGAGTACACAAGGCAAAAATGTGGCTAGATGAACCGGTGAAGATCACCAAGGACGTTATTCACATGGTCACTGATTACCCTATATGTGACAAGGTAAAATCCCTAAGGTACCTAGCAAAGAATGAGATGGAGAAGTTAACTAAGCCAAATGGGATGAAAAATGAATGAGAATCAACACAATCAATGACCCTGAGACTAGATTTAGAGCATATGTGATTTCCTACAAGGTATTCCAATCTAGCAGATCGAACAGTGTTCCTTGCGACGTTGTTGATATTGCCTATAAGATTGTGAATAAAGGACTTCAACTTGACCTATCCGAGTTGATATTGAGGCAACTAGAAGAGAATATGAGGACAATTGGAGTTGCTAAATCCAACACCTAGAAGTTTGGATCACTATTGGTATGTTCCCTTTTCTACTTGCAAAATTTATTTCCCTCAATCGGTGATGTACAATGGGATGTAAATAAACTAGTTATCATGTAAATTGGTGAATTCATAAATAGTCTAGGTTAGAATCTAGAGGCAGTCATGGATGACTATTTTGGAAAATTTAAGGAGAGAATGCAGAAAAGAAGCATAATACTTGCATAGTGGGTGGAGAAATATAAAGATGAAATTTGTTTCCTAGTGGACATTGACTCCACATTAATAAAGGAAGTTTAACCAAGGACTAAATGGTTGCCACTAATGGGCTATGAACTTGACATTAACCAAGCTACTAGGTCAATAAATTTACTTCTTGTAGAGCCTAAGGATAAAAGTACAACAAGGTTTGGCACTTATGAGGAAGAAAAACAAAGAATAAAAGTGGATTTGGTCAGAGTGAAAATTGGTAGGAAAACAATGAAAATGATGGGTAGACTGGAAAAAACAACTTGGAGAAGAAGCAGAGAAGTTGGTTGAAGAGGCAACCCAGGAACAAATAGCAGTCATTAATAGTGAAAATGAGGAAGAGAAAGAGTCAGACAAGGAGGTACATGAAGAGAAAGTAAAGGAAATAAAAGGTAAGAGGAAACAAGTAGAGACTCCTACACGGGAAAGGACAAGGTCCTCTATAGGTGTTTCCCCACCTCTGAAATGTGGAGTTACAAAAATAACAAGGCCTAAACTGACCAAGACCTATCAGAAGAAGAGAGGTACTCGAGAATCTACCAAGGTACCCAAAAAGAGAAGAAAATTGATAAGGAATAAGGATGGTGTAGATTTTGATGAAGAGGATACTAGTCAGATTAAAGAAGTTGTAAATAAAGCACAATCTATAGATGAGATTGCACGAGACATAAAAGAAAAAGGAGTAATAGGTCATCCTAAACCCCATAGATATGCAAAATTGAAAGAAGAAGATCAAGATAAGCTATAAGAGGCAATGATCGATATGATGATCAAATTTAAAATATTTCTAGTAGAGTTTGCAAACAGTATTCCTAAGGAATTATATGATTAAATATCAGAAAGGTGGACATATGTCTTGCACACCGAGAAGAAAATGAGGGAGAGATCATTGATTTTGGAAATGCCAAATCTATCAATTCAAGAGATTGAAGAAATGATGAAGCAATATGGAAATAAATTCTTAATGAAAGGAAGAGAATTGAATATTTTACAGGGTAAGCTTCAAGAAATTGATGAGGAAAGTAAGGAAATATGGAATGAAATTCTTAAGTCCAAAGTTGAAGCAGAGAAAACTACACTTACAATTATTACCAAGAAGAGTGTAACAAAAAAAAGAGGAAAATGTGTACACACTAATGATGATGTTCCATCACAGAGGCTAGTTGAAGAACCTATACACATCTCAGACATCGAGAAGCTAGAGGATGATACTTATGCTAAAGATTTTTATCCTACTGGCCAAACTGAACAAGAAGAAACTCCAGAGAAGTTACAAATAACTAGGGATGAAGAAGTCTTGATTAAAGATATTACTAAAGGAGACCTTGATGATGAAGAAAAAGAAGATGTAGACACCACTGCTATTATCGAAGATAAAGAAGAAGAACATAACACCAAGGTATCCAGAGCACAAATACCAGGTAACTTGCCAATTTTAGTTCAAGCTATTGATATTGCTACCAAGGAGAAAACCAAGGAAATACCACCCCAGCAACCAATGGATACAACATAAGACAAGGGTGGAGAAGGAGAGAAAGAGGCTACAAATACAGAGACAAAAGTCAAAGAAACTCAAGATGAAACAAAAGTAAAAGATTCTCCTACTGGTACAAGGCCACAAGCCCAAGGACCTTAGACTAAGGGAATTGTAAAAGGGAAGGAAAAATAAGAAAGTGTCTAAACCGAGCCACAAAAGTAAAATCCATAGAAAAAGTCTTAGTTCCTTATGGCCAATCTCCCACATCTAGAAAACAATAAAAGAAGAAGAAGAAGAAACATGGAAAAGGTTTGGTCACATTTTATGAAGTCATAAAAATACATTCATGTGACCCCAGAACTTTGGACCTTGAAGCTCTCAGATGGAGAACTTTGCACTAGAAAAGAGATTGAGGAGAAGATGAGGTAGGAAAGAAAACACAAATAGGTGCTAGAGGATGCTAGAGAAATATTGATGCAAGTTGTACCTGATGTCAATGTTGATGAGTCTACTCACATCATTTACCAACTTTCCATACTTATTGAGAACATCAATTCTCCTAGCACAGATGCAGAGAAAATATTGAAGAGACATCTGAAAAAAAGATACAATATAATATGACTGAGAAGATCAGCCATGTAGTGACAATTCACAAGGTGAAGTTATCTGAGACCATAAGTGAAATTGAAGGACTTATTCAATAGATACTCACTATTTTGAAGAAGCTTTGCACAATAGATTCCTTTACTATAGAGATACATGAAAATTTGAAGAAGCTAGATGAAGATATGTAGAAAAGTGTTGAAAGCTTGATCATAGATGCCCATGCATTCAAATTGCATTATGCTAAAGTTAAACATATACATGGGTTAAGGAATGAATTGAGAAGAGAAAAAGATAAAATAAAATATCAAACAATTGAGCTACAATCTAAGTTGTTGCCACACATTGAGGTGATGTAACGACATGTAGAGAAAGAAAAGGAATTAGTTGCCACTCTCGAGTTATTAGTGGTAGATCTAATTTTTTATATGAATGCCCAATTAGGTCTTGAGAAAATTTCAATAGAGAGTCTAAAAGAGGAATGCAAATATATCTTGACCAACCTTAAGAAAACCTATCAAAAAAATTTTTACAAGTTGTAAGTATATACATTTTGGTGCTATTGTCCAAAAAGGGGGGAAACTATGTATATAGTATACTTACCGAGGCATATAGATAGGGGGAGTCTACAATTTTGAAGTATACAAAGTTTTAAAATGATGCAGGAGCATCCTAGGGTAGTTGGAAATCTTGTATATTGATGTGTTATGTTAGAGTGTTTCTGTGTTACTCAGTTGTAGCTTTGACCGAGGGGCTTCATCATTGAAGAGCTTGGCCACTAAAGGGAACTTGATAAAAAAATTGGTGCTCGGCAATGCTTGTGGTGCTTAGTCTACATGCTTGCTCGATGATGCCTAGCTTTCTCAGTTGTTTTGCTGACGCTTGGTAGTTTGGCTTACTGAATGAAGTTCTTGTGGATTTGGTTGACCAACTTGATGTATTTAATTTGGGTAGCATGTGTTACATTCTCCTAGGTAGATCTAGAGGCTGACATGGATAATTAATTATTTGTAAGGCTATTTGAGAGCCGACTTGTGTTACATTTAATAATTGTTTGTTTTAGGAGCCGACTTGGGCTTAGAATTATTTCTTTCTTCCAACCAACTTGTGGTTGAAGAAATGTATTTAAGGAATGTTTGGGTAGTTTTTTAAGGGGAGTCAAGACAAATAGTGATGGGATCCTACGAGATCTTGCAGATTAGATTGTTTATCTGATATTGGTAATAGCAGAGCTAGTGATTTGCATGCTTGGAGACAAGGAGATTTCTTGGTGGCTTGTGAGCTCAAGTTTAGATCATCCTTAGTGTTTCTTCCATTTTTTGATGTGTTATAGAGCTAGACTAGCTAGAGGATTGCATAATTACTATTGTAATTATTTGTATTTGGCCCTAACCTAGAAGGCCTTACAGCCGGGCATATTGAACGATGATTCTATTTGAGTATTCTCTTGGTGTTTTTCTATTGTATTGTTATTGCTAGTGTAGTTTTGGACTATCCACTTTGGGATTTTCCCATTCTGCACTACGTCAGGTGGTATCAGAGCTTGAATCTCTTGAGTGTGTGAATAGATCGCTAAAGTTGAGGCAGTTTTCACCTGGACCTTGGGTTGGTGTTTTATTGCCTTGGGTTTTTGAAGATCTTGAAGATGCCTCTGAGAAGATTAGACCCTAGGGCAATTGCAGATCTTTGTGATACTATGGCATCTAGGATTACAAAGAAGGTTAAAGATGATTTTACATATGAGATAGAATTGATGAAGAATGACATGATAGCTAAGATTATGATAGCTATGGCTGGTGTACCTCAGAATGCGGGCATTGAGGATGGCTATGAGGAAACTGTTGAAGACTTTGAAGCTACTAGATCTAGTGGAGATGATATAACCGATCAGAGGGACCGATTTGGTGAAGATAGAACTGGTTGGTTGTAGAGATCTAAAGCTCGGTTAAGTACTAGTTACTGAATGGAAGTTTCTAACTTCTCTGGTACTTTGAGACCTGAGGACTTGATTGATTAGATTGGTGAGTTAGAAGACTTCTTTGAGATTGAATAAATTGAAGATCCTCTTAGGGTGAGGTTAGCACAGACAAAGTTGAAAGGACATTTTTCTCTTTGGTGGAAATAATTGCAGAGAGAAAGAGAACATGAAGGTAAAATGAAGATCAATCGGTGGAGGTTGATGGTGGAAAAATTGAAAGCTAAGTTCATACCTGTTGACTATGAACTAGATTTGTTTAAGAAATTATAGAATTTGAAGCAGAAAGAGATGATTGCAGAAGACTATACCAAGGAGTTCTATAAATTGACTATTTCATCTGGACATAGAGAACTTGGTAAAGAAAAGGTAGCGTGGTATGTGAATGGTTTGAGATTAAATATTCACGATGAGCTTTGTATGCTAAAGATTGATTCTGTTGAGGATGCTTATCAGTATGCCCTAAAGGTAGAAGATAAGTTGAAGAGGAGACAACATGGTAATTCCTAAGGGAAGAAGAAATAGGATCACTCACTGACGGATAAACCTACTGCTGAAGATGAACTGAAACCTATTGAGCTGAGGAATAGGGGAGGTAAGGTTTCCTTTAAGGGTACTTATTTTCATTATGGTGAAGAAGGACATCGATCTTTTAAATGTTCCCAGAAGACTGGTGATCGAAGAGCTCCTATGGTGAATGAGAACATATTGAATGAACCTGAAGTAGATTCACATAACTTGTTGGTTTGAATAATATTGCTTGGTACTAAGGTGGAACCTTTTCAAAGGAAAAAATTGTTTAGAACTCGGTGCAAGTCAAGAGGTAAACTCTAAAATGTGATCATGAATAGTGGTAGTACTGATAACCTTGTGGCTAAGGATATGGTTCAAAAACTTGGTTTGAAGAGAGTGAGACATCATTATCCTTATAGGATTGGTTGGTTGTAAGATGTTCATGCTTTGGAAGTGAGGGAGAAATGTCTTGTTTATTTTTAGATTGGCTAGTATAAGGATCATGTATTGTGTGATATTGTGGACATGAGTAGTTGTCACATATTGCTCAGTAGACCTTGGCAGTATGATTGCAAGGTGATGCATGACTATGTCAAGAATGTGTTTACTATTGAGAAGAGTGGAAGGAAGTTTTCCTTGATGCCTTGTTGGATACAACACTCGGTAGGAGGAACCTAAGTTTTGGGAGGGAGCTGAGTTGAGGTGAAGGATCCTGAAAGGGTTGGAGATTAGTATGGAGAACAGACATGTGGATTGTCAAGGAAGGACTTGTAAAGGTAGAGAAAAAGAAGTGGAAGAATGCTCAAGTTAAATACTTCGAGGACATGTATGTTAAGAACTAGTTTGGGGTTTTTGTGTTGAATCCTGTTAGATGTTCTTCTAGCCATTGAGAACATATTTTTGCACCTAGGGTATCTAATGCAGGAGCATCCTAGGGTAGTTGGAAATCTTGTATGTTGGTGTGTTATGTTGGAGTGTTTCTATGTTACTGAGTTGCATCTCAGACTAAGGGCCTCAGTCATTGAAGAGCTCGGTCGCTAAAGGGAAGTTGGTAAAGCTTCCAGTGCTTGGTGATGCTTGTGGTGCTCAGTCAACATGCTTTATTGGTGATTCCTATCTTTCTCGATTGTTTTGCTGATGCTCGGTAGTTTTTCTTACTGACTGAAGTTCTTGTGGATTTGGTTGACCGACTTGATGTATTTAATTTGGGTAGTGTGTGTTACATTATCCTAGGTATATCTGGAAGCTAACATGGAGAATTAATTATTTATAAGGCTATTTGAGAGCTGACTTGTGTTGCATTTAATAATCTTTTATTTTAGGAGCCGACTTGGGCTTAGAATTATTTCTTTATTCCAGCCTACTTGTGGTTCAAGAAATGTATTTAAGGAAGGTTTGGGTAGTTGTTTAAGGGGAATCAAGAGAAATAGTGATGGGATCCTATGAGATCTTGCAGATCAAATTGTTTCTCTAATATTGGTAATAGTAGAGCTAGTGGTTTTCATGCTTGGAGACAAGGAGATTTATTAGTGCCTTGCGAGCTCAATTTTAGATCTTCCTTAGTGTTTCTTCCAGTTGTTGATGTGTTACAAATCTGGAGTAGCTAGAGGATTGCAGAATTACTATTGTAATTGTTTGTATTTGGCCCTAACCCAGAAGGCCTTACAGTTGGGCATGTTGACTGATGATTCTATTTGAGTATTCTCTTGGTCTGTTTCCTCTGTATTGTTGTTGCTAGTGTAGTTTTGGACTATCCACTTTGGGATTTTCCCATTTTGCACTGCATCATGAAATTTTGAATATTTTTTATTATGGAATACATATGTGTTTTTTTCACTAATTCCAAAGGGGGACAATGTTACATTATGAGTTGTTATCAGTGTCACACATATAGTTGGTGAAGGAAGAAAATAGGCTAGTTAGTCAACACATTAAGTATAGTAATTGAGGAGAGCACAAGGTAGAATGACAAGGTAACCAAGCACAATCTTGACCGAGCACATACACTGAGCCAAATGATTACTGAGAACTAAGTACTGATATAACTAAGCATTCATATTTATCGAGCAACAATATTTTACCGAGACATGAATGCAGTATATACTAAAAAATACAAGAATGACATAGAAGTATGGAATGGCACAAAATACAAGGCAAACAGTTTATACCGAGCTAGAAAATGGTTTACATAGATTGGGGTAATGATTTATTGGAGATGTAATAATTAAATGGTGATGATCCCTATGTAATATTGATTTAGGTTATTCATTTGGATCATAGATCTAATATTTTATACATTATTCTATAACCCTAATTAGGTCAAATCTTTATGATATAAGAACTGTCAAGATGTCATTTTTACATGAGAACACATGAGAAGTAGCCGCCTACATGAGACATCTAAAGATCAGATAGGGTTGTGAAGTTAAGCATTGAACAAGTATTCAGAATTGAATTAGTATCAGACTAGAGGCTAACGAGAAGTATGAGAAGGATATATCTATCATAGGAAGGTGATATCAATTAAGGGCTAATCAGATCTAAAATTTAGCAAAGTAAGTTGCTACATCCAAATCAATTTACTATTACTTTCTAACAACTGTGGAAGACTAAATCTCTTAATAGAGTAGACCTAATAAGCTTTTTGTAAATCTCTTAACTGAGTGCACACTTAATAGTGTTTCTTAAATCCTTTAACCAAGTAGATCTTAATAGGTTTCAATTGTTACTCCTAATAGGGTAAGTGTTAGGAATAGTCCCAAGAGATAACTAAGAGGGGGGGTGAATCAGTTATCTACAAGTTTCAATTCTTTATCCAATTAAGTATACTTAAATGATAAGCATAAACACAATGAAAGAACACTTGAACACAACACCAATATTGGGAAACCCAAATAGGTAAAAACCCCAGTGGGAATTAACACCCACTAATAAATTGCACTAGTGTATAATGATGCTTGTCAAAAGATCTTACAACCCTGTTAGGAGTTGATCTTTACAATGCAATAAGTACAGTGACCTAGTCAAAGGTCAGACCCTATTAGGAGTCTTTTATGATTGACCCTGTTAGGGGTGAGGATGCACTGTTCGAGAGCTCACTGCTCAAAATGGGTGAAGGCTGCAACCTTTTGAATAATAGATATACACTATATATGGATCTTGGTGAACTACGAGGTAGACCTATTGTCTTGATCAGTTCCAATGAATAGAACACTCTATCTTCTCTATCACATAGACCTCTTCTTGATGGCACAATACTTCACACTCTCTGCTCTGCACTAATCTTTCATCTGTATGCCACACCTCTAGCAATCGCAAATGACCGACTATAAGTATCTTTCCTCTAAATGATATAATCAAGTCATCCTATTAGAAGCACCTTGAAATAATATTAGAGAAACATGAAAATTTTCCAATAACATCTTAGTTGACTCTACTAAGCACGTAACACAAACTGGGACCTGTCTAAATCAATAAGTGTAGATGCACGCTACACACTGTCGGCTCTACCAAATTAACAGATACTTTCTCCTCAAGCTGAATTACATCATGTTCTCTTAACCAAACATTCTTAACTCTTCTCCAATCACTAATCCAAGCATGCATACTAAAATAATAGGTGCAACTTTTGTACCAATATAATCTCTGTCAGCTCTTCTAGATAAATACAAGAAACTGCAACTAGTGAATAGCAACAACATAACTTCACTTCTACTGCACATCAGACTCTTCATCCATGAATGAAACATCACTAACATGTCTCCATCACATATCCAAATGTGCAAGGTTCCATGATAACTATACGAACAATCACTCATAAAACACTGCATGTAACTCTATCAGGAACACTGCTGACACAAGCTGCTACATAACTGTCTGTACTAACAATTAACCTCTGAGTCCATGATATCATGTTGATAACATGTCAATGTTATATATACTCAAAGCTTACTACATAATTCTTCCATGCATGCTACTTACCATATGTTGTCATCAATGAAAAACATATAGTCGACACTGGCTTGCTGGCAAATCTCCAACAATCTCCCCCTTTGGCATTGATGGAAACATTTGGAATGAAAAACACCACCAATCCAAATGAAAAATTATTTTATAATATTCTCCATTTCCTCATCAAAAATCCCCCAAGCATGAATCCTCCATTTTCTGCAATATTCTTCAATATTCTCCATTTCCTCAACTGAACTGCTTCCATGACTGAATACTCCCTCTTGCTGCTATATATTACTCCTCCTTAATCATGTATGTACTCCCCCTTTAATATTGTTTTTCATGACTATATACTACTCCCCGTTTGACATCAATGGAAAAGGGCATGTAACATTTAAGCATCGGTACTACCCTAGAAGTAGAGTAGTCAACCATCCATTAGTCATTGAGGACTAGTGCTCTCTCCACTTTCTCTAATTAGAATCAGGGAAGGGAATTACTCCCAGCTTCTCCCTAAGATACTCAAGAGTATCCTTTAGTAAAGGCTTTGTGAATATATCTTCTACTTTTTCCTTTGTACTCACATAATCCAATTTAACTTCTTTCTCTGCCACTTTCTCTCTTAGGAAGTGATACTTAATCTCTATGTGTTTTGTGTTTGGATGCATCACAGGATTTTTTGACATGTTGATAGTGCTAGTGTTATCACAATGAATAACAATAGGATAATCAATCTAAATTCCAAAATCTTGTATCATCTACTTCATCCAAACAATTGTAGAATAATTCAAAGCTGTTGCAACATACTCTTCTTCTGTTGTTGACTGATAAATACAATTTTTCTTCTCTCTTATCCAAGTGACTAGTCTATCACTAAGAAATATGGCTTCTCCTGATGTACTCTTTCTATCATCCATGCATCCTACCCAATCTGCATCTATATATACATGAAGCTCAACATTATCTAAATTAGGATATCATAGACCATAATCTATAGTGCCCCTCAAATATCTAAATATTCTCTTTACTACCATGAGGTGACTTTGTTTAGGCTCTGCTGTAAATCTTCCAACTATGCCAACTGCATTAGAAATATCAGGTCTAGTTTGGGTAAGATATATGAGTTTACCAATCATAGACTTGTACAATGTTATGTCTACTATTGGCGAATCATCTTCTTTTTTAATTTTGCATCATATTATCATAGGTGTACCCACTATCTTATAGTCATCCATCTTGAACTTCTTCAATATCTCTGTCACAGAATTGGAATGATTAATGAAAATACCTTTCTTTGTTTGCTGCACATTTAATCCCAAAAAGTATTTGATAGGTCCAATCATGCTCATCTCAAACTCTCTTTGCATCTCCTTAGCAAATTCTGAACTAATTTTTTCATTACCCCCAAAGATGATGTCATCAAAAAATATACCTTCAAGTAGTAAACCTTCAGATGTCTCTCTTATAAATAGATTATAGTCTGGTGCTCCTTTCTTGAATCCAATTTTTGTTAGATATCCATCAAGTCTCTCATACCAAGCTCTAGGGGCTTGCTTAAGTCCATAGAGGGCTTTCTTCAATTTGCATACCATATCAGGCTTGTCTGATAAGGTGAATCCTTCTGGCTTCTCAATGTATACTTCTTCCTTTAACTCTCCATTCAAGAATGCTAACTTAACATCCATATGATAAAATTTAAAGTTTTTGAATGTCGCATAAGCTAGAAACAACTTAATGGCTTCTAATCTTCTCACAGGTGAAAATGTGTCTGAATAATCAATACCTTCTCTTTGTGCATATCCCTTACATACTAACCTTTCTTTATTCCTTACTACTATACCATCTTCATTCATCTTGTTTCTGAATATCCACTTTTTTCCAATCACATTCTTATCACTAGGTCTTGGGACTAGTTCCCAAGTATCATTCTTAATAATCTAATCTAGTTATTCTTTCATAGCATCATGCCAATCTGAATCATTACATGCATCTTCAACACTTAAAGGTTCAATATGAGATAGTAAACATACCGCTTGATTGCTTGCTGAACTCTTTTCTTTTGATCTTGTTGTGACTTTGTTGCTTTGATCTCCAATGATTTCATCCTTAGAGTGATATCTAGATGTAAACTTTAGAACTTTAGGTGATATTGTTTCATCTACCTTCTGAGTTTCTTCTTCACTTGTTTTAGGGTCATTGAATAATACATCAATACTATCAAACATCTCTTCAACAATTGTCTCACTAGTGGAAGGACTGGGTTCTTCTTCAATCATAGGTGCATAATCATGATATCTTTCTTGAACCATAAACTTTTCATCAATCTTAACATGAGCACTTTCAATGATCTTCTTCAATCTATAATTAAAACATCTATAAGCTTTTCTTTTAGTAGAGTAACCAAGGAAAATACCTTCATCACTTCTTGCATCAAACTTGCATATTGCTTCATCCCTCTTGATGTAGCACTTGCTTCCAAAGATTCTAAAGTATTTCACTATGGGAACATTACCAAACCATAGCTCATAAGGTGTTTTATCTATGCCAAGCCTTAATTGTGTTCTGTTGATGGTATAGACTGTTGTATTGACCACATCTCTCCAATAGGTGTGTGCAAATTTTCCTTCAATCATGATGGTGTGCATTGTATCGAGGATGATCCTATTCCTTCTCTGTGTAATCCCATTCTGCTGAGGGGTTCTAGGTGCACTCAACTATCTTTTTATGCCATGTTATTCACAATACTCATAGAATCTATTAGAGGTGAACTCTCCTCCTCTATCTAGTCTTAGACACTTTATCTTTAGTCCAAATTCATTCTCAACCTTAGCTTTGAATATTTTGAACTTCTCAAATGCTTCTGACTTGTCTTTCAAGAATGCAACCTACATCATTCTAGAATAATCATCAACAAACCAAATGAAATACCTTTCACCATAGTATGATCTTGTTTGAGTTGGTCCACATAGGTCTGTATGAATTAGATCCAACTTGTTCTATGTTGATTTATGCTTGCTTCTGAATGAATTTCTCACATGCTTTCCCATCACACATTCCCTACAAATAGTATCAATTGGTTTTGCTATACTAGGTAGATCTCTTACTACCTTTACATTGCTTATCTTTACTATGTTATCAAAATTCATGTGACATAGTCTTCTATGCCATAACTAGTTGTCATCTACTTTGGCAACAAAACAACTTGCTTCTGAATTAAGATGAAAAAAATTACCCTTAGTCTTTGAACTTGATGCAATCATTACACCATCCTTGTTGTTAATGATGCACATGTTGTCTTTGAACTCCAACTAATAACCTTTTTCAAGAAACTACCCAACACTGAAAAGGTTATGCTGCAAGCCATCTTCATAAAGAACATCAATATTTTTCTTTCCATCTAATGTGATAGCTCCTCTACCTATAATAGGTTTAGGAGTGTTATCTCCGAATCTAACCATGCCACCTTTGTATTTTTCTAGATGAACAAATCTATCCTTATCACCTGTCATGTGATGTGAACAACTGCTATCTATAATCCAATATGTTCTTATGTCTTCTTATGAAATCAATGCTAGCTCTTGTTCCTTTTTCTCATTTTCACGATCCATCTCATCATACATCTTCTCCATAAGAGCAATAAATCCAATTTCATCTTCAACTAAATCATCATCAGAAACTCCATCACCAGCATAGTAACATTCTTTTGTATACTTAGGCTTGTAGTTAGTTCTAAATTTCTTAACTCTTGTAGGACACTTAGATACAAAGTGACCAATCTTATTACATGAGAAACATTTGAATGGTAACTGACCTTCATACTTTCCTTTTCCTTTTCTTTCTTTCTTAGCAATCATAGCAATATTATCATATATCTCTTTATCTTCATCTTCATCGTCAAAATTACTAAAAGTGTTTAAATATTTCTTACCATGGACTAATGCTTTGAAGGTTGTCTCACTTTTAGGCTATGTCTTCAATCTTGAAATCTCAAATGCTGAAATTTTGTTTATCAAAGTCTCTCTATTGAAATTTTTTGTGAGCTACATGGTCTCATCAAGGATGCTGACCTTGTTTTCATATTTTTTTGTAAGAGTAGTCATCAACTTATCCATAATGTCTTCCTCTGAGATCTCTCCACCATTGTTCCTAATTCCTGCAAATGCTTCATTTATCCTTTGGTTATAAGATCTTATGTCTTCTTTGGGTAGCATTTCTAATGCATTGTATCTTTTCTTCCATGTATTTCTGTGCACATTCTTTTCTTGTGTATCTCCTTCAAACATATCTTCTAGGTGCTTCCATATCTTGTAAGCTGTGTCTACTTTCTTTATCTCTTAAAAATCACTATCAGATAAGGTGTTGATAAGGGATTCTTTGGCTATTGCATTCTGGTGGAACAAATCCTTTTGTTTTCTAGTAGCATTATCCTTTGCAAGATCTACAAGAGAGGGGATCTTAACCTCTTTGATAGCCACTTCAAAAACTTCAAAAGCAATGCACCGCAAATGTGTCACTATTTTGTTCTTCTAATCAAGATAGTTCTCTCCATCAAACTTAGGACTGTCTTTTCTAAAGAATGCCATCTGATCAACCTCAAGTTGTTAAACTTTCTATCTGAGGCACTTGGCTCTGATACCAATTGTTAGGAATAGTCCCAAGAGATAACTAAGAGGGGGGAGTGAATCAGTTATCTACAAGTTTCAATTCTTTATCCAATTAAGTATACTTAAACTATAAGAATTAAAAAAATGAAAGAACACTTGAACACAACACCAATATTTTGGTTACGGGGAAACCCAAATAGGTTAAAACCCCAGTGGGAATTAACACCCACTAATAAAATGCACTAGTGTATAATGATCCTTGTTAGAAGATCTTACAACCCTGTCAGGAGTTTATCTTTACAATGCAATAAGTACAATGACCTAGTCAAAGGTTGGACCCTATTAGGAGTCTTGTATGATTGACCCTGTTAGGGGTGAGGATGCACTATCTGAGAGCTAACTGCTCAAAAGGGGTGAAGGCTGCAACTTCTGATTAATAGATATACACTATATTTGGACCTTGGTGAATTGAAAGGTAGACATGTTGTCTTGATCAATTCCAATGAATAGAACACTCTATCTTCTCTATCACATAGACCTCTTCTTGATGGCACAATACTTCACACTCTTTTCTCTGCACTAATCTTTCATTTGTATGCCACACCTCTAGAGATCACAAATGATCGGCTATAAGTATCTTTCCTCTAAATGATATAATCAAGTTGTCCTATTAGAACCACCTTGAAATAATATTAGAGAAAAAATAGCATTCTCCAATAACATCTCAGTTAGCTCTACTAAGCACGCAACACAAACTGGGACCTATCTAAATCAATAAGTGTAGACGCATGCTACACACTATCAGCTCTACCAAATTAATTGATACTTTCTCCTCAAGTTGAATTACATCATTCACTCTTAACCAAACATTCTTAACTCTTCTCCAATCACTAATGCAAGCACGCATACCGAAATGATAGGTGTAACTTCTATATCAATATAATCTCTATCGGCTCTTCTGGATAAATACAGGAAATTGTAACTGGTGAATAGAGACTATATAACTTCACTTCTACTACACATCAGACTCTATGTCCATGAATGAAACATCACTAACATGTCTACATCACATATCCAAATGCACAAGGTTCTATGATAACTATACAGACAATCACTCACATAACACTACCTGTAACTCTGTCAGGAACACTACTGACACAAGCTGCTACATAACTGTTTGTACTAACACTTAACCTTTGCATCCATGATATCATGTTGATAACATGTCCATGCTACATATACTCAAAGCTTACTTCATAAGTTGTCCATGCATACTACTTACCATATGTTGTCATCAATGACAAACATACAATTAGCACTAGCTTGTTGGAAAATCTCCAACAGTAAGATCATCAGAAATGATCAACATTGTAATCCCTAATATGCACACTTGATTATTATAGTAGTGAAGCTTTGTGGATGTCATCCCCACCATATTTTTTACCTTCTAACAAGGGTTTCTGTGATACCAAAATATTTGTGTGTTGTGTTTAAATTTTCATGAATGTTTACATGTTAGATTAGAAATCATTTCTTATTTCAGTTATGTTATGAATGAATGGAAATGATAACCTAACAGTCAATTAATGAAAGATAATATCTTAAGATCTGTAAAAAAAATATTTATGCTTACTAATTCACCCCTCCCCTCTCAGTAATTCACCTTTCCATAATCCCAACAATCTAGAAAGTAGACAAAAAAATGTACAAAAAAAATTGACACCTAAAAATGTGTCCATATGAGCCCAAATGAAGTCTCTAAAGTTGCAGAAAATGTGATTTGCAATTTTCATAATACATCAAAAACAAAAATCAACAATTTCATGCCCATTGTGTAGATCATAAAATTTCACCCCAAAACAAAAAAAAATCACTCGAAAAAAGGAGTCCAGATGTCTGAGATATCGTTGTTTGAAAATCGCCTCTGAAATTATTTTTTTCGAATCGTTGTTGTCACACTTCCAAAATTCAAATGTCTCTATATTTTGCCTCGAGTGCCCAATTTGGATGAAAAAAAATTAATTTAGGGGTTTTTAGACCTCCTCAATGTGATTTCAACCTCTAATTTGTACTAGCAAGCTCAAATTTTGACCTACAACAAAGTCTCTCCAATAGGCTATACAATGACACTATTATAGATTTGATAACATGTAAGAGTTTTGGAGTAATTCTCTAATACCATGTAAAAATTTTCCTTAGGAAAAGAATGAAATTCCAAGATCTAGAATCTCAATAGATAGCACAAACAATAGAGATAAGATGATATGATCAAATGAATAACTAAATAATGATCAAATGATAATGGATACAAACCATGTAGATGTGCCTGAATATATAGGCAATGATTGATAACTAGGAGATATGCAAGTGATAGCCTATCAATCACACTAGGTGTAATCACATGTTCACTGAAGGTGGATCATCCTCCATTGTAAAACAAAATATGTGCAACATGTGCAACAATGAAAGGATGATAATGTAATAAGAGTAGTAAAGATGGATCTCGCACCTAAAGTGGAATTCTCCTACACCATGTGCTAAAATGAGATGCAAACTCCTAGGTGTCTACATGAAAACTAATATAAAAATGCATTATCCCAAGTAAGCTTAAGTAAAGTGTAATTAGTAATATTTAATTACACCAACATTCATGAATGTTGTATTGTGGAGATTAACCTTCCTTGCAACATCTCATTTGTTCTTTCCTGTGTATGATTCCTTGGAGGGTAGAATAGAGTCAAGATTTGTGTAGTTTGGGAGGCCTCATTAATGTCATGTGCATTCATAGGTAGAGGGATCCATGTTTCAATCTAGTGCATCTCCCCCTTTCCCTTTCAATATATACTTCTCCCATTTCCTTCAAATTATTAGTTTAGATTCATCCTGATTGTAAGGAAGTTGACCTTCCCTAGATACTCATCCTCACATTTCAATTCCCACACTTGGGAGGCTATTTACATGTTTCACAAGGTTGTTTAGGTCATTCACACTCACCTATATAAGGGTGAAAACATTTCTTACAATAGTTTTTGGCATGTCCAGTAGGAAAAGCAATTCAAAGATCCAAATTATTTTGTATAACCTCCACCGGCCATACAAAATTTTCTTGGTATGTTTGGTGGGATATGAATTGAAAGATCCAAATATATTTTTAGAACTTCTATTGTTCGTACAATAGTTTTTGACACACTTGGTGGGACAAACATTCAAATATCCAAATTAGTTCTTTGAACCTCCACCAATCATACAATAGTTTTTGGCACTCCCAATGGGACAATCATTTATAGATTCAAATCACTTTTTACAACCTTGACTAGTCATACAACAACTTTTGACACATTATGTGGGAAAAGCATTCAAAAAATTCAAATCAATTCAAGAACATCCTCTGGGAAACCATATAAAGCTATCATTCATTCAATAATTTTCAATATTTCTCAATTTTAGAAACCTTTCAAGACAATTAATTCAAACACCATGGCCACTCTAAGAGTACATATTGTAATACCCCTAAAATGGGCTATAAGTTCATTAATCTTCTATATCAACATATTGAACAAAATCAACATCGAAGTCCTAACCAAAGGCACATTTGAACATCATCAAATCCTAATTGATTATCTTAAATTCTATATCGGGGAATATTCCTAGTAATATTCCTATTTATCATAATTATCTTTAATTTAATGATTATTTGGCGATAAATCACAATTATCCTAAAGTTGATTAATGAAATATGATGAATATTTAATTAATTGATTTAATTCTGCCACTTAATTATTTAATTTAATTTAATTGTATTTATTCCTAAGTATTATTATTTAAATTTGACAATAAATCAAAATTCCTATCATTAATTGATTAAATTCTTATTTAATTAATTAAAGCAAGTTGTCATATTTGATGATATTATTTTTGAATAAAAGTTTGATTAAATGATTGATTAACCCATAAATCAATTGCTTTATTTCAAAATCAGTTAAGTTGGAAATAAATCACTTTATTTATTTATTAATTCATAATTATCCATGTGCACAATCAAAGAGCAGTTAAACTCCAAATCAGAAAATCAATGCAAGTTATTGATTTTTTGGAACTCAACATCATTTTTGAGTTTTAAAGTTGATCTAAACTTCTAATTTGAGTTAAAAAGCTATTTTTGCATGATTTGCATGTTTTTGTGAATTAAATTATCTTTATTTAAAAATAACTCAAAAATCAAGTTGAGTTATTTGAGTGATTTATGGCTTTTTTTCCATGCATCCTCAAAGCCTTGGATTTCTGTAAATTAAGGCTTTAGCTCTTCGCAAATCATCCACAAGAATTGCATAATCACACTTCTGAATTGGAGACTAGAGAATCATCTTTGCGAATTCAAGCTTTGTGAGATCAATATTGCATAGTTTTTCATATCATATTAGTTTTCATTTGTTAGATCATCATAGCATATCAGTTTTTCATCTTAGATTCTAAATTCATATCAGTTTTTCATTATTATTGCATAGAAAATTTAAAAAAAACAATAGATTAATTGCATTCATATTTCATATCAGTTTTGCATTCAAATCCTTCATTTAGGTGTCGTCAAGGTCACTGATCTTGATAACAATCTGAGAACATCATACTCGCACCTATTAGAAGGCAGTAAATCACCTGGTTAGTTTAACTTTCAATTCATTGCAAGATTTCATTTTTGCTAACCTCTAATGTTTTACTGAAGTGTTGTGTCTACAGATCAGGTACAAAATTCACACACACATTTCTAGCACCCACCGTGGGGCCCTGAAATGGGTTTCCAATTCAATTTCTATCAATTTCTATCTTTTTCTCCTCAGTTTCTATGCAAAACTATGATTTTTAATTTATGTTCATACAATCTTCATACAAGTTTCTGACAAAAGTCATTTCGCACTATACCCACTATCGTACGATAGTCTATCAGATTGAGGATCATGTCGTACTGCATACACTATCATTTGAAAGTTCAACTGTCATTTCACAGAACACCCAGTGTCGTACGAGTTTTTGGACTATCATTTGGGAGCATACCCACTGTCGTATGAGTTTTGACATCAGATTTCAACTGTTGTTTCATTTTTCAGGGCAGTTTGTCATATTTGGTTTTTAGATTTCGACTAACGGCTAATGTTAACAAATTGAAATTCTCTATTTTTGATTGACTCCTACTGGTTTTGATTAAAAAAATAAAAAAAAAGAGCGCAAAAATTGCTAAAAGAAGGTAAACATCTACTAAGCGCGTTGTGAGGATTCTAGGTATTCTCCTTAATCTGATAACATTTCAATTTGGATCCTAAAATGAATCTCTCATGTGTTTGGCTTGAGTGTTTTCTTTGCGTGCTTTTCTTCAAATTTGCATAATTGAATACTAGGTTGTAACACCTTAAGTATTGATAGGCAGTCTTAGGATATTTTTGATTGATCTTATTAGCGAAATTAGGATATTGGACTCGCTTATTCTTACTTACCCCTCATTCCACCCCGTGGTTGCAAGGTCAGCACCATATTTAGGGGAGGGGTCTACTTAGAAAGAGCATTAATTGTTCCACTAGTTCTTTCCCATTTTATGCTTTTTGGATCTCATTAGTATTCTAGGGTGTGGACTTGCTTTTAAATTTGTGTGAGGATTTAAATGCACCACTTTATGGACTCACCTCACATTTATTTGGAGCATTAAGTGTACCACCTTTTGTGCTTTTGAATGCTTTTGGATAGATTTATTTTCTAATATATCTATGAAAACATAGTAATTAGGCCCTATGAACACTATTTGTGGTTCTTGAGAGATTGGATTCCTAGTGAAATCCTTCTTGATGATGGAATCCTTGTAGGTAGGGAGGATACTTAGTGTGTCTCATGTTCTACTTGGTCCGTGCATCTTCCCTTATTGATTGATACATTCTCTCTCTGAAGAGGTTGATAGATCACGTGGGGTTGATATCATAGACCTTGGTGAGATAATCTTCATCTTAGCATGTTGGATTTATCTGCCTACTTTGTCTAGGTTAAAAGTGAAAAGGCATCAAAACTTTGGATCTGGAGCCAAGTCCCCTTGTGGTATACTATTGTGAGTCACCTTTAGAGAGGGTTAACTGTAGCGAACACTCCCTTCACAGGGCAAATTGCGTTGATGGAACCTCGAGCGGTAATAGCCATTTTCACCATGGTAGTGATAGCCGCTATATAAATGTCCTTTTGGAAGAAATCTTCATAGGTGTGGTTCATTGTTGGGTTGTCAGATCTCCCTAGCAGCTCCTGATTGATTAAATTCTCAAACTGTGTCAAAACCCTAGTGCACTAGAATTGGAGTTCACCCCTTTGGATCATAAAAGTTGCATAGTCAAACCATTACTAAAAACCCTAGAGAGGCCAAATTTTCATTTTTCTAGGGTATATGTGCATCATTGCAAAACATTTTGGAACATACACAATTAGCACTTCTGAGGATTATAATGAATAAAATCACTTGATTGTCCATGCGCAAGGTTGCTTTTGCCCTTGTTCATTGTTTTTAGACATGCTTGAAATCACTTGCTTTCTATTTTGCATGCTTTTTTATCTATCTAGTTACTAAAAATGAACAAATCTGTTACAATCCCCAAATCTAGACAGTACAATTTGCAAACAATCTGAAACTGAAAACCCTAAATTTGCAAAATTTGAAGTGAAATTCTTTTCTGGGGTCAAAAGTCATCTCAGGAGGTCAGAAAGTCATACAAGTTTCTATCAAATTTCCTTTCATTACTACCCAACTATCACATGGTAAGGAACCCAGTGTCGTACGAGTCTTCCTGCCAGTCAAATTCAAAAAATCAAATCCTGCTAGCAACTGTCGTATGATCATTTCAACTATCATTTCATAGCATACCCACTGTTGTGCAAGTTTTTCAACTGTCATACAAGTTTTTCAATTGTCATTTCATAGCATACCCACTATCATACGAGTCTACAAAGTATCATTTGGGAAATTTTTGAAAGTTGTCAGAAAATTGTTAGAATTGCCAAATACTTAGCTTTTTCAGCCTATTTCTAGAACCTGTCGAACAAATCACTATGTCCAAAACAAAGCAGTAGCTATTGAGAATCCTATCATTTTCCAAGAGTGGCCTTATGAATCTAATTTAGCCTTCTATTTTATCAATTTGAGTCCTTTTCATCTTGTGTTAAAACCTTGTCATAACTATCAATCTTCTATCAAATCTTCAAAAATAGACTAAGTGTTGTGAACTCGTGTCCGCTATCTTTTGGGAAATCTACCCATACATCCAAGGCACAGTATCCTTCACCCACATCTAATCGAATCTTCAAATCAATCAAACCTTGACAAGGTTGTATCATCTGATCATCTTGATTCCATTCATTCTTCAGTTATCTGGATCTTATTCTTTTGTTTCACTCAAAGTTAATGGTGGAAACTAGAGCTTCCTCACACAAGAAATCTGGAGAAGCATCCCAGACCTTACCTATAACCACTACTAGGGGTCCAACTCTTGAGCAACTCATCAATTCTAGTCTTTACAAGGATGACGGTATTGGCAACTTTTGATTAAAAACTAGTTACATTCCTCCTCCATCCACTCATGGAGGTACCCAACAAACCCCACATCAATCTATTCCAGGGAGTCCACAAACTCCTACCATGTCTCAAGCAGGGAGAAACTTTGGCTCTCAAGGAGCTCAATCTCAACATGGTGCAAATCAAGAACCCACACCTGAAGAAATTTCTCAATATCAAAATGATGATAACTTCAAACAAATGATGAAGCATTTCTTGAAAGAAGACAGAGAAGCATACTTTTTACAATTGGCTCATCAAGGAGCTAAACTTCCTCCCAACTTTAATGTGGAAAATATCATTACACATGAGGAAGAAACTCCACTCACAGCTATTATGAAATAGATGCATGCCATGCAAGTCAAACTTAACAGCCTTGAGAAAGAAAAGGAACCCAAGGAGTTCTCCATGGAGCTCTATGCCCTTTTCCTTTTGACAAAGACTTGTATATGCCACCATTTCCAAAATGAGTGGAGATGCCCAAGTATGATAAGTATGATGGACACTCTGACCCTCAAGACCATGTTAGAGAATTTTGTACCCAATCAATGGAATTCATGCACGAACCAACCTATCTGATGCATCTCTTCCCTTGATCTCTAGGAGGAGCGGCCATTCAATGGTTCTCTCGATTACCTTCCACTATCAAAACTTTTGAGGAATTGATCAAATTGTTTCATCAGCAATACTCCTACAATATTCAACATCCAGTCACCATGATTGATATCTATAATCTCAAGCAATATCCAGGAGAACCATTCCTAACATTTCTCAAGAGATGGAGGAAGAAGTTCTCTCTATATGCCAGACCTATTCTAGAAATAGAAAAACTGGAAATCTTCATCAATAACCTTGTTCCAGAAATCAATTATCCTCTAAAAATGCAAGATTATACATCTTTTGATAAGATGGTGGATAATGCTATCAAAATCAAAAAAGTGCTTGTGAAAAAAGAAGAAATCACACTTCAAAAAGACAAGTACGAATCAAGATCCAGTTCTAAAGACAAGAACAAAAATTGGAACAAGAACAAAGGCATCATCACAGATGGTGTTGTTGATACTATCCATGCCCCATGAAAGGCACCAGCCTACAATCTAACTCTTGGTTCCCAAGCCATAAAAGCTTCAAAACAAAAGTCATCCGAACCATTTCAAAAGAGGCCAAAATACAAATCATGGGATAAACAGCGAAAGTTCACTCCTCTTGGAGAATCTTTAGAATCAGCTATGAAAACTCTACTGGATGATAATATCATCTCTTTGCCAACAATCTGACCACCTGATTCTGAGCCTAAGCCAAAATGGTGGAGAGAAAATAATTTTTGTGATTTCCATCGAGGTAAAGGTCACAAAAGTAATAACTGCTTACGGTTGAAACACACCATTCAAGATCTGATCGATAGGGGAAACATCATAGTCGAAAATCATAAGAGCAATAATGATCATACAGCATTCACAGAAACATTTCTGAAACATGGTCAAGCAATTTCATCTTCTCAACCTAATATGGGGGCAAAAGTCAATCATGCTTACCCTAGAAATAATGCTACCATCAATATGGTTGAACCCTGTCTCCCAGAGCATTGCAATGTCATCACAATTGTAAGAAGAGATAGACAAAATCAATCCACCAACATAGTTACTCAATCACAAGCCCAAGCACATCTGAAAGGACAAATCCCATATTTATCAAATGTCCCTAAGGTGCCCTTCAATCTTTCATCTACTTCTAAACAAAAGGCTGCTTCCAAATCTTCCAATCCAAAGGATACAAGGCCTACATCTTATAGCATTATTCAACAACTCTAGCATACTAATGCCAAAATCTCCATGTTTGAGTTGCTTCAAATATCTCCAGGTCACAGAGCCATACTAGACAAAGCTTTTCTCAGTTCCAATGTTCCTGATGACCTTGATTTAGATAGGTTCCAGACTATGGTTGGACATCTTACATCTCCGCAATATATCTCCTTTTCAGAGGAAGATGACAACTCCTTGAGTGACCCACATAATCAACCTTTGCATATAGAATTCTTAATCCAGAACCGTAGAGTCAAATGTGTGTTGATAGATGGGGGCACTGGCCTAAACATTTGTTCTTACAGCTTGATCACACAATTAGGATTTTCATAATTGGCTATTGATCCTCAAAAGAAGATAACCATAAAAGCCTATGATGAACAAGAAAGATCTTCTAAAGGCACCATTGTCTTACCCATCCGAGTGGGTCCAGTTATCAAAGATACCATCTTTCAAGTGCTTGATCTACCTTTGGCCTACAACATCCTCCTAGGGAGACCATGGATACATGAAATGCAAGCTATTCCTTCTACATACCATCAATGTTTGAAGTTTCCTTATGACGGAGTAGAGGTTACTATCCCCGTAGATCTAAATACAACTTACAATACATTGAAGGAAAGTACAGTTAAGCTTGTGCCTAATAATAGAGAATCTTCCATTGAACTAACTAAAGAGGCGTCCACATCTAAAATGGAAGATCTTGCAAAAGAGGTCAATATCAAAGAAAATGGGATGGGAGAATATATTATAGAGCCAGTCTTATCTTTGACATCTCTCCCTATCTCACCTAAGTCTTATGGACAATCTTTGAAACAATCCAAACCCGAACCTAGGGAACCTCTCGAAGCATATAAAAAGAATTTTGTGGCAGAACAAGTATCCAAGAAAGAGTTTGAAGAGCATGAAGTTGTGCTATCATGGCTATACAAAGATGAACTTGAATCCCACAATGTTCAAACTAGCAAATCTACAATACCACAGATCCCCTCTAAGTCATATGGTCCAAGAAATAAGTTGATAGCTAAGATCAGATATTTAGGTAAAGGACCTCTAGGAGTCCAAGGAAAAGGTCTTGTGGCACCTCTCCCACATACTGGTAGAGAAAATAAGAATACTGTTGGCCTAGGCTTTAAGAAGAAACCATATCACCTCAAGGGTAATTGTTCTCATGTCATAGAGCAAATCACACCAGGAGAACCTCTTCTTAACAAAGAAGAAATAGAACCATCAAATAGTGATTTAGATAGCTCAGAACTCATCCCCTATGAAAAATTGCCTAAGGAGATCAAAGACCTTCTTGATGATAAAGATGATCCAATCAAAAGAATTAATGTAGTAGAAACACAAGAACCTACTATCAATCAAGAGATAGTTGCAACACAAGAACCAACTAATCTTGAAAACAATCAAGAAGAGGGAAGTAGTAGTGATTCTAAGATAGATTCCCATGAGTATTAATTCAAATCAGAATCTGAGGGTAACCCTTCTTGGGGTATTCACCCTGACTTTACTCATGTTCTAAGATTTCCTAGAGATCCTAAATCAGAAGCTAAATCAAATGACTATGAATGGGGAGCCATTCCAGAACTAGATGAAGATGAGCTTATTACAGAGAAACATGTTGATGTTATTCACCAATATGCACCTACCCCCAATGTAAGTCTAGAGCAAAATGATGAACCTATCGAGTCTGATCCACCTATGGTGAAATTGGACTCCCACAATGACATTGAGCCTATTCATGAATTGAATGTCTTAAGTTGTAATATCACCTTTGAACTAGAGCATCAGGTTAGGACCAATGATGACAAATTCATATCTGTAAACACTATCTCCCAATCTTTCCCTATTTTGACTATCCAATATCCAAACCTTATTGATCAAACCTCCACAAATCTGAGCCATGGTATTTATACCTTCCCAAATGACTATGCCCTTGCTTTCTACCTAAATATAGTTGAGCCTATGAGGATTTCCATCAGTGAACCGAGCATCAGCATGACCGAGTCAGACATCAAATATCTTAGTCAGAAAAATAAGAATAAGAATAAAAAGAAAAAGAGTTCTGAGGGTGAAAACCACTTTGTGGCAGTCTCAGAACCTACAAAAGTAAAAATAAAAGATGTATCTGAAGGTGAAAACCTCTCTAAGGCACCTAAGCATGAGATATTTGATGTCCTTCCAAGTCATTTATAGGACAGATCTCCAGTTCTAATTGAGCCCACTCAATCCATCAATTTGGGTAGAATAGAGGAACCACAATTGGTACATGTAGACCAATCATTATCAGAAGAAGAGAAGCAAAAATTTACTACATTCCTAACAAAGAAGAAGATCAACTTTTCATGGAAATACTCAGATACGCCAGGGTTGGATCCTAATCTTATCATGCACCATTTATCTATAGCCCCTAATATAAAACCTATCAAGCAAAAATTGAGAAAGATGCATCCTCATGTTGCACTCTTGGTAAAAGATAAATTAGAAAAGCTCCTAAAAGCTAGATTCATCTGAGTTATTGACTATGCAAAGTGGATCTCTAATATTGTACCTATTTCTAAACCAGATGGTTCAATCAGAGTGTGCATAGACTTTAGAGATGTGAATAGAGCGTGCCCTAAGGATGATTTTCCACTACCTAACATTGATATGATAGTGGACATGACTGTGGGTTTCAAGATGTATTTCTTAATGGATGGTTTCTCTAGATATAACCAAATAAAAATTTCTCCAGAGGATCAAGAGAAAACTACTTTCACATGTTCATGGGGTACCTTCTGTTGGAATGTCATGCCATTTGGGCTTAAAAATGCTGGTGCTACATATCAAAGAGCAATGACATCTATTTTCCATGACATGATGCATCAAACCATGAAGATTATGTTGATGACACATTAGCAAAATCTATGATCAGAACTAAACATCTAAAGGACTTGAGCATGATCCTAGACAGAATGGAAAAGTTTAGTCTCCGACTAAATCCTAAGAAGTGTACTTTTGGTGTCACTTCTAGAAAGCTCTTAGGATACATAGTCTCAAAGAAGGGTATTGAAGTTGATCCAGCTAAAGTAAAGGCTATAATGGAAATGCAACCTCTAAAGAATATTAGTCAAATGAGGACCTTGCAAGGAAGAGTTCAATCTATTAGAAGATTTATAGCATAGCTTGCTGATATATCATAACCTTTTACAAAAACATTACATAAAGGTGTGACCTTTGCATGGAATGAAGAATGTAAAAATAAATTTGAACATATCAAGAAATATCTATCAAATCCTCCTATCTTGATGCCTCCTATTCATGGGAAGTCATTGATCTTATATGTCTCTGCAATAGATACAACACTGGGGGCATTGCTAGCACAGCACGATGAGAACAAATAGGAAAGAGCTATATACTATATCAGTAGAACATTGGTTGCATATGAGAAGAACTATTCAATGATTGATAAATCTTGTCTAGCTATGATCTTTGCATTACAAAAACTAAGACATTACATGTTAGCTCACACCACACATTTGGTAGATAAGATTGATCCACTCAAGTACCTTCTAAGCAAAGCTGCCCTCACAGGTAGATTAGCTAAATGGGTCATGCTCTTAAGTGAATTTGACATTGAATATATGGAATGAAAAGCTATCAAAGGATGGGTTATTGATGATCAATTAGTAGATACACCTATGCTTGATGATACACCAATGCAAATGGAATTTCCAGATTCCTCTATCATGACTCTTTCTTCTAGAGAATGGCAGTTATTCTTTGATGGCTCCTGTACACAGAATGGATCTGGAGTAGGCATATTGTTCATAACTCGTCATGGATACTCAATCTCAAAAGCATTCAGATTAAAGTTTCCTTGCACCAACAATATTGCAAAATATGAAGCCCTTTTGAATGGTACGAAAATAGCAATTGAATGGAGGGTAACAGAGCTACACATTCATAGAGACTCTCAACTTGTTATCCATCAAGTCAATGATGTGTACCACACTAAAGATGAAAAGCTCATTCCTTACAAGAGAATGGTAGATGATTTAAAGAAGTATTTCATATCTATCACATTTGAGCAAATTCCTAGAATGGAGAATAAGGTTGTTGATGCAATGGCAACATTATCTACTTTATTACAATAGCCTGAACATGAGCTATGCTACGAGTTCCTGGTGGAAGCACTATATTATCCTACATATGAATCCCTTGAAACCCGCATGATTTTCACTATTGTAGGTCATGATTCATCTAGATACAAAAACCTATTTTCCTATCTCCAAGACCAAATTATCCCTGATACTTTCAACCACCATGAAAAGAGATACCTTATCTGAAATGCCTCCTGATATGTCATCATTGGTCATGATCTGTACAAATGAGGTCTAGATGGTACACTACTTAGATGTTTAGAATGGGAAGAGTCTCAACATGCATTAGAGGAAGTCCATGATGGTATTTGTGGGTCACACTTGAATGGTTTAACACTAGCTCAAAAACTTATTAGGGCTGGGTCCTATTGGCCTGAAATGGAGAAAGAGGCTATCAAGTTTGCTAAGAATTGTCAAAAGTGCCAAGTGCATGGCAACTTAATTCATGCTCCAGGGAGAGATCTAATCCCCTTTACAACACAATGGCCTTTCCATCAATGGGCATTTGATCTTATCGGGATGATTCATCCTCATTCTTCTAATGGACATACCCATATAATCACAGCTACAGATTATTTTACAAAATGGGTAGAAGTAGTCCCTTTGACACAAGCAATAGGAAAGAAAATATCTATGTTCATATTGAACTATATCATATGCAGATATGGGATACCTCATTCCATAATCACAGATAACGGTGGACAATTCAAGAACAAAGACCTAGATGATTTATGTGCCAAATTCAAGATCACACAACATTAGTCTTCTATCTACTATCCTCAAGGGAATGGACAAGAAGAAGCTTCTAACAAGAATCTATTGAAAATCTTACACCGAACACTTAATAAAATAGGAAGAGACTAGCATCTCATGATCAATCCATCTCTCTGGGCCTACAGAAAAAGTATTAGAACACCTACTGGGGCTACACCTTTCACTTTAGTTTATGGGTCTGAAGCGGTACTGCCTATTGAGGTTGAAATCCCATCACTAAGAATCAGAATGCATGGTCTGGTAACTGATGATGACTACAGAGTGTCTAGGTTGCAAGAACTTGAACTACTAGATGAGCACAAACAAGCAGCATATGATCATCTCAGAGTATATCAGAAGAGAATGTCTAGAGGTTACAACAAGAAAGTCAGACATAGAGAATTTCAGGTTGGTGATCTAGTCTTGAGAGAAAATCCTAAAAATTGATCACATCAAGAACGCAAGGGGAAGTTTGAACCCAATTGGCTGGGTCCCTTTGTAATCACTACTACTTTTGGCTTTGGTGCCTATCAACTATCAACAACTGAAGGAGAACAGCTCCGAGAACCAATCAACATTCTCCATCTGAAGAAATTCTATGCCTAAAGCATTCAGTCTATGGTAAAATGTCTTCAAAAAAATTGAAAATATCAAAAGTACAAAAAAAAAATCAAAAAAATGAAAAATACAAAAAAATGAGAAAAAGAAAAAGTGCCTTGGTGAAAACCTGGAAACAGGCGCCTTGGTAGCAAAAATAAAATCTCTGCCAAGATGGTGAAAACCCAGCAAACGGGTGCCACTTGTTTCAAAATGCTCCATCTATCAACACAATCTTGGTCTTTCCCAGCTTTCAGTCTTGCTTTAGTTTGTACATATCTCCCGGTTTGTTTTCGCATTCTTGTTTTCAATAAGTCAATTTGTACACCGATCGGCTCAAGCATCTGTTTCCTATCAATGTTCAAGCTTGGGGGCAATCAATGTCATATCCTATGGTCTCTAGTCTACTCTAGATGTGTCATATCCAGTCAAAGTCCTTTGAAGCTTCATTTGAGTCAGTCAGTCAGTCTCGTCTCCAGAAAGGATTTTGCATCTACAACAATGCAATCAACATTAAACACAAATTGAAAACATTTCTATGCTTTTTACATGCTTTTATCTCCTTGTATGCTTACTGATTCGCATTGAGATTTTTGCATATTGTGTCCCTTCGAGCTCTTCGATGATGTCCTTTATAGGATTTAGAGAGTGATGACTGGGGGCATAATCTTTTCTTTGTTTTCTTCTTGTATGTGAAAATCTAACAACTTTGGAAATTCTGGATTGAAATGGTGTCTGACTGTAAGAGCCTCTATCTCGAATTGGATGGCCATGCATACCTCGACCATTGATACCCAGAAGATTCAAGGAAGTTTTGATCTAACTATTGTCTTTTTGAGTGAGTTCTTTCTCCTCCTATGAAACGTGATCTTACCTAAGGATGTGAACGATAAAGGGTCACTACAGGTAATTCACACTGGATTTAGAATGATCGCTTGACTATTTGATGTGTTTGTATGCAAGGTGTATTCAAGTCATCATGATGTTTATGTTTTGATGCTTATAAAAATTGCTATATCAAAATGGACATGATATTCAGGTCATCCTGGTGTTTATGCCTTGGTGCTTATATCTAATCTGACATTCTGAAAACAAAATCAATATTTATATATCCATGGTTGTTGACCAATGGGTGTTGTATTGATTCTTGCACATACAAATCAATATTCATATGTCTATGGTTTCATAGCTAGTAGGCATTGTATTGATTTATCTAGTTCCCTAAAAGTTCAATGATGATGACAAATCGACATATGATCAGTGACTAGGTCCTCGATCTTAGGTTGCATTCCATTCTGCATGTTTCTTTGCATTTTTGCATTTCTGCATGATCTCACAAATGTTTGGAAACACTTCAAAGCTTAAAAAATTATTCATATCAATTCTTCACATCTAACAAGAGTTGAGTCTCACTCGAAGGTCTCTTCACCGAACCACAAGCAGTAACTCTCCTGGGTTAAATATCCTTTTGACATAAGACTGAGTACTTGTCTTCATCAACCTGCAAAAACATATCATGTGTATCACTGCATTTACATCCCATATCATTACCATTTGTTGCATTACATCCAAGCATAAGCATAAAACATACATACATCTTTTCATAATCCATTACATTTGCATAACATCCATACATATGAAAGAAATCATTGCATTGCATTGATCCATACATACATTCTACACTACTCATAGCCTAAACATCACATGATATCATCATCAATCAAAACATGACAAGTACAAATGAAGTCACAACCAAAAACATCGATCTCATATATATCATAAACTCAAAATGTGTTAGGGGTGCACTACTGGCATAGTGTACAAAAGAATGAGCCCCAGAGAGCCATCAGAGTTAGAACAGTATATCAGTGATCAAAAAGAACAGAGTATATCAAAACATAAGAACAGGAATCAACTATCGGCATGCTCCTCGGTATCTGGTGGAGGAGGGGGTGGTGCATCTGGTATAGTCTCTGCTCTCGGTGCCCTAGCTCCCTCTGAGGTTGCCATATAATCTAAATACATGGGTACTCTCTGTGCAGTAGGAAGAGCAGCATAATATGCAGACACATAATACGAAGCCCGGGAGGTCTGATGGGTCACCTCTGTTTGTAATCTTTGAACCTCTAAGGGAAACTCTACACGAAGCTCTATGCACTACCTATCTGCCTAGATACCTCTCCTCCCACCTAGCACTCTATACCTTTAGGTCCCAGACCTGAGCTCTGAGACATCTAATAGTCTTTGATGAAGTAAGAGGAACAGTAGGATCTACCTCAGCTGTTGGCATCTCTGTGTCCTATGCTAGCCGCTCTGGCTACTGGTCAGTGGTATCTGCTTTATGCGCCTTACGGTGTCTAACCTCAGCTCCTAGATCAAAAGTGGTATCTTCCTGTAAGGGATCTCCATCACCACCTACAAACTGCTTAGTTGCTATGACATCATTTGTAGAACCAACACCGCCCAAGGTACCACTCTCACCCCTGGTCCATCTCTGTGCACTTGTGGATGTACCTGCTATAGAAGTAGAAGGATGGGGGGGCCTCATCTATTTGGATGGTCTCTATGGTGGGGCCATCGCTCACTAATACATTTGGGGTCATTTTGCGACGGCTATGTGTCACAATTGCGACAGCTATGTGTCGCAATAGCAACACCCATAGACGTCGCTATTTTTTAGTCACAACTTGCAACGTCTATGGGTAGCCGTCGCAATTGCGACACATATCCGTCGCAATGTGACTAAGATTTAAGAAGCGGCATGGCCGTCGCCCCCCCGTCGCATGGCTTCGGAGGGCCGTCGCAATCGCGACGGACCTCCCAAGCAATTGCGACGAGCGCCTGCATCGCATTGCAACGGGTTTTCATCGCAATTGCGACGCCCGTGGGTGGATTAAAAAAAAAAATTAATTTAATACATTGCTAATGAACCACATTAATGCTTTTTTCTTTCAACAAATGAGGACAGCCACTGTAAAGACAACATGATAATGTACACTCACTGTAAGGACAGTCACAAATGAGGACATCTCACAGTGACTGTCCCTAGTGTAATTGCCACTTGAATGTATTGCTATTCAGCCACATTAATGCTTTTCTTCTTCAAAAAATGAGGATAGTCACTGTAAAGACAACATGATAATGTACACTCACTGTGAGTGTACATTATCATGTTGTCTTTACAGTGACTATCCTCATTTGTTGAAGAAGAAAAGCATTAATGTGGCTGAATAGCAATACATTCAAGTGGCAATTACACTAGGGACAGTCACTGTGAGATGTCCTCATTTGTGACTGTCCTTACAGTGAGTGTACATTATCATGTTGTCTTTACAGTGAGTGTACATTATCATGTTGTCTTTACAGTGTCAATATATGCATTATTACTTAAACTGAAGAGTACTCTAAATAATATGTCATTGTGGAGTTCTGATTGCTTCCAATTTGATATACGCTTCTTCTACTTATGTATCCAGCATCATGTAAGAAAATTTGATGCTTTTAAATAGATTCATTTAGCCATGAAATGCCTGTGCATGTTACATACAAGATTCCAAGGCCCAAAACTGATTACTCATTATAATTCATGTACAGAATGATAATCAACCACAATGAGGCATGCGTAGGCGCTGCTTAGATTTTGAGGCATCAGAAGCTCGTAGAAGAAACTTGACCAATGGCTCATGGAATGCAACAAACTTATTGCCTAAAACAGGAGCATTGGTAACCACAGATGATGGTTTTGAAAAGAACACTTCACCATCAATGTCACGTGAGGGAACTACAATTTCTGATGGCAAGTAACTTGTAGTATAGAAGAGAGATGCAGGTACAGATGCTGGGAATATATTGCTAATGAACCACATTAATGCTTTTTTCCTTCAACAAATGAGGACAGTCACTTTAAAGACAACATGATAATGTACACTCACTGTAAGGATAGTCACAAATGACAACATCTCACAGTGACTGTCCCTTGTGTAATTGCCACTTGAATGTATTGCTATTCAGCCACATTAATGCTTTTCTTCTTCAACAAATGAGGATAGTCACTCTAAAGACAACATGATAATGTACACGGGCTGTAAGTGTACATTATCATGTTGTCTTTACAGTGACTGTCCTCCTTCAAGTGGCAATTACACAAGGGACAGTCACTGTAAAGGCAACATGATAATGTAGAGAAACGTTGTCATTTGTATTTTCAACAGTGCCGAGAGAGATTCCCTCCGCGAAATCACAGCTACAATTTCTGAGTACGTTGGGTTTATTTTTCTTTTGTCATTATTATGTAATCTGGTATTCAGCTGTTACAGAGCTAAAATACCCAGAAATGAGGACATATCTATGTTGAATTTATTGTTAGCAGCTCTGGTTATTTAGAAGTTTAATTTTATTTGTTCATCTTTCAAGCACAAATGTTTTGTGGACCGTAACATCTTCATTGTTTCAAGTATGCAATGAAACAGCCGTAACTTGCAACTACCTTCACGGTACTTGTGTACATTATCATGTTGTCTTTACAGTGACTGTCCTCATTCAAGTGGCAATTACACAAGGGACAGTCACCGTGAGATGTCCTCATTTGTGACAAGGACAGTCACACATGAGGACATCTCACAGTGACTGTCCCTTGTGTAATTGCCACTTGAATGTATTGCTATTCAACCACATTTATGGGCCCGTTTGGACCCCAGCACACAGTAGCATCTACAGAGAAGAATATCCCAGGTGTAACAAGTTGTAAGAATATACCAACAGTTCTAAGAAGTTCCCTAGCACATAGTAGCATCTACAGAGAAGAATATACAACATGAGGGCAGCCACTGTAAAGACAACATGATAATGTACACTCATTGTATGTGTACATTATCATGTTGTCTTTACAGTGACTGTCCTCATTCAAGTGGCAATTACAGAAGGGACAGTCATTGTGAGATGTCCTCATTTGTGACAAGGATAGTCACACATGAGGACATCTCACAGTGATCGATTGTCCCTTGTGTAATTGCCACTTGAATGTATTGCTATTGAACCACATTAATGCTTTTCTTCTTCAACAAATGAGGACAGTCACTCTAAAGACAACATGATAATGTACACTCACTGTAAGGACAGTCACAAATGAGGACATCTCATAGTGACTGTCCCTTGTGTAATTGCCACTTGAATTACACAAGGGACAGTCATTGTGAGATGTCCTCATTTGTGACAAGGACAGTCACACATGAGGACATCTCACAGTGATTGTCCCTTGTGTAATTGCCACTTGAATGTATTGCTATTCAACCACATTAATGCTTTTCTTCTTCAACAAATGAGGACAGTCACTCTAAAGACACCATGATAATGTACACTCACTGTAAGGAAAGTCACAAATGAGGACATCTCATAGTGACTGTCCCTTGTGTAATTGCCACTTGAATGTATTGCTATTCAGCCACATTAATGCTTTTCTTCTTCAACAAATGAGGATAGTCACTCTAAGGACAACATGATAATGTACACTCACTGTAAGTGTACATTATCATGTTGTATTACAAATGGACCTTATGTTGGTCGGGATATAAGTGCAAAAAAAAAAAGGAACGTTGTCATTTGTGTTTTCAAGAGCGCCGAGAGAGATTCCCTCCGTGAAATCAAGCGGGTTATCATTTGTGTTTTGAACAAAGCGGGTTGTCATTTGTGTTTTGAACAGTACCGAGAGAGATTCCCTCCGCGAAATCAAGCGGGTTGTCATTTGTGTTTTCAACAGCGCCGAGAGAGATTCCCTCCGCAAAATCATAGCTACAATTTCTAAGTACGTTGGGTTTATTTTTCTTTTGTCATTATTATTTAATCTGGTATTCAGCTATTAGAGAGCTAAAATACCCAGAAATGAGGACATATCTGTGTTGAATTTATTGTTAGCGGCTTTGGTTATTTAGAATGCTTCCCCACAATACTTAATTACACAAGGGACAGTCACTGTGAGATGTCCTCATTTGTGACAAGGACAGTCACACATGAGGACATCTCACAGTGACTGTCCCTTGTGTAATTGCCACTTGAATGTATTGCTATTCAACCACATTTATGGGCCCGTTTGGACCACGACACACAGTAGCATCTACAGAGAAGAATATCCCAGGTGTAACAAGTTGTAAGAATATACCAATAGTTCTAAGAAGTTCCCTAGCACATAGTAGCATCTACAGAGAAGAATATACAACATGAGGGCAGCCACTGTAAAGACAACATGATAATGTACACTCATTGTATGTGTACATTATCATGTTGTCTTTACAGTGACTGTCCTCATTCAAGTGGCAATTACAGAAGGGACAGTCATTGTGAGATGTCCTCATTTGTGACAAGGATAGTCACACATGAGGACATCTCACAGTGATCGATTGTCCCTTGTGTAATTGCCACTTGAATGTATTGCTATTGAACCACATTAATGCTTTTCTTCTTCAACAAATGAGGACAGTCACTCTAAAGACAACATGATAATGTACACTCATTGTAAGGACAGTCACAAATGAGGACATCTCACAGTGACTGTCCCTTGTGTAATTGCCACTTGAATTACACAAGGGACAGTCATTGTGAGATGTCCTCATTTGTGACAAGGATAGTCACACATGAGGACATCTCACAGTGATCGATTGTCCCTTGTGTAATTGCCACTTGAATGTATTGCTATTGAACCACATTAATGCTTTTCTTCTTCAACAAATGAGGACAGTCACTCTAAAGACAACATGATAATGTACACTCACTGTAAGGACAGTCACAAATGAGGACATCTCACAGTGACTGTCCCTTGTGTGATTGCCACTTGAATGTATTGCTATTCAGCCACATTAATGCTTTTCTTCTTCAACAAATGAGGATAGTCACTCTAAAGACAACATGATAATGTACACGGGCTGTAAGTGTACATTATCATGTTGTCTTTACAGTGACTGTCCTCATTCAAGTGGAAATTACACAAGGGATAGTCACTGTGAGATGTCCTCATTTGTGACAAGGACAGTCACACATGAGGACATCTCACAGTGACTGTCCCTTGTGTAATTGCCACTTGAATGTATTGCTATTCAACCACATTTATGGGCCCGTTTGGACCGCGGCACATAGTAGCATCTACAGAGAAGAATATCCCAGGTGTAACAAGTTGTAAGAATATACCAATAGTTCTAAGAAGTTCCCTAGCACATAGTAGCATCTACAGAGAAGAATATGGGTCAACGAGGTTGACTTCAAAGCCATGCAATCTAATGGTAATAGTAATATCATAATTTGACATACTATCAGAAATACTTCCTAAATAGACTATTCAATCTTATAAGAGATGGATTCATGAGAACTATTATTTATGAAATATGAGTCAATGACTTTAATTAAAAAAATTACACAATCTAATTCTTGTAAAAATATCAAAATTTGACACATTGAAAATACCTTCCAAAAGTATCGTTAATTGATTAATATGAATCACTACTCATGAAATATAATTTTATAAACCTAATCTAAAAACTACACAATAAAAATCTTAATAGCAATATTGTAAGAAACTATTCCCAAAAGCAAGCCTAATAAAATTTGATGAAAATAATTTTTGTTTCACTCAACTTTGACATTCACAACTTCCTCTTTTATTATAATAAGAAAAAAAATGTCTTTTTAGATATACCTCATGAACCATACTCGAATAATCTATCATTTTTCTTCTCAAAAACATATTTGCAGAGCCTGCTTCTTTTACTTGTTTGTACTTTTATCTCTCTGATGGAAAGGGTTCCTTCAGGACACATTTTTCCAAGTTCACTGCTTGAGATATTTGAGGAGGGTTCCCCTGCTTGAGTATCCATCCAACCCATATTCGAGTAGTTCTACAATTGCACAGTCTAAATTAATAATACTGACAATTGAATGACGAATGATGATACATAGAATTGATATAAACTAATCCTAAAAACACTAAAACATTATTAATATATTTATATTTCATAAATAAAATTGATATAAAAGATTTGGAAAGATACATTAAAAAATAGAAAAATAGTAATTTATAATAGAAGGAAACTTAAATTGCTATTTAAAAAAAAAACAAGAGTCTTAAATCTTATCATTTTGTTTCATTATCATCCATAAGTACACACCTCTAGCATAATAATTATATTTTACCACCCATAAAATGAAAAAAAGATTTTCACAAGAGAAATTGAAGCTAGATTATAAAAATGAACCATCTTATTGGAAACTGGAACTGTTATCATACCCAAAAGGACTACAAAATTTCACCTTATCATACCCAAATTGTTGCTTTGCCTGGCGGAGGGAAATTTGATCAGTAAAATTGACACAGAGTATGTTGTCTCCATTGTCATGCTGGATAACAAAACACCAACTTTAATGGGCATGTACTGTCCCTTGTGTAATTGCCACTTGAATGCATTGCTATTTGATGCAGGGGCATCCCTAATGCAAGCCAAAGACACCATGATTGAAGGAAGTTGCCATGAAGCCAAGGAGTCAAATCCTATCAATTGGAACATAAGATTTTCACCTTGGAGCTTTGAAGGATTGACTGGTGAAAGGTCCTTTTGATTGACAAATCAGAGTCTTTTTGAATGACAATAAATTAGAATAGGAGTTTTAGATGTTTTCTTGGTTTGTAATAAATATTAAGGATTGATTTTATCTCCTTATAAACATCCACTTGTTGGACACAAGACCCCTTGGTGACTTATAAACCTTGGGCATCTTTTGAGTCCTTGGATGAAATGAGCATAGTAAGTGTTTATTAGGTGTCTTTTAGATGTTGTTAAGAAGTTTGAAGGTCCAAAATAACTTTAATAAGGTTCCTAAAGTTTCACAACACATTTTTAACCTTCTCGGCAAAGTTGTTTGCAAAGTTGTAATGCAACTTTAAAAGTTGCTTAGCAAAGTTGACATTTGTTGGATAAACTGTTCTAACCACCTAGATGGTTGAACCAACGTTTGGAGAGCCTATTTTAGGCTTCAAATGGTCGAAGACAGATAGAGAACCAGTATTGTAATCATTTTGCTTTCATAAAAAATAAAAATAACCCTGTTTTAGTGCATTTCTGGTGAAAAACGAACTCTGTACGGCTGTACGGATGGTGGTTGGATGATAAAATTTTCCTGGAAGTTGTAATAGTGACATCTGATGCTTTGGAAGTTGGTTTGATTGATTCTCTTTGTTTTATATCTAAGTTATTTCAAATTTTCTGTGCATTGTTTACAAACCCTCATTTTCAGGGTTTGACTGATGTAAAGACCTCAACTCACATTTCAACCATTGGAATTCCTTCTTCCTTGGTGGAATGAGAGTTAAGGATGTATATTTGTATATTCTAAAAGCCCTGACTACTCGGCATCACTATTGAACCACATTAATGCTTTTTTCCTTCAACAAATGAGGACAGTCACTGTAAAGACAACATGATAATGTACACTCACTGTAAGGATAGTCACAAATGAGGAAATCTCAGAGTGATTATCCCTTGTGTAATTGCCACTTGAATACATTGCTATTGAACCACATTAATGCTTTTTTCCTTCAAGTGGCAATTACACAAGGGACAGTCACTGTGAGATGTCCTCATTTGTGACAAGGACAGTCACACATGAGGACATCTCACAGTGACTGTCCCTTGTGTAATTGCCACTTGAATGTATTGCTATTCAACCACATTTATGGGCCTGTTTGGACCACGGCACACAATAGCATCTACAGAGAAGAATATCCCAGGTGTAACAAGTTGTAAGAATATACCAACAGTTCTAAGAAGTTCCCTAGCACATAGTAGCATCTACAGAGAAGAATATACAACATGAGGGCAGCCACTGTAAAGACAACATGATAATGTACACTCATTTTATGTGTACATTATCATGTTGTCTTTACAAGGATAGTCATTTGTGACAAGGATAGTCACACATGAGGACATCTCACAGTGATCGATTGTCCCTTGTGTAATTGCCACTTGAATGTATTGCTATTGAACCACATTAATGCTTTTCTTCTTCAACAAATGAGGATAGTCACTCTAAAGACAACATGATAATGTACACTCACTGTAAGGACAGTCACAAATGAGGACATCTCACAGTGACTATCCCTTGTGTGATTGCCACTTGAATGTATTGCTATTCAGCCACATTAATGCTTTTCTTCTTCAACAAATGAGGATAGTCACTCTAAAGACACAATGATAATGTACACGGGCTGTAAGTGTACATTATCATGTTGTCTTTACAGTGACTGTCCTCCTTCAAGTGGCAATTACACAAGGGATTTGTGTTTTCATTTGTGTTTTCAACAGCGCCGTAACCCTCCGCGAAATCACATCGGGATATAAGGGCAAAACAAACAAGAACGTTGTCATTTGTATTTTCAACAGCGCCGAGAGAGATAAACAAACTTAAAACTCAGACTTAAGAAAGATGAAGGAAATGCTTCAAAAGGCCGATGCCCTAAATACGGGAAAACACAATACCACCATTAAACGATGCCCTAGTCACCGTATCAATGCTGCCAGCTCCGTACCAGTATGCTGACTGCTCACTTTCATTCTGTGATAAAGGTAACTTCATTAATCATACTTGAAATGGCAGCATACGAACTAAAGCTGATGAACATTTATAAACTAAAAGTTTAAAACTACAGATTACAAATGTAGTAGTTTCATACGAAAAGAACTTGATGTCTGAAATTTACCATTAGAAGTATCCAAAGGAATACCACAGTACTGTTGAACTTGGAGAATCGGAGATGATCTACACAGCAAGGTTCAACGGCTGTAAGGACTGTTACACCATCTTTAGCATTTGAATACATTTTCTCCTTGGCTTCTGGTGGATCCTCAAAGACCCCCAATGACGTTTTCCCTACAATTATCAATTGTTTGTCAGTATGAGATATTAATAAATAAACATTAATCACAATATTAGGCAAACAATGTTCTTGATGTCTGAATCTAAATCATAGAAAGCTCTAATAAAGCAGTTCTCAGTTTCACATTAAACTAAGTTTCAATTTCAAATGGTTATAATAATTTTTGCAAGTTATAAGTAGCTGGTTACAGTATATGACATAAAAAGAAAAAAAATCATTTCTATTCTTTTCTTCTTTTTCTCTTTCAACGAAGCTTTTGCACCACACAAATGCATACCAAGAATTTCTCAGGAGGTTTCAAGACCATTGCATACCAAACTTCTTCTCTGTAGATGCTACTGTGTGTCGTGGTCCAAACGGGTCCAAATAGACCTAGTGACTCTAGTAGGTCTCCAAAACCTGTTCTGCAGCAATAACTCTTCAATTTGACAAAGGACCTTATGAACTTATATGTTTTTTGAGTACCCTTTTTGATGTTCTAACAATCCTCCAACTCCCAGACCTTGACTCCACTCCAGCATATCAATGTCCTTATTGAGTCCGCAGACCTAATGCATGCCTTTGGGTGTGGGTTCCAAAACAAGGCATTGAAAATGGGTGCATGAAACCAAGATCAGAGTTTGAAGATGTCCACCATGCTCTAAAGATCTAGATTCAACAAGGTTTGAGGTCCTTTACTTGCCGCTACCCTCTGATCTTGCATAATCCATCAACTCCTAGTCAAGAACATTGAGATTCTTGACCTAGGGCTTGCTCTTGAAATTCTCTGGCTTAGTATCCTATTCCAAAGCTTTTAAAATATGAAAATAAACCCCCTTAACTTGCATTTTACAAAGAACAGAGGATATCCTATGGTTTATTTGCAAGTTAAGGCCATTTGAATGCAATAACCCAAAAAATGAGGGTTTGACAGAACAACAGATAAGAAAAAGGAATAACTTTGATATAAGGTGTCTTGAATCTACCAAATAAACTCTCAAAGCATAAGATATAAATACTCTAACTTCCACACTGGTCTGCCCTCCCTTTCACATCCGTACACTGTACAGTGCTTGAAGGAAATGCACAAAAAAGGCTCTGAAATAGTGGCTCTATCTGACAGAGAGTCCATGCTAGGCTTCATGACTAACCTAGAGCACATTCCTTGTTATGGAGGAAGTTTGAATGGTGAAGAACTTATGGAATGGATAGAGGACCTAGATAACCATTTTGACTACAAGTATCTTATTAATAACCATTTTGACTACAAGTATCTTATGGATAGAGGACCTTGATAACCATTTTGACTCATTTAGTATCTTATTGAGCTTCACTTTGTTTCGAGAATATAGTTTAATATTCTCTACTAAACAGGGCCAACCACGTGAAGGTGGAAGCTCATTTGGCCCCACCCCCCTCCCCCTAACATCACTCTACATTCCCCGTTAACATCTAACATTCATTCATTCTTTCAATTATTAATAAAATGTAACATTCAATCAATATCACATGATAACATTCATTAACACATTAGATTCGTTAACACACAACATTCATCAATATGAAAATAAACACATAATTCATGAACATTCATTAGCACATAATTAAATTCATTGAGACATAAAATTCAGTCATTATCAATTAAGGTATTTAGATGACAATCATTTCTTTTTTCTCTTTCTAATTTTTTTTTCTATGTAAGCTCTAAGAGGAGCATCAGTGTTATCATCAATACCCCCCTCATCAGTTGTTTTGTTCTTTGTTCTTGATGATCTCAAATTCCTATGCTGCTGCAAAGGGGGGTCCTCTACAATAACAAATAAAAGAGTTAAATTTAAAATATTTAATTATAATTGTTACAAGTATTTAATTATTTTAAAGAACATAACTGTGGCGCTCTTTAATTACCTGATCTGGCCACATCATTTTGTCTAGACTCAACCTCAACATGCTCATGAGCACCGACCCCTCGATCCTCTATAGTTGCTATACAAAATGTTACATTAATCCAAACACCAATTGTAATTACATATAAAAATTTTAATAGCAAATGTATACCTCCACCACTAGGATGCACATCATGCAAACCTTCATTATGCATAGATTGTGTAGAAGGATTGTCAGGCTGCATTCCAATATCCTACACATTGTTATCATTGCTTTCTTAAAACAGATATACTCACTTTATATTAGAACTTAACATCAAATAGACTAATTGGTAAAGTATTCAATTTGAAATAAATTTCATTTAGCTTATTTACCTGTGGCTCTGATGCATCATTATTTGAACCTTGCACACTGATTTCAGCTCGTAGCCGTTCAGCCACGGCTCTATAGCCTTGTTGGAAGCCAATTCTCTTGTCCTCTTCTGTGAGGCATCTATTGAACTCTGACCCCTACATTTTTTCTTGGTATGGTGAATTTTACTTGCATTGTTTGATCAAAAAAAATTTCCTTGCAATATATAAAAAAATTGATACAAGTTTTCATTTACTAATACTTACAACTCGTGCTTGAAGTTTGGAAAAACCACCAGAGCCGAGCTTGTGTGTCCCGTGCTTTTCTAATCTTGCCTTTGTTGCCTTTGATGTGTCAGGCAATCTATGAAAAGTTTGAAATATGTTAGAGACCAGTATAGGAAAAATTTAGAGGTTAATTAGTACATAATTACATTCTCAAAAGTATCACATACCTTGCTCTACTCTCTACTGGCGTAATTCCTTTTTTCATGTCGGCTTTATACTTTCCATCCAAAATCAAACCCTGCCACTCAGCCTCAAGAACACAGGGCAGACGCTCGTGCCTTGGGTTAACCTCTAAATATTTCCTGTACTGGTCCCTAATATACTTCAAACATAAACCAGCTCTTTCAAGGAGCTTGTTTCTCTCGAATGCACGAGGTCCAAAAAGCTGGGTCATACTATGTACAAGATCATCCTTCAACTTTTTATCTTGGTTATTCCACCTTTTAAGTAAAAAAAAACATGTTAGACTCATAAATGAAGAGAAGCTACCTTTAATATAGTTCAAGAAATTGATGAAAAGGAAAACTATTCTAGCAATGATATGAAATCAAAATAGTGGTTTGGGGTTTTAGTTAGGATATGATGTTCCACCATGTACGTATGGTGGGCCCGAATATCCGCAAACACTCGTCACCAAGTTTTCGCCAAAAAATATCATTCCCTACAAAATAATCATGGGATCATTAGTCGATGAAGAGTGATCAAAAACTAAATTACTATTATATCACTATAGAATAATAATAACTTTAAAGTACCTGGAAGTTTGGATACTTTTAAGGGAACGCCTTCATCGTCGCTGATGATCAATACGCAATCCTTCACCGTTCCCGTACTAGGAACACGGGAACATCCAGGAAATGATGTTGCATCGGGACTTGTTGCATCTCCTATTGCAAAAAATGAAAACCATTATCAAATGCCTCCAAGAAATAATACTTCAAGGGAAATAAATTGGTGTAGAGCACCCATGGCACAAACACAATCAAGGGATCTACATCGTAAACACATAACACTTAAACACATAACAAAAAAGAGAAAAAGAGGGATTTGTGTACCAGTAGATGGTGCAACAGTTGGTGCATTTAGGCTGTGTGTTGTTGACATGGCAGTCGGCAAGACATTTGTGGCTGTCCTGGATGGAGGCGGCGTTGTCATATCATCATGGAAAGGAGCTGAAGAATAAAATTGTTAGAGCATGCATAAATATAGAACACGTGGACTAGCATGGACAAGATTGTTAGAGCATTAAAAAAAAAGATTGTTCAAGCATGTATTGTCAATGATTATGATCATTCCTATATATATTCAGTGGAAAACACAAGTGGGGAATGGAACATGTGATCTACCTGAACCACTTGCAATACCGGCCTCATCATGGGAATGGGGTTCAAAATTACGCAAATAACTCTGTAAAGACAATGCATCCATATTTTAATTAATGTCATAAAAGAGCATAACATAAAAACCATTATTGAACTCTTGTAATAATTAAAAATTTCATTAATACTTACTTTAAAGTTTTCAGAAGTGCGCAACAACTCAGCTGCCCTGTCTTTTATTTCCTGAGTCTGAGGATGTATGGATACCAAACGTAGAAGTTCTTTCCCAATTTTCTTTAGCAGCTTTTTAATGGAACCGATCGGGTCATCGGTCTCTGCTAAATCAATAAAAAAAGGGTCCACAAGGGGGGACTCCTGAGGGACTGCAGGTTGCTTTCCCTCTCTCCGACCACCGGCCCTCTGTGACAACAATAGTATTAGTATTATCAAAATTACTCCAAAACAATGAAGAAAATAACATTAAAAAAAATAACATTTTGCTTCTATCTAGTTTGCACAATTACAATGAATTTTACCTGCTCATGTGTAGATGAGCTAGGAATATCGTCACCATCACCTTCGGGCGGTTGCTCCATATTGTGCCCCTGTGTCAAAGATCAAGTATAAAAATGTTAGCCAAAAATTTAATAACTAAATGGTATGTTGGAGTCATTGATTAGAAGTTGGTTTGATAGTATGTACCACCCCCATGATAGTAGCCTCGTTTGTATCTATGTGGTTCAAATTGTAATCAATAAGCAGCTCTTCCCCTGCATGTATTGATTTTATCGCACAAATGAATACACGATTTCCCTCGCACGCCTCAAATATGCAATTGGGTTGCTTTATAGTTGACCCAGGTCGTGTACTATTTATAAAACCCACAATATTCCCTGTTGCTTTTGGCCTTCCATCAATGTATATAGCCACACTTTTACTTTGATTATTGTCTTGCTGTTGTATATAATTTGCCGAGAGTGCATACCTACGCATACTTTTTTTATATTGAACAATATGCATCCAACTTTTGTAATCGTAACATGGTCCAACATACTCCATCAATTCAGAAACTTTGTTGTAAGACACCTTTATGCCATCCATAGAAAATAGGCCCAAACCATGTAATGATGATGGTGCTATGCGATATATCCTCTCATTAACACAAAAATCAATGTTTATTGGAGGAAGTTCCTTGGGTACCCAATGTTTCTGTAGATGTTGGTACCTCAAGGGCACCTCGATGTCGCCTTTCATCTCATCATCATAAGAACATGACCCCCCTTGAGCAAGGAAAAATTTCATGTGTTTATTGAATTTCCTTCTAGTCCTTTGACCTCTAGTTAATCTCCCTATTCTAGATAAACTGCATGTCTCACTTTCCTCTTCTATTCCTATATTTCCCTCACTCGAGGAAGACACTTCTGACAAATACCTATTTTTTGGTACCTGCAAATGGGAGAGATCTTAGAAGACATCAATCTTACTATTGATAAGTGTATTAAATAGACTTTCTATAAGGTGTATTGACTTATACCTGTCGATCCATGAGACTGTGCGGGATGCTCTTGAAAGGGGTTCAATTTCCTGCAAATGTAATTCAATTATCGTGAGCATAATCACATCATAATCATAATCACATCCATCATAAGCATCACATAAAAATTAAAAACATTAAAACGTACACATTATAACACTTATAGCTTTTAAATAGATAATGAATAAACTATGTAACCATTTAAGACAAATATATTTCTATCAAGAAATGAATATTAAATACATTAAGGATTGATGGCATACCTTTAAATTTCATCATCATCATCATCATCATCATCATCATCATCATCCTCGTCATCGTCGTCATCATCATCGTCCTCGTCGTCCTCATCGTTGTCGTCATCATCAACATCATCATCATCAACATCAACATCATCTTCATCATCATCATCAGTAGCAGCATCATCTTCTTCTTCTTCTTCATGAAAATTTGTCTCGGGAACATCATCCAATAATTGTCGATCGTGATCATCATCTACATCATCTTCTACTTCTTCGGTATCTTCTTCTTCCATCGCATTATACTTTATCGGCCTTCCTCTCGGTTCATGTCTAACAACAAATGACCAACCTGGTTTATGTGAAACCTCTGAGTAAAATACCTATTCACATTGGCTTGGAAGAACATAGGGCTCATCCCCAACTGGCTCAAACGACCTTGTATTAACCATTGTAAATCCATTATCATGTTCAATAACAGTTCTATTAGGATCATTTGGATTAAGTCGTAGCCTGTACCATTTGACAACGAAGAGTACTAATTTGAAGGAACTAAAGTCGCACTCAAGTATATCATCCAAAATGCCATAGTATTGATTTTTAGACTCTTGAGGATCTAAGTCATTTCTAGATGAAATATTAGTCACTTGAAAGACTGCAGTTATTCCAGAATCACAAGTTTTCTTCGTGTCATCCAACACTTTGACGCGAAATTTTTGACCATTACAGAACATACCCTTGTGGTGTTTAACCTGCAATAATATGTGAAACATGTCAAAATTATTATATCGTGAGTTGATAAACATACGGGTGATTAATAATTTTGTACATACCTGGAAATCTCTTAAACCATATGCTAAATCTATTTCCCTTTGCGTAACATTAGAATCTCCATTACGATGAGCTTCTTTAACCAATGAAGATACACCTTCCCATGTTAATGTGTGACCAGAATGTTGACATCGTTCAATCCATACCGTCATCCAATCAAGATTGTTTGCAATATACAAATGTAGTGCATCCCACTCTCGAGCAACTGTACAAAAAAAAAATAGACGACTTACAACCGATTTATTTTGAAGATTAAGAAATAATTTATTACAATAACATCTTATAATTTATTACCTGTCACTTTCCTCAATCTACCTTTCCCCATCAAGTACTCCCCTTTGAATTTTTTAAAAGGGTCGAGATCCCAAATGCGATCTACATGGATATTTGAAGCAAACTTAGGAAGATATTCAGTAATGTACACCATAGACTAGTATACCATGTATCCCTCTACCATAGAACCCTCAGGATGTGCTCTTTGTCGAACCAAAGCCTTCAAAGATTTCAAGTGCCTCTCAACCATCCACATTGACCTAGTGTGTGCAGGTCCACACAATTCAATCTCCTCAACTTGGTGTATGAGGTAGTGTTCTTGTGCATTGAAAAAAGTTGGAGGTAGACACTTTTGCATTTCACACAATAAATGAGGAATTCTTCTCTTCCAATAGTTTATATCTTCTTTATGGATTTCTTTAGATGACAACCACCTACATTAAGAGATTCAAGTCACAAAAAATATATAAATACGAGACTTTACAAAATAATATACAATAGATTACATAGCAAGAAAAACAAATCGCGAATATAATAAATATATACAACAAATTGAACAGATATTACTGCTTACCTCATGTATTTTCCAAGATCATATATCACTTGTTTGATGTTATTGTTGAAGTGCTCTGGGAGAGATAGAGGTAGCACGTACTGCAGTAATTATAAACCAATCATTTCATTATTTTCTAACATGACATAATGAATAGTACACGTAGTTTATGAATATATTGTAAATACAGAAGAACATAACTTACCTTGATGAAAGTATGCCAATCATGCATTTTGAGCCCTGGCCCAAATTCACTTTTCTTTGATATGAGATTGCTTATGTTCCCAGCAAATCCTGTGGGAAATCAAATTTTTCGTATGACTTCTTTTATGGCATCACTTTGCTGCTCCGTTAATAACCAAGGAAGGGCACTTATATTAATCTGATCTCTATTGCTATTTGAGTGAATGAAATTCTTCAGTGCATGATTGGATTCATGAATGTCATTACAAATTTTGACAATTTTTTCTTTGTCACGCCTTCCATCCAGTATTTTCCACAATGTCTCTGTTATATTCTTTCCAACATGCATAAGATCAAACAAATGCACAATTTGTAGGTCCTCGTAGTAGGGCAACCTACTAAATTGTCTGGGATAGCTTTTTAGTCCCTTTGGAAGGTTGTCAGTAGTGCCTTGACGACCTTCACGATCATCAATTACATAATTAGTAAACAAAAATCACAATAGAAATATATAAATTACAAACATAAACCATTAAGTGGAATGACATTACCTCGACGATTAATTCTATTATATTCCAACTTCCATAGGCGAGGTGTCATTCTTCGTGGCTTTGATGTAGTCTCTTCTTTCCCATTGAAAAGATGTTTTTCCATACTTCGATACTTATGATTCCTGTGGAGGAAGTGTCTGTACTCATCAAACACATGCTTTCCTAAACTTTTTGAATGACGAGATTTCATCTTTGGACCACAAACTGGACATGCAAATTTTCCCTTTGTTTGAAGACCTACAAGATAATGATATAATTGGATTATTAAATATGTTGATTTTTATAATTAGAATTATCATGCACAACTTGAATTCACTATAACATACCACAAAAATGTGTTAGCCCTGGGGCATCATGTATTGTCCATACAAGTATTGCATGGAATTGAAATTGTCTTTGTCCTATTGGTCTAGACACGTCATACATAGTGACACCGTTCCATAACTCCACCAACTCGTCAATAAGAGGCTCAATATATACATTCATATCTTTAACTTGATATTTACCTACTTGAATGAACAGTAACATTACATAATTATTGTGACCATTTTACTGTAAGATTTGTAAGTACATGTAAATTAATAACTATCAAATGATAAAATACCTGGAACAATCATTGCCAACATAATGTGCTCCCTCTTTATTGACATCCACGGAGGAATGTTATTGTTGATAACAAAAACAGGCCACACCGAGCAAACAGATCTCATCTCTCCAAATGGATTGACACCATCCGCTGCCAATGAAAGCCTGAGATTACGAGGTTCTTCTTTGAAGTGTTGCCACTTTTCCTCTATGTGCATAAATGCCAAACCATCCGCAGGGATTCGAATAATGTCATCTCGACTTCTATTGCGTGCATGGTAATCCATAAATTGTGCCAAGCTAGTACACCTGAATAATTGTCGCATCCGTGGAATAATGGGGATGTAACAAAGAACCTTGTGAGGCACCTTTTTTGTTATTCGATCTGTTCGATATCTACTCGTATGACATACAGGGCATTGTGTTGCAAATTCATGTTCTTTATAATATATAATATGATCATTGGGACAAGCATGTATTGCTTGATACTCCATTCCAATATCTTTCATAATAGCAGATAATTCTCAATATGAGCGAGGTAGAATATTTGATGGTGGTAACAAAAACTCGCCTATCAATCTACAGCAAAAAATATAAGTTGTTAATATAAACAATATTAGTGGTACATTATTCACCCTTTGTTAACTATAAAGACATATATGACATACCTTAACATACGTGACATTGTTATGTTGGATAAACCATTCATAACCTTCAAGTTCAACAACAACAATATAGCAGAGAGAAGAGTTGTTTGGGAGTCTTTGTATAGGGGCTCGTATGCCTTCTCAAGTAGAGGTACATCAAGGCTATCATCATCATCATGATCAGATCTGCTTGGACTAAATGTGTCATGGATCAATGTATTTATACCATCATCTTCAATTGTGTTTTCTGGCGCATGATCGTCATCTTCCATGGGATCATTATCTTCACCTTGGATATTCGCACCCCCATGTTCCTCCATATCATGTACTTCCCTGGGGAGATCAACCTATATAAAATTGATTAACATAAATAAACCATGATCTTCAACTCATCATCAAGTGATTTCATATGTATATAAATTGTTAAAATGATATAATGAACAACTTACCAGTGGATGATAGTCATGCCCCCCTTCAATGTGACCATTCTCCCTACAATGTCTCTTAACTGTTTTGATTAGCAATCTTCTACGGTTTAAGCCCTTACAAATTTTGCAGGGACAATAACATTTTCCATCACCTTTTCTTTTCAAGTTAGACCACAATCTAGCGATTGTCTCCCTATTTTGTTCTTCACTTATATTATCTGACATGATCATTCTTCGCAGGAAGCAAAAATTGGGCTATGAAAACTTCGGTCTACAACTTTCAGTGACTAAGCAAAATTGTCAAAAGTACACAAAACATATAAGCTACAAGGCCTTCTTGCTTAGCTCTAGAAGCTCTCTAGCAATCAAAACATATAAGCTACAAGGCCTAACAGCAATTTCAAAACATATAAGCTACAAGGCAAGACATATTACATGACATGGCAAAAGGATTAAAATATACATTAGATTAAAAAATATACAATTTTCAAACCTGAGCGCGCGGCTATAACTCGTGCAATGGTCTTCTTGCTTAGCTTTAGAAGCTCTCCAGCAATCAAAACATATAAGCTACAAGGCCTAATAGCAATTTCAAAACAAGGGTCATCAAAAGAACCAAAAACAATGTGTGCAAACAATACCTTGTGAAGTGGTATAGACAATTAGAAGATGCTACTATGTGCTAGGGAACTTCTTAGAACTGTTGGTATATTCTTACAACTTGTTACACCTGGGATATTCTTCTCTGTAGATGCTACTGTGTGCCGTGGTCCAAACGGGCCCATAAATGTGGTTGAATAGCAATACATTCAAGTGGCTTACACAAGGGACAGTCACTGTGAGATATCCTCATGTGTGACTGTCCTTGTCACAAATGAGGACATCTCACAGTGACTGTCCCTTGTGTAATTGCCACTTGAATGAGGTCAGTCACTGTAAAGACAACATGATAATGTACACATACAATGAGTGTACATTATCATGTTGTCTTTATAGTGGCTGCCCTCATGTTGTATATTCTTCTCTGTAGATGCTACTACGTGCTAGGGAACTTCTTAGAACTGTTGGTATATTCTTACAACTTGTTACACCTGGGATATTCTTCTCTGTAGATGCTACTGTGTGTCGTGGTCCAAACGGGCCCATAAATGTGGTTGAATAGCAATACATTCAAGTGGCAATTACACAAGGGACAGTCACTGTGAGATGTCCTCATGTGTGACTGTCCTTGTCACAAATGAGGACATCTCACAGTGACTGTCCCTTGTGTAATTAAGTATTGTGGGGAAGCATTCTAAATAACCAAAGCCGCTAACAATAAATTCAACACAGATATGTCCTCATTTCTGGGTATTTTAGCTCTCTAACAGCTGAATACCAGATTAAATAATAATGACAAAAGAAAAATAAACCCAACGTACTCAGAAATTGTAGCTGTGATTTTGCGGAGGGAATCTCTCTCGGCGCTGTTGAAAACACAAATGACAACCCGCTTGATTTCGCGGAGGGAATCTCTCTCGGTGCTGTTCAAAACACAAATGACAACCCGCTTTGTTCAAAACACAAATGATAACCCGCTTGATTTCGCGGAGGGAATCTCTCTCGGCGCTCTTGAAAACACAAATGACAACGTTCCTTTTTTTTTTTGCACTTATATCCCGACCAACATAAGGTCCATTTGTAATACAACATGATAATGTACACTTACAGTGAGTGTACATTATCATGTTGTCCTTAGAGTGACTATCCTCATTTGTTGAAGAAGAAAAGCATTAATGTGGCTGAATAGCAATACATTCAAGTGGCAATTACACAAGGGACAGTCACTATGAGATGTCCTCATTTGTGACTGTCCTTACAGTGAGTGTACATTATCATGGTGTCTTTAGAGTGACTGTCCTCATTTTTTGAAGAAGAAAAGCATTAATGTGGTTGAATAGCAATACATTCAAGTGGCAATTACACAAGGGACAATCACTGTGAGATGTCCTCATGTGTGACTGTCCTTGTCACAAATGAGGACATCTCACAATGACTGTCCCTTGTGTAATTCAAGTGGCAATTACACAAGGGACAGTCACTGTGAGATGTCCTCATTTGTGACTGTCCTTACAATGAGTGTACATTATCATGTTGTCTTTAGAGTGACTGTCCTCATTTGTTGAAGAAGAAAAGCATTAATGTGGTTCAATAGCAATACATTCAAGTGGCAATTACACAAGGGACAATGTCATGAGCCATGACATATTGAACTTAGTATAATAATAAAATGATTAGATGATATATAATAATCTATTATTAACGGTATATAACAATAATATATAATTATTATCAAAAGATAATAATAATATATAGTTAGCATAATAAGTAATATGTTAATTAAATAATATTAAAATATTAATAAATAATATAATTATGATTATAATTATAATATAAATTAATAATAAATAATTATTAATAAATTATATATATTATATTATAATAATATATTAAGTAATAATATTAAATCAATTATTGATATAATAATTTTAATATATAAATAATATTAATAAACCTCTCAATATAAAACAATATGTTATCACTATAATAATATTTATTATAATATTATTAATATTACTAACATCATTAATTATAATATTTAATAATAACAATAACATTAATAATAATAATAATAATAATAACGTTTAAAGCAATATCGAATATCTGTAATCGATATACATCTACATTAAACATCTGCATTATCTATCACGATGAGGAACGAAGAAGTGATACAACAATCACTAGTCATTACACATCGATACCATGAGAGGATGATTAATGAACCAAATACTATGAAGTCAAGATCAACATGATATGAATAAGGGATAGGTCGCTATGTGTTTCAGAAGATGTATTGATAAGCAAGAAGGATAACCATTCATATATTATAAATAATCATTAATTGCACAAGTTTAGACAATGACATATCCGATAAAGCAATATCAAACATGAAGACCCACTAGCAAATATGCACCATCACTTCCTATGTTATCATGACAATAACATAAACTAGATTGAATTCTACTATCTATATCAATAGACACCACATAGGAGGATATCGACTAAAGGATTGAAAGATTATCGATTGTCTGAGATAAACCACATCTTGTAGAAACACAAAAGCATCAGTGATTATATCACAAGCTATTGATGAATGAGGCATCAGTCATGGATAATAAGTACAATGTATCCTTAAGTATTAACAGGAATGGAAGTCAATTTGAAGATCAAACTCCATTACCAGCAATCAACCAATAAATGGACAATTATCAGAAAATGATATCGACTTATATCAGAGTAGAAAGATTGGATATCATCATAACAATATGGGATAAGGCAAGAGTTAATATCGATTGACTAAATACTAATGATAGTTAGACCAAACTAATACAAACACAATGGATGTTAACTACTGGTTGCACTACCAATTAGGGAAGATTACCTTCATAAAAAGATTTGATATTGAGTCAATCTGGGAGTTATCTATGATCAGAAAATAATGAAATAATATTATGTGAACTGTCGGATTATGGAAAGGTGTGCTTAACAAAGGGACATGGAGGAAGAAACAAGACACTTCTCATTCATAGCATCTCTTCATTTGTTAAAGACAATATAAGAATGCATTCTCGTCAGTCACTCAAGGCATCATTAGAACTTTATTTACTTATCCATATTTGGATATACTCAATAGAGCATCTGCCTTTGGCAGTTTGGTTTCAAGTTTATCATTGCAGATCAGAGACAACACCATGATTGCATAGATAGAAAGGATAGTCAGAAATAGCATCAATATTTGAAGTTGCAAGCATATAATTCAGAATCTGAAATAGCAACATATCACTCATAGCGATATTACACATTTGCATAATTACATCATCATATCAGACACAGCAAATACATTGCTGTAAGCAATACTTATTGGTTGTATATCGATATTGTTTATATCAGACATACCATCATTATACTATCACTATAAGTGATAGGAAACATCATATTCATAGCATATTTCATATCATTATATCCGACAGTGCTATTAAACATATTGGTATCAATATCATCTTGCACACATATTGTGATTGAATCTGAAATAGCGGTTGATATCTTAAGTAACCTCCATTACTTAGTTTAATTGTAAGTATCTGATAGAGTAAGTCTGAGAAGTGGAGTAATTGTTCCTGTTTTCCAAGTTAGCCAAAAAGGGGACATTACAGACAATCACTGTGAGATGTCCTCATGTGTGACTGTCCTTGTCACAAATGAGGACATCTCACAATGACTGTCCCTTGTGTAATTCAAGCGGCAATTACACAAGGGACAGTCACTGTGACATGTCCTCATTTGTGACTGTCCTTACAGTGAGTGTACATTATCATGTTGTCTTTAGAGTGACTGTCCTCATTTGTTGAAGAAGAAAAGCATTAATGTGGTTCAATAGCAATACATTCAAGTGACAATTACACAAGGGACAATCACTGTGAGATGTCCTCATGTGTGACTATCCTTGTCACAAATGAGGACATCTCACAATGACTGTCCCTTATGTAATTCAAGCGGAAATTACACAAGGGACAGTCACTGTGAGATGTCCTCATTTGTGACTATCCTTACAGTGAGTGTACATTATCATGTTGTCTTTAGAGTGACTGTCCTCATTTGTTGAAGAAGAAAAGCATTAATGTGGTTCAATAGCAATACATTCAAGTGGCAATTACACAAGGGACAATCACTGTGAGATGTCCTCATGTGTGACTATCCTTGTCACAAATGAGGACATCTCACAATGACTGTCCCTTGTGTAATTCAAGCAGCAATTACACAAGGGACAGTCACTGTGAGATGTCCTCATTTGTGACTATCCTTACAGTGAGTGTACATTATCATGTTGTCTTTAGAGTGACTGTCCTCATTTGTTGAAGAAGAAAAGAATTAATGTGGTTCAATAGAAATACATTCAAGCGGCAATTACACAAGGGACAGTCACTGTGAGATGTCCTCATTTGTGACTGTCCTTACAGTGAGTGTACATTATCATGTTGTCTTTAGAGTGACTGTCCTCATTTGTTGAAGAAGAAAAGCATTAATGTGGTTCAATAGCAATACATTCAAGTGGCAATTACACAAGGGACAATCGATCACTGTGAGATGTCCTCATGTGTGACCTTTGTGAAGGCAAGTGCCAATTTGTACCCAAGTTACCAATATTGTGGCAAAAGTGGGAATGAAGCTTTTAGGGGTCAAATTGGGAAAAGAAGTGTAGAAGTGGCCTATGTGAGGTCTAAATAGCCTAACTAAGTCATGGTTAGGGTCTTATGGTGTTTGAACAATAAGTTTTGAACCAAAATCCCAAAGGTTGTAACAAGTTGTCAATGTTGTCATTCACAACATTGACAACATTTGTGCAAGGGAGCATTTTCGAGTAAGATGGTTATGTAACTATATGAAACCATTGAATTAGGCATCAGATCAACTATAAGAGGCCTCCATCGATCTGTGCAAAAGGTTGGGGGGAAAAACATTTGGAATTAAGAAGATTTGTAGAGTAACACGGTTTTAGTGAATTCTTGAGTTTTTTTGTTTCTTTGTTTTCAGTTGATTAATGGATTAGATAGCTCGCAGTGTCTATTGGAAAAGTTAGTACAAGTTGTTTTTTTATTCTGTGTTGTGTTTTTTTTGAGTTTTGAAGCATTCCAACTAGTTTGTTAATTCTTTTGTTAAGTACCCTATCATTGGTTTGAACCAGGCAGGTTGAACAAATGGAGTCTTAGCTCATCATTCCATTGTCAATTTTGTACGGGCTCTTGGAATGGGTGAGGAGACTCCATGTACTATATGTTTGGAAGGAGGGGCCCTGGGAAGCTCATTTTCTATGTTTGCAATGATGTCCTAGGTGAGTCAGTTGAGCACAGTTAGGGATGACAAATCATTACAAGAAGATTACAACAAGTTGAATGCATTGGTTGCTTCAACTAAAATCTCATGGAGAGGTAGACACACATCTAAAGAAGCCCCAAGTCAAATTAGAAGATTGGGTGAGTTTCTTTGGCTGCTAAGAAAACAAACTCTTAGTCAGACTGTCCAAGTTGTGTCAAAATACTTGTTTTCAGGCATGGCTGTAGCAGTTGGTGTACAAAAAATCTAGGAGGAGAAGACCTTACATATCTTGGAGTTCTCAATAAAGGGCATCTGAATCCTAAGCCCTTTAGGTGGCTTAATATAAACAAAAAGGCTTGACAAAGGCCTAATTGCTAGCAGCCTATTTTTGGGTGCAATTGGCATGCATGGTTTGATGAACCGGATTGAAGTACTGATGAAAAGTATAGGTGAAGGAGTAATATTGAAACCAATAGAGGTCCTAGTGGCCAGCCTCTCCATGGAGTAAAGTTCTAGTTGAATGTGTTTCAATTTGTGAAGACAAGACTAGGAGTGTCCTAGTAGCTAGATTGGTATTGAGCAGAGTTCGTTGTATTTCTTGTTGGTGTGCACTAGTTGAAGGAGTGGGATCTTGGGTAGAGATACCTAAAGAGTGTAGGGATAGTTAAGTACCCTATCAAGTCAAAACATTGGCCTAAAGAGACCCTAGTGAAGGATAGGGAGTGAGCAAGACAAAGTGTTACATCAATTAACAAGATCATTTTTTGGTAATTGTGTACATTATCATGTTGTCTTTACAGTGACTGTCCTCATTTGTTGAAGAAGAAAAGCATTAATGTGGTTCAATAGCAATACATTCAAGTGGAAATTACACAAGGGAATATCACTATGAGATGTCCTAAGTGTGACTGTCCTTGTCACAAATGAGGACATCTCACAGTGACTGTCCCTTGTGTAATTGCCACTTGAATGAGGACAGTCACTGTAAAGACAACATGATAATGTACACAAGTACCGTGAAGGTAGTCGCAAGTTAGGGTTGTTTCATTGCATACCCGAAACAATGAAGACATTACAGTCCACAAAACGTTTGTGCTTGAAAGATGAACAAATAAAATTAAACTTCTAAATAACCAAAGCCGCTAACAATAAATTCAACACAGATATGTCCTCATTTCTGGGTATTTTAGCTCTCTAACAGCTGAATACCAGATTACATAATAATGACAAAAGAAAAATAAACCCAACGTACTCAGAAATTGTAGCTGTGATTTCACGGAGGGAATCTCTCTCGGCGCTGTTGAAAACACAAATGACAACGTTCTTGTTTTTTTTGCCCTTATATCCCGATGTGATTTCGCGGAGGGTTACGGTGCTGTTGAAAACACAAATGACAACGTTCCTTTTTTTTTTTCCCTTATATCCCAACAACATCGCAATTGCAAGTTAGGGTTGTTTCACTGCATACCCGAAACAATGAAGACGTTACGGTCCACAAAACATTTGTGCTTGAAAGATGAACAAATAAAATTAAACTTCTAAATAACCAAAGCCGCTAACAATAAATTCAACATAGATATGTCCTCATTTCTGGGTATTTTAGCTCTCTAACAGCTGAATACCAGATTACATAATAATGACAAAAGAAAAATAAACCCAACGTACTCAGAAATTGTAGCTGTGATTTCGCAGAGGGTTACGGCGTTGTTGAAAACACAAATGACAACGTTCTTGTTTTTTTTGCCCTTATATCCCGATGTGATTTCACGGAGGGTTACGGCGCTATTGAAAACACAAATGACAACGTTCTTATTTTGTTTGCCGTTATATCCTGATGTGATTTCGCGGAGGGTTACAGCGCTGTTCAAAACACACATGACAACGTTCCTTTTAAATTTTGCGCTTATATCGCGACAACGTCGCAATTGCGACAGTGACAAATGTATTGTCGTCGCAAATTGCGACGGTGTCGGGCTATATTTGAAAAAAAAAGAGCAAAACCACATGACATTTGCCTGCCGTCGCAAATGGCCGTCGCAAAATGACCCCAAATGTATTAGTGGCTCTAGGTCTCGAGGGTGTAGGCTATATTAATCAAACCCTGTGGCATAGGAGCTCCTGTCACATCCATCACCTCCTCCATGGAGGGTATCAACTTAGTAGGATCCAAGAATCTATCGACGGGGTGGTCTGCAAGCCAAGTGATGTATCCATCTGTGACCCCTGCATCAACTACCTGTGGACGGTAGTCCCAGCCTCTACCTATGATCCTACTGTACTCCTTTGAACATAGAGAATAAGTGAGCCTCTGTGTCCATCCAAGCCCAATCTCACGAACAATGCGAGCATATGCAGTATACTCCTATGGGGCATCATGTCCGCATCCATACTGACGCCACACTCTAGTAATGAGAAATCTCTCCAAAATAGTGGAGGAACGACCAATGAGTACCCCACTTTGAAAAAGAAAGTTGTACTGCTCCCATGCAGTGGGCCACACCTCTATCTGCAAGTAGGGTCTCCAATGCACAAATGTCATATCATCCAAACATTATCTGAAATACTCAGTATGACCCATGCAGACCTATGTGACATAACCAGCATACGTATATATCACTAGCTCCTGTGGCTGACGTTGTGTTTGAAAAAATGGTCTCAAAACTAGGATATGCTCCCACGCCCATATCTGTAACACAAGAGCTCCAGAAGTGAAACTCTTGCAATCCTGATACACAACCTCGTGCATCTCTAAAAACATGTGTGCCAAAAGGCACTGACCCCAGGCAAGCTCAGTGGGAGTAGCCATAAGAAGTGCTACCATCAGAGCCCATCCCATCAAGAAACCATTCTGCTGATGGCCTAGCATGATGAGCTCACCGATCATCCCAGCAATAATGCACTCTAAACGGTACGTTTGACCATATCTCTATACAAGGGTCTCCCAAGAAATGGACCCTGTCAACTATGTATCATCACCAAACATACGCCTAAAGGCATGAAGACCAGTCTTCCCAGTACTCACATACTCAGGACGTCGACTGCTATGGAAGGGAATGTGTAATATCCTATAAATGTCCTCTAGAGTCACAGTAATCTCTCCAGTCGGTAAGTGAAATGTCTGTGTCTCTGAATGGAATCTCTCAATCAGTGCACTCAAAAGGCCATGATTTACCCTAATATTGGGTAAATGGATCAAATACTCAAAACCACATGCAGTAAGATGAACCCTCATCGGGTCAGGAAGCGAGACACATAATCTCTAGGTCGCTGAGTATTTGGACATGAACATCTAGATATGTCACCTATATCATACAAAAATAGGGAATTCTATCAGCAATTGGGTTCAACAACAGGTTAATAGTACAGAAATTAAATAGTTTGGTACTTCAGACAATGGGTCAAAAGGTTCGATATCAGCATTAGAAATCAGAAAAGTCAAAATTTGGCCCTAAATATCAGTTTTAAGCTCACTATTTTTCATATGACAGTCCAGACTGGCACCGAAAGTCATATGACACTCTACAATAGCCCATACAACAATTAATGTTCATACGACACTGGATTTAGTATCATACGAGTTTCCAGGGACCCGATAAAATGTCATACGACACACAGGTCCCCTTCATATGACACTGGGTAAGGTGTGAAATGACAAATGAAATGTCGTTCAAATGTCATACGAGTCTGGGATGGGACTCGTACGAGTTTTCAAACATGCGAAATTCAAAAAGCAAAACGCATACAAAAAAATTCTAAAATGCTATAAAACATGAAAAATTTGGATTTTTAGAGGGGCACAGAGGTCCACATACCAGATGTCCATACTGTCGAGGTCTGTCATGTCTTTGGCTGTGCTCAAATCGATGCGAACTCATAGATACCTTTGGTTCTCATTGTTTTGCCATTTTCTTGCTCAAAGGGCTCCACAAGATCTCAAAAGTCAAATGGTTGAAATGATTTGAAAATGACCCTTCTGGCCTTTATATAGTTTTTGACCTAATTTTCAAAAGTGCTCCGTTTTCCACAAAAATTGCACCCCTCGCTAATTTTGATGTTCTGAATCCATTTTCGGGATCAAAATCAAAATCTGAGATCATTTCCTATGTCAAAATTGTGATTTAAAACTTTTGGACCCGGGACGGTCTACTGCTTGCATATTTGACCTTCAATCATCACAGAAATCTAGAATTCAACCTAACTGATTATCTTACATCAAACTATCAAAATTTCCACTTGGTCAACTATGGTCAACTCATTGTCAAACCTAGTCAAACTTGGTCTTCTAGACCTCCAAATGATGCAAAATGCATTCTCGAACGTGTATAACACTTCTCAAATCAATTAACATGCTTCTAAACCATAACGCTGACTTTTCTTGTCAAATTTCAATTTTTATCCCGAAGGGGGCATGGTATTGCACATCATTCAAAGTTTGTAATCTAATTTAAAATCATATCTTTGTTGAAATCATATCTTTCCTCAGTAATCAAGACAACAACCACGTCTAGTTACTGATTCATCAAAAAGACCTCATCGCTTAGGGCAAATCTATCATCACTTGGGGCATATCAGATTCATCGAGATCCATATCAATCTGGTATTCTCCTAATCTTGTAAACTGTATCAGCTTTTCGTAACCATCATTTCATTAGTGTTATTTCCTTGGTTCTTCGGTAACTGAAGGGTTCAGATGTGATACCTATGTGATTCTTCTAAGGACAATCGAGTCTGGAATCGGTCACTCACTTCTTCGCAATCATAAGGTTCGGAATCAAGTGTTTTGACGCTTTTGTTTCATGGGTTCATTGCTGTTATAAGTGAACATTATCTCTGGTCATTCAGGACCTATTATCATCATATCTTTCATATCAGTTTCATATCTCTATCATACATAGACTATCTTTGAACCACTACGCTTCGCACAACAATTCAAAGAGGGGCAAAATGTAATACCCCAAAAATGAGCTATAAGTTCATTAATCTTCTATATCAACATATTGAACGAAATCGACATCGAAGTCCTAACCAAAGGCACATTTGAACATCATCAAATCCTAATTGATTATCTTAAATTCTGCATCGGGGAATATTCCTAGTAATATTCCTATTTATCATAATTATCTTTAATTTAATGATTATTTGGTGATAAATCACAATTATCCTAAAGTTGATTAATGGAATATGATGAATATTTAATTAATTGATTTAATTCTACCACTTAATTATTTAATTTAATTTAATTGTATTTATTCCTAAGTATTATTATTTAAATTTGACAATAAATCAAAATTCCTATCATTAATTGATTAAATTCTTATTTAATTAATTAAAGCAAGTTGTCATATTTGATGATATCATTTTTGAATAAAAGTTTGATTAAATGATTGATTAACCCATAAATCAATTGCTTTATTTCAAAATCAGTTAAGTTGGAAATAAATCACTTTATTTATTTATTAATTCATAATTATCCATGTGCACAATCAAAGAGCAGTTAAACTCCAAATCAGAAAATCAATGAAAGTTATTGACTTTTTGGAACTCAACATCATTTTTGAGTTTTAAATTTGATCTAAACTTCTAATTTGAGTTAAAAAGCTATTTTGCATGATTTGCATGTTTTTGTGAATTAAATTATCTTTATTTATAAATAACTTAAAAATCAAGCTGAGTTATTTGAGTGATTTATGGCTTTTTTTCCATGCATCCTCAAAGCCCTGGATTTCTATAAATTAAGGCTTTAGCTCTTCACAAATCATCCATAAGAATTGCATAATCACGCTTCTGAATTGGAGACTAGAGAATCATCTTTGTGAATTCAAGCTTTGTGAGATCAATATTGCATAGTTTTTCATATCATATTAGTTTTCATTTGTTAGATCATCATAGCATATCAGTTTTTCATCTTAGATTCTAAATTCATATCAGTTTTTCATTATTATTGCATAGAAAATCAAAAAAAAAAAAAAAGATTAATTGCATTCATATTTCATATCAGTTTTGCATTCAAATCCTTCATTTAGGTGTCGTCAAGATCACTGATCTCGATAACAATCTGAGAACATCATAACCACACCTATTAGAAGGCAGTAAATCACCTGGTTAGTTTAGCTTTCAATTCATTGCACGATTTCATTTTTGCTAACCTCTAATGTTTTACTGAAGTGTTGTGTCTACAGATCAGGTACAAAATTCACACACACACATATACTAGTTTCAAGCAGTCCTAGTGCTAGTATTTAACAAGATCAAATTTGGTCTTTTATGTTTCTTCACGCTTTCTATGAAATTGTTTGTTTAAATACTTTAACATGGATTATTTTTATAGAGATTTCTCCCTTTTCCCCCATATCATGTGAATTCTACCCCTTAAACCTCTTTTTTATATCTCAATTAGAGCTACAACCTAGTGTTGCCCCTATTTTCACATCTCTTATTTTTCATAGTTTTCCATGCCCAATAGACTTCTAGGCTACTAATATTATACACTTATTAGGAAAGTATTCCACAAAAATCACCAAAAATGTTGACCTTTTGTCACCGTTAGATCCTAAAGTTACTTACATCATAGGGTTCAATTTTATAGTTGATTAGAGATGAATTTTTTTTAAGAAAAAGGCTTAAAATCCCTTCAAATTTCTCTAAAATCCAAAAACCCTACATAAACCCTTATGGTCTCCTACGAGCATTCACTTTTATTCTAGTTTTTAGTTGACCACTTTTTCCTAGTCACAACCACTTAATGTGACTCGTCTTGATAATCCCGTCTATCATCAATTTTACAAGCTACTTCCCCTTTACCTGGCTTCTTTAAGTGCCTTTGCAACTTTGCAACATTTTCTTTCCTTAGCATTTCACGGTTGTAAATTCATTAATGGCGGTTAAGGGTAGGTCTTTCATCATTTTGTAAATGTACTTTCTAGTAAAAAATGTTTGACTAAAAAATTGTGAACGTGATTAAGTGGAAGAGTCCACAACTCTTCAAGGACAATGGCTTTCACCATTTTGAAAAATGTATAGGTGTTCCTAGTCTTCTCTTCTGTGAAACAACAAAAGGTTGCCATGTGAAGTGGTGGGCCAAAATAGTTAAAGGGACAAAGGTTTTTTTCCATTTCACAATAACCACTATCATCTAAGAAAAATAGCTTGAAAACCTCCGAATCATGAACCAATTGAGTTGAGGACTCACATCAATGTACCAAACACACTACATAGATCCACATATGAAAATATTGCAATGTGGAGCACCATCGATCCAAATATTGTCACACTATCACCATAGAACAAAAAAATATCAGTATCAACACAAAAACCCATAACTTACTCAAATCATCATGTGAACCTCTGTAAGTTGAACTGAATTAACTATAGACAACCCTCAACACATTGATACTACTTGAAGATTCTTATCTTCAATATATATATCACGTCATACCAAAAAAATCACTAAACACCACAAGGTCACTATCTCAAATAGAGAGATATGTTGACATCAATGACAAAACATCAATGAAAAAACATATATGCATATTACTCCAACACAGTGATTCTTGAAGGTGGGACACCTCTATAGAAACCTTTCTTGCACTTGCATTCGTAATAACATATTAGAATAAATAATTTCTTTATAAAAAAGTGATAGGTTTTGGTCAACATAAAACTAAGAAATAAATTATAGAATATTGATCTTCCAAATTTTTAATAGAATATCCACCATGAAAGAATGCTAAATCTGATTGAACTTATGGGTAATGAAAGTCCAATCACCTAAACGACTCATGCCAAGAAAAAGGCTCTAGCCATAAAGGTCAAAATACATCATAAATCCACTTCTAGAGCTACTAAGCTCCAAGGAAAAATAGAAGTTTTATAAGAATCCAACTACACATAGAATGGACAATGAGGATCTTGAATCCCATGTTAACTAACCACAACCCCATAGGTAAGACTTGAAAACAAATACAATAGAAAAGTTAGCCAGTTTAGACTCCAAAATAGTAGAATAAATAATGATAAATTTGTGTTGCTAAACTAAGATGAATAATTATAAATGGCATCTTTGGTTTAATGTGATAATCTACAACTGATTGAATATCTTGATGGAATGAATGGACAAGTCAAAGACATTGATTGAAGGTCACCAAGCTACTAAAGTGATATGTAAGGCAATTAAATCAGTCAATATATTGTCATTGATGTTAACTAGTTTTGAATATACTTATCATGATGGTTACAAACATCTAAAGAAGGAAATTGGTAAAAGAATGAGATATCTACATGAAGATGAGATGGATATGAAAGATATGGCTATAGTATACATTGAGTAACTTATTGATGAGTCTATGGCATCATGTTGTTGACTCTTCTGTATTACATGATTTTTTTATGTATTGAAGATCAGAATTGAACAAGTTTATGTGGTCGGTAAATGAAGATTTTTGTATACACCGAGCTAGTGTAGTGTATACCCAATTTAGTATTAACCGAGCAGGTAATCATCGACACATTTTGGTATTGACCAAGTGAAAGAAACAAATAAATTTTATAACAACCGATTGAATTGATGAGCTAGACAATTGGTTATGATTCTAAGGTAGAAGATAAAGTTTGTTATGATAATCTAACGGTTGACAAAATTCAAGATTGATCGGATGAAGGAGAATGAAATGTGTTGTTGGAATGGAGAGATAGGGTACTAAGAGGGGAGGGGTGGATCAGTGCCCACAAAAAATTTCAACTTGAAACTTAATCCGCAAACAGTAGTATACTAGTCTACCCAACTGAATCCATTCATTCAATTAACTTGTAAATGTAAATTGCATGAAATCAAATAAAAATTCAGTCATATTACACAAGTATTTTGTTTACGTAGAAACCCTTGTTAGAAGGTAAAAACTGCGGTGGGGATGACACCCACAAATACTTCACTACTACAGATAATAAAGTTTTCCTATTAGGGATACAAGTTGTGATCACTTCTGATGATCTTACCCTATTAGGAGTAACAATTAGATCAGCTAGATCTACCTAGTTATAGGATTTTAACAACACTACTTGAGTGTGTACTCGGTTAAGAGATTTACAAAAAGACTGTTATGGCTACTCTGTTAAGAGATTTTGCTAACCCTGTTACAATGATTAGAGAATAACAGGATGTATTTGCAAATGACAACTTAAACTTGTTTGAAATAGGTCTATTAAGTACTGAATGAATATCACCTTGATATGTGAAAATCTTATCTCTGAACTACTCGGTAGCCTTGTTTGATTTTTCCTAATTTGAATGTCTCAGTATTCTTCTCTTCTCTGTCTGATAACTGATATCTTGAAGTTGGCTTCTTGCTTCAAGATCTCCTTCACTTGTTCATACCAAACATAACATCATCCTCTTGCATATGTAAAAATGACATGAAATACAAATATATAGCATACTACTTTTTTCGCTTAACAAAATTAGGTTACAATATCTTAAGAAAAACCCTAAGATCTATGGTGTACAAAAATAACCTAGATCTAACAATTACATAGAGATCATCATTACAATTAATGATTACATCCATAATAAATGATCCTCAATCTTGGTAAAACATTTTATGATTATGTTGTAACTGTCTGCATAGATAAATGTGCCAAAACTGATTACTATGTCATTTCCTAGATTGCTCAATAAACATTACCAATAATGCTCGGTAGATACACTGGTGCTTAGTGTCCAGTCTACTCGGTGTTTACTGACACTCAGTATCGGTATACACTGATGCTTGGTAAAACTGCTCTGGTGCTCGGTTAGAACTGTTATCTTATGTTCTCAGTACTGCCTTGAGATAACTCAGTGTGACAACTTATGTAGTTATCCGACTAGCATGTATAGCTTGTAGTACTTCTATTTACCAGCTAGATAGCATAGGTAACTGACTGAATAACCTTTGATACTAATGAAAATCTTTAATGCTCAAGTAGAGATAACATTCTCCCCCTTTGGCATTAGTATCAAAACCTTGAATGTATATAGACCTTATGTCTCACAAGTTGTTCTTACCTCGCCATATATACATAGATACCAAAATTTCAAAAATAATTTCTCCCCCTCAGTGCATGCTCCTGGTAGTATGTAGTACACTTATCATATATTCACATCGTTTGGCATATACATTAGTTTTCCCCCTTTTTGATATGAATGCCAAATACAAAAGTGTATACTTACAATTTATCAAAAATGTGCTGATGGGTTTTCTTCAAAGAATCCAAGAGGTTTTCCCATTCCTCTTTCAAGTTAGTTAGACAAATGTGCTCAAGGCTAACTTGTGCATGCATGTCAAAGATGTTTTCCAACACAGAAATCTCTGGTGTTGCAACAAGTGTTTGCACTTTGACAATATGTTTCTCAAAAAAATTTAGGTAAGGAAGCAGCTCAGTTAGTAGCTTGGTGACCTGGTCACTTATCCTTTCTTCCTGCTTCCTCGGATCTTCTCTTAACTGCTTAAGTTCTTGAACCTTCAGTATATGCTTGGCAAAAGTATGTGGCTCAGTTAAGGTTTCTTGTGCACTGGCTTGGATTTTGGTATCCAGTTGTTTAATCTTCTCACTGACCTCAACAGTGAAGGTCTCCACAGTGAAAAGCTTAATCAAAATCTGACTAATTAATTGAGTAATAGACATTATGTCAGTTATTATCTCAGATAATTTGACCTTGTTTATTTCCACTTCCTAGCTGATTTTCTCTGCAAGTTTGTCCCGAATCTTTGATTCTGCCCATTCTTCAATTCTTTTCTCTGCTTCAACGTTAGGGGCATTGATTTCTTCTACAAGGGTAGAAAGTTGGTCCATTATTGGTGTGTCCTCATTAATTTCTACCTTTGGCATGACCTATTGTAAGATGTCTCTTACATTTTCCAATATTTCCTTGCTCTTGCATTCTATTCTCATCTTTTCTTGTGTTGCTTTTGATGTTGTGTCAAGTAGGGTAGCCTCAGTTGCTTTGGGGTCATCTTGGCCCTTTGTATCTTCCTTTGTTGCCTCTTTTTCTTTAGGCATATTTGTATCTATTGGTATTTCAGTGCCTTGTTCCCCTGATGTATCCATCAATTTCTCAGTTTTTGAGCCTTTGGGTTGTTCCTTGGTCATAATTTCAACAGCTTCCATCAGAATAGGAAAGTCACCCTGTAGTGATATGATTGTAGGCTTGGTAAAAGTACCTTCTTCTTGTGTTGTGCCTCTAGTAATGTTCACATCCTCATCATCATCTTTGTCATCAAGATCACGATTTGTGATGTCCTCAATGAGTACATCTAGTGCTTTGTTATCTATAATTTAGATCTTAACCTGATATGGTGCATCCTGTGAAATACTTAAATCCTCAGTGGCATCTTTTGTATCAGGTACCTCGGTAATTGATATATCAACCTTTTCTTGGTTCACTGCCAGGTCTGCATCTTCAATATGAATCCCTTTACCTTTTGATTTTTATCTCTTCTTAGACAAGTTGAGAAATACCATATTTTTAGCTTGCTCTTAGGCTGCAACTATTGAGGTCCAGATGAGTTGACTTGAATCATCTATATTTGCTAGATTCTCATCTAGTATTTGTAGTGCCCGACATTTTACTCTGAATCTCCTCGAGTATGTTTTCATGTAGTCCTCAATCTCAGTGATAGATAAATTAGGAACTGCCAAGACTAGGGATTGTTCCCTCATTTTCTTCTCGATGTCTAAGGCATAGGACCATTTCTGATTTATTCTTTCCTCTAAAGCCTTAGGTAATTGCTTGGAAAATTCAAGTGGAAATCTCTTAAATTTAATCATCATCTAGATGATTGCCTCTTCTATGGTGTTCTGATCCTTAGTTGACATGTCCTCAAACCGACTAAGTTCAGGATCAGTGAGTTCACCATTCTCAATGATATCCTCAGTAACTTCATCAATTGTTCTATCTTTGTTGTTTACCACTTTGAATTGATTGTTATCATTTTCTTCATCCTCTAAATCTTCCATACTTCTTATCAGTTTTCTCCTTTTCTTTGGTGCAGTAGCAGAAGATTTATTACGTCTCTTTGTATATGTCTTTATTGGTGATGCTTTCATTGGTTTAGTAACTTTCACAATTCCCTTTTTCAATGGAGAAGCTACAATTTTTGACCTTGTTCGTGCCCTTGATTGCACTTCTAACTGCTTCTTTTTTAAAGTTGGTGAAAGCAAAATTGGTGTAGAATCTATCATTTTATCAAACTCAGTTTCTTCACTATCATGTGGTTTATCTATTAACATTAACTGACCTTCGATTGCAACTTCAACCGGTATACTATCTGATGATCCATAATCATCACCAAACTTCTCAACTAACTTTTTCATCATCTTTCTTGATTTCTTAGTTATCTTACCAATAACCAGGCCTATTTTTATCCTTGATTTGGCCTCCTCAAATGTTCCAAACCTCTGTGCATTTTTATCCTTAGGTGTAGCTAGTAGAGCCTTGATTGATTTTGAAGAAAAATCAATATTCATTTCATAACCCATGGGGGCTAGCCATTTAATCCTAGGCTCCACATCCTTTATCATTGTGTGGTCAGTGTCCAATAGAAAACAAATATCCATCTCATATTCTTCAACCAATTTACTAGGAATTATGCTCTGAGAATTCATTCTGATCTTAAACTCTTCAAAATAATCATCAAGAGATTGGTTCAAATTCTTTCCTAAGTTATTCATCATATCAAAAATTTGCACTATGACCAGTTTGTCGGTAGACCAGTTTACATTACCGACAGAAGGGAAAAATCATTGTAGATAGAAAAATAAGCACACCAGAAGTGATCTGAACTTACAAGTGTTTGACTTTGCCGACTGGATAGTCTTCATATTTTCTTCAATCTTCTTCAAAAGAAGCTCGACAAGGTCTGACTGAAAACTCTTCTTTACCATTTTATATGTGATGTCAACAACTCCACATGGTACACTATTCAGTCTACTCGACTGATAGATCTTATAGCCAATGACATGTGTTGCAAACTTAACCTTCGAATCCTCAATTGAAGCAATTTTTAGTGCTCGGCCATCCCATGTTGTGCATGTATTCTTTTTGATATCTGCCCTAGGAGCACTACAAAAAGCCTTGGCCTTGTCAGTTGTTGGGCATCTGATAACTCTGTGAATCATATTCTTTATTATTTTGATCGGTTTATCCAACCAAAATTTCCCATCGTGATACCGACTGAGTACAACCCTTATCCATTCATTTTTAAAAGTTTTTAGGAAATTTAGGGCATTTGTAAGACCAATCTTCTCGACCTATTTGTGTTCCGATTTAAGTTTTCCATCACTACTACAAAGCTTCTGATAAGCAACAATAGTCTCAAAATCTCCTATTTCTCCTATTTTGCAGTGGATGTAAGATCTGACATCTTCAACTAACAAAACCCTAGGTGGGATGCTTGAGAAAGCTCCCACTAAATCAATTTTGGAAGCAACTTTTGGATGAAGTTTGTACTTAGGTTCATCACAGTTAGCTGAAACAATTAGGTTCACTTCCTCTTCTATAGTCTTAAATTCATTTTTCGTGGTGCAGATACCATTATAATCAATTTCGGGTGTCGACAAAATACGTTGAATGTGCTCAGTAGAAATCATACTTACTAGGAAATGATGTAGAATGTTCTTGGTTCGATTTGCAACTGACTTGAATGCTTCTGAAAATTCTCAGCTCAAATTCTCTCTATGAATATTATCGCTCTCTGAAATCACTTTGTGAAGAATGAACTAACTCTTCCATATATTTATAGCCTTTTTTGAATTCCCACTTGAAATACTTTTCATTAATGCTTGACCTACTTCCAGTACGATGAAAACTTTCAACTCGGTGATTACCGCAAAACATCAACATGTCGGTTAACACGGAACTTTACACTCGGTTAATACTGATACTTGATTAACCTTGCATAATAGTCACCGACGAGTAACTCTCTAGTCGGTCTTGCTTATACTGACTGTATGAATTTGTTAGCTCAAAATTTATAAAACATAATGCATCTTATTTCATGCAGATTTGGTATGTGCACATCAAATATAAGGAACTATATGTAAGATAAGATCGATTTGTAATATTAGCTCCATACATACCTATTTTACCATAGGTGGAGGTACCGATGTCACCCAATCCAGTGGATGAGGTTTCACCGACTACATTGCTTGACTCAACATTCTCATTTGATGCTTTTTTCCACATAGTATTTCTTATCCTCATGATATCTACAATAGTGTTGCCACTCTCAAATATATGTCCTTCTTCTGGTGCTCGGTCTCCATAATCCTTTCTTAGGTGACCAACTTTATGACAATGTAAGCATACCATACCAGTTCTTGTCCAGCTTCGATATTTTCCAACCCATCTCTTCCTTGTACAATTTGCTGCAATATGTCCATACCTTCCACACACTGTGTAGTTAACCCATGTGCTGTAATCCCAAGTGTATGCACTATTTTGTCTCTTCGGTTGGTAAGGTTTGTTGTTTTGTTTTGGTGTCCAGACTTGCTTCATCTTTGCCTTACACTCTTGTGAAGTGTGTCCATACTTGTTGCAAGTATAACAAAGTTTCTCCATGGTAGAATTGTTAGGATTCTTATTCATCTTAGCTCTACATTCATAAGCTTGATGTCCAAATTTACCACAATAATAACAATAACCATTAAACTTAGGAGTGACTTGAGGTTTACCTTGTGATTTGCTCCTGTAAACATTTGAAGTATGTCCTAGTTTTCCACAGTGATAGCATGATAGCATCTTAGGTTTCCAATTTTGATTGTTGTTCACTTGTTCAGCTTGTTTGGATGATTCTCCTTGTCCGGTGTAGCCTATTCTAGCTCTGCTTCCAAACCTTCTTTGATTAATTAGAAAATCATCAATCTTCTTAGAACTGTCTTCAACTTTCCTTATCAGTTCATTGTGTTGTTGTATCTTTACTTAATTTCTCAATTTTTCATTTTCTTCCCTAAGTATTCCAATATCTTCAAGTTTACTTGACAACTCACCATTTACTCGGTTGATCTCTTGGTTTACAATCATCATTTGATTGGATATTTCAAAATGATGCTCAATAAGTCTTTGTATCTCAATTTCTTTTACTTGAAGTTGTTCAGTCATCTATCTTCGGTCTTCAACACCTAGATTCCTTTCTTGTTCAGCTTGTCTAGCATTATTCATTACATTAATCATTCTCACCAGCTGTGATTCTTGACCGATCTGCAGGGCTTTCACTTGATCAGTCAAGTGAAGATTCTTTTCAGACAAATCAAAGATTGCACTTTTAGAACTATCATAAATACTTCTTGAACTAGATCCAGTGTTATCAAATAAGTCATCAATCTCCTCCTCATGGTAACTAGTCTCATTTTTCAAAATAGCAAGGTTCTTTCTTTGAACCAGTAATTTCTTCAATGCATTCTTAGCTTGTTTGTACTGCTCTATGAACATCTACATTTGGATCTTCTGATTCTCTATTGTCTTATCGAACTTATATCTCTCCATGGTTAGATCTTTACTCTTCAGTGGTTAAACTGTCCAATAAGAGATCCAAGCTCTGATACCAATTGTTGGAATGGAGAGATAGGGTACTGAGAGGGGAGGGGTGAATCAGTGCCCACAAAAACTTTCAACTTGAAACAATCCGTGAATAATAGTATACTAGTCTACCCAACTTAATCCATTCATTCAATTAACTTGTAAATGTAAATTGCATGAAATCAAATAACAATTCAGTCACATAACACAAGTATTTTGGTTATGCAGAAACCCTTAGTAGAAGGTAAAAACTGCGGTGGGGATGACACCCACAAATACTTCACTACTGCATATAATAAAGTTTTCCTATTAGGGCTACAAGTTGTGATCACTTATAATGATCTTACCCTATTAGGAGTAACAATTAGATCGGTTAGATCTACCTAGTTATAGTATTTTAACAACACTACTTGAGTGTGTACTCAGTTAAGAGATTTACAAAAAGATTGTTAGGTCTACTTTGTTAAGAGATTTTGCTAACTCTATTACAATGATTAGAGAATAACAAGATGTATCTACAAATGACAACGTAACCTTGTCTGAAATAGATCTATTAAGTACTAAATGAATATCACTTTGATATGTGAAAATCTTATCTCTAAACTACTCGGTAGCCTTGTTTGATTCTGCCTAATCTGAATGTCTCTATATTTTGCTCTTCTTTGTCTAATAACTAATATCTTGAAGTTGGCTTCTTGCTTCAAGATCTCCTTCACTTGTTCATACCAAACATAACATCCTCCTCTTGCATATGTCAAAATGACATGAAATACAAATATATAGCATACTGCTTTTGCCTCTTAACAAAATTAGGTTACAATATCTTAAGAAAAACCCTAAGATCTACGGTGTACAAAAATACCCTAGATCTAACAATTACATAGAGATCATCATTACAATTAATGATTACATCCATAATAAATGATCCTCGATCTTGGTAAAATATTTTATGATTCTGTTGTAACTGTCTGCATAGATAATGTTGGCAGTGGGCTAGTGTCCCTCGCAGGGTTTGCGACATGGCTTAACCACCTCCTGTGTCTTCTCTAAGTCTAGTGGTTGTATCAGGCATTAACAGGTTGATCTTTTGGTGCAATGGCAACCCTAGCTTGTAACAATTGGTATTAGAGCTTGGTCACAGGTTTGAATCCATGCAGGCCATGGCGAGTGACGTTGGGAGGGGGATTGTTGGCAGTGGGCTAGCATCCCTCGCAGGGTTTGCGACATGGCTTAACCACCTCCTATGTCTTCTATAAGTCTAGTGGTTATATCAAGCATTAACAAGTTGATCTTTTGGTGCAACGACAACCCTAGCTTGTAACAGATAAATGTGCCAAAACTGATTACTATGCCATTTCTTGGATTGCTCGATAAACACTATCAATATTGTTTGATAGATACACTGGTGCTCGGTGTTTAGTCTACTCAATGTTTACTGACACTCGGTATCAGTATACACTAACACTTGGTAAAACTGCTCTGGTGCTTGGTTAGAACTGTTATCTTATGTTCTCGGTACTACATTGAGATAACTCAGTGTGACAGCTTATGTAGTTAACCGACTAGCATGTATAGCTTGTAGTACTTCTATTTACTGACTAGATAGCATAGGTAACTGACTAAATAACCTTTGATACTAATGATAATCTTTAATGCTCAAGTAGAGATATTACATGTTATAGACACAACTATTGAGGAAGGTTAAAGTGGCAAAATGAACAATGAAGATTAAGAGGCAAAATCTAACGAATGAAAAGAAAATGATTTATGTTGTCTATTTAAAGAGATATTAGATTCATTATTGAATCTAGGATTACTGATATTGTAGGAGAATTCATGTGAAAGGACTATTTTCATGCACCGCTGATCAAACTAGTTGAAGACAGAATTGATTTGAACTACAGACATTACCGAGCATCAAAGAATTATTCACCTAGTGGAATGAAGTTGGAGGATATGAAGGATTGAATTGTTTATTGATTAGAGGAGGTATTTTGAGCTTAGCATAGATCTGAAAATCTGCAAATCTTAGTTGTACTTGAATCAAATCATTACTGTATCAATTTAACCATTGTTACAACAAAATCTATTAACCAAGTGGACTTAACAGTCTTTTTGTATTTCAATATGGCATTCAATGAATGTTGAATTTTTTCTTGTTGACCCCATAGTGAATGATGGTCAAGGGAGAACTATTAGTGATAAATCCTCTAACCAAGTCACACCTTACAGTGTGCTTTGTAACCTTTGACAGGGTTGGCTCCTAACTGAGCTCACTTCAAAAGAGTAAATTATTTTGGGTTACTGGTCCTAGATGGTTTTTCTCCTAATAGGGTTTTCACGTTAAAAATCTATGTGTTATGTGTATTTAATGTGTTGAATTGTTATTTTACTTTACACATTTCATAACTAGTCAGATCGGTAAATACAATATTGAATTTATTGTCAATCGATAGATGAAGAGAAAGATATTGTCGATAGCTTATCGAGTTGATTATTTGATTGAAAAGTTTGAATATATACATCTGGGAGATTTGGGACTGTAAGATAACTGGAATTAACTGATTGACCATCCCTCTCAGTTATCTAACATAATGGGCACCATGGGTAAATGCAAAGAGAGGTAGTAGTATCCAAGATGTGTCTTAAAGATACAAAAGGTAGTATTTGGACCCCACATATAATCTTCTTGTCACAATTTGAAGATTGAATGTTAATTTTATAAGGTGCCCCTATAGTTGTTTTAAAAGTATCATAACCCTTATTAGAGAGGAAAATTTTACCCTACCTTAGTCTCATATCACGATATGAGACTCATAGATGTTTTAGAGAATAAATCCTACAGACTTTGGATACCTATCTTTTTAAAGCATAAAGCCCTCACCCATGAAAATAAGCTAATAGACAACCTTGATCTTGTTAAATAGGGGACCACTAAATGTTCTACTGGTTGAGAGAAATGCCATCCTTGAAACTCAATCCCTTCCAAAGAATCCATGGCTTAACATCATCCAATACTTACCATGTACATTTGGCCACAAAAGTGCCCTCAATGCTCACCGCATCCTTCATGGTGAGAAGGGTTTGAAAAATAATCCCCTTCTAGCCAGATGATTAACTAGATATCTAAAAGAAATGCAATGTCGAAGAATTTTCTAGGATTCATTTTTTGTGAGGACACAAAAAACCTATTTGACATAAAGAGCTATCCCTTGTTATTAAGTATATAGAAACTCCAACTCTCCAAACTCATTAGGGATGCAACATAATGCTCAGAAACCCAATGGAAACCCTTGCGCTTATTCCAAAAGAGGCCCATGGAAAGCCTCAAAGAAACCATTGAAATTTTTAATTTAGAAGAATTTCAAGGAGCCCAACATTAGGAATAGTAGACATGAGCAACTATAAATATTTTTGAGTAAAATTAGAATATTCTTTCCAATGAAGAGGCTTTGTAATCTAATAAGAAAGCTTCTTTTCAAATCTATAAAGACTAACATCTGATAAGTCCACCTAAGAAACTTGGAAAGAAAAGTGAATGTTGAGAAAACTTAAAACTTAACCATGGTCAATCAACTTATAGACAAAGGCTTGGAGCCAAGTAGGCATGGGGAGAGTATATCTCTTGGTACCACTAAGTCTTGTGTCATTGAATGACTAAGCTAGAAGCTTGACAAAAAGTGTCTTTAAACACTTGATAGTATTCTTGATATTTCTTTCCACTTCAATGAGAGTAAGGAAAGAGTCATAAAAAGAGTGGTTATTAATAAGTTGGGTGATTGAATTGTGCAATGGAATGCCCCAAACTAAACCATTGGAGATTGAATGTGCTAGGAGATATCCTAAGATTTCACCACCAAGCACATTGAGTGAAGGAGCCAATGAGAAACCTTTGTGAATGGAAAAAAAATGTCAAAAGCATTAGGCTAATGATCATTGATGGTAATACAAGTAGAAGTGTAAAAAATGAGTACGCTAACAAATTGAATAAAACAAGACCCAAATTCCAAATATTGAAGAATGAAAAGAATGAAAGGTAACTCAATATGAACATTAGCTTTTGCAAGATCAATTTTCAAGTAAAGGGCCCTTTATTAGGAGGGGCAAACCCATTCCATGTCTTCCCAAACAACAATAATATTATCTATAATTTTCTTGAATTCAATGAAACTAATTTGTGATATTGCTATATCAGGATTCAACTGTGTAGTTTTTGAGTCAAACTCATTGACCCATGTTTCATGAGTAGTGGTTCACACGAACCCATCTCTCATGAGAATGAATGGAACACTTAGCACTCATTGGATCTAGGTGATGCTCATAGAGGTGAAGCACTGGGACTTCCCGAGAGGTCACCCATCCCAGTACTACTCCAGCTTGAGCGCGCTTAACTACGGAGTTTCCTCAATGGTTAAACCCACTCTGCTTGCAACCCCAATTGCAAAACCTTCACCAAGTGTTGTGCCTTATGAACCACTCATTAGAAAGCCCCTTAAGCTCATCAATTGATAAGTAGGAGATGGTCAAGATGAACAATCTAAGGAAGAAGATGGTGAACTTTCAAAGCAAGATCTTTAGCAATGATCTTATAGGACACATTGAATGGGCAATACCCCTCCAATTGTGAATGTTTCAAGATTGACAACTTTAGGTATGCATTGTTATTTCCTTTATTAACATCTTGTAAAATTCACAAGGACATCACACCCAAGGGTTTTGTCATCAACCACTATGCTCGCAACCTCCTTAAGATCAACAATGAAGATCAATTTGATCAAAAAAGATTTTTTTTTAGTTGAAAAACGCTAATAGGGAACAACCTAAAGTCACGCTTGAAGGGCATACTCTCATGCAGGAGAGTTCTCTTATGCAATGAGACTTGCTCACAATGCTTGACTAAATCTTAGAGAATATTTGGCAAATACTTGAGCACATTTTGGCCATCCTTGATTTGCTTAATGCCATGAGATGTATGAAGAACTATGAGAGCTTGAAATTTTTCCTTAAAAGCTCTATCCCCAGCCTTTGGCCAATAGAGTTTGGCTTTAATTTGGACACTTCTAGCAAAGTGGTTATCTGTTATCTATTTTTGATGTCTAAACTATGCTACTCGAACCTACAAAGTAGGGAAGAAGGGGTTGGCAAGAAGCAACTCTATGGCATGGTGGATATCTGAGGTGGTAGCCTCATAAGAACACCTCCTAAAGATGACCAGTTCTTGATCATCGATGTCAAGAAAGAGAACCATGTGATGAATAGCTCTATTCCACCATTCAATCCATCTAGTTGAATAAGTAGGATGACTTTCAAGATTCCATATCTTTCTAATATGAGCCAACATGAGTTGATGATTCATCAAGGAAATATTTAAAACATTAGGGCTTACAAGTTTGAGGTGGGCCCCCTTTCCATTCAATCTTGAATTTGATAGAAAAGTGGTTTTACAATGCACAACATGTGACAAAGACTCTACTAGAAGTCAAAAGAAAGTGGCCAAAGAGAAAATGGATTGTGAAGATATCATTGCATAAGCAAGGCATTTAATGACTCTCTGAACCAACCTAAAAATTGCTCCATATATGCCAAATAGCCTTAATATGATGGTGACCCAAGTTGGGGCATAAAATCTCTAGATTACTTGTCAATGGCAAGGGCTAAGCTTCCTACAGAATGCACCAAAGATTTAAAAAATCGGACTTTTTTTTCAGATTCGCAAAAATACATTGATTTTTTTGCAATTTTTTTTATAGTTTTCGACCACAAAAATATACAGATCATAAAGAACAGATGCTGCAAATTTTACGAAAATCTATTCTGTTTTCTAGGTTTTGAAATTTGATCAATAGTACAATTTGTAGAGAGCTTAGCTGCACCCTTTCCAATTAGTAAATAAGTACATCTAATTTGCCAATCTAAGAATCTTCGCATCTCAATCAAAAGGTTCTAAGATTTGAATTTTTTTTTTTTAAAGGGAAGATATGGTACTTGCCAGCCCGTAAACAGATGGAATCCTGCACATAAAATGTCAAAGTTCACAGTATAAAGTAGAGAAGATGACTATAATGGCTCAAATAAGAGCGTCCCGTTCACCAGTTATTAGAGTCACTTTAGGCCTCCGTGAAGGAAAAGGAGAGAAGGATCTTGTCACATTTCAACAATCAAAAGTTAAGAAATCCTCGTTTACCTAAAAATTAACCACCTTTCCCATCAAAGTCAAACTCCATAGCACGCCTTTTGAAACCTTGTATTTTAATGACACATTACCTACGTATCTAATGAATGCTGTCAATTCCAAAACTGAAAAAAGCCAATCTAATAGAATAATAATAGAAGCAATTATTACAGATAATTAGCTCAGAAGTAATATCATTTCTATATAGTATATCAGTTAAAATGAACATTGTGTTCTGATAGAAATTTCAGAGTTTATAAGTTATTGTGGTTTTGGGGGGGAAAAAATGTGTATATATAATTTTTTAGGGTTTTAATTTATATTTTATATTTTACAACAAAATTTAAATAATGATGAGGTTTTGTGTAGTTTAAAGAGTAATAAATTTTTAGTAACAATCGTGTTTATATAAATTGTTGTCAATGTTTTAGATTACATTATATATAAATAATTTATATTATTATATTACAATAAAATCTAAGTGAAATTAAATTATAACTGCTAAGATTTTTAATGTGATTGATTTTTAAATAGTCCAATGAAATTTATGTTTTCTAAATAAAATATATTAGCTGAAAGAACTAGTAGTTGGGAGAACTAACTTATGACTGGTGACACTTCATTGATTTTTGAAGACTTTTAATATTTTATAAGAGACAATGTCTTATTTATCTTTTTTTAATGTGATTGACATTTAAATAGTCCAATAAAATTTATGCTTTGTAAATAAAATATATTAGCTAAAAGAACTAGTCTTAAAAGAACTAACTTGTGACTAGTGACACTTAATGATTTTTGAAGACTTTCAATATTTTATAAGAAACGAAATCTTATTTATATGTACCTAAAATTTAGAAGAATCATTCATCACACATTTTCTTCAATAATATTTTTAGGAATAAAAATCTAACAAATCCCCCATTAACATGTTTTATAAGAACTGTCCTTAAAAAAACTCTACAAATTTAACAAACTTTATGATGAAATAGTCAATAAAAAAATGCCACTTCATATAAAAAGAATGAAATAAATAACCACAAACCCTGGCACCAGGTTTTGGAAGAACAAACTCAGACCCTGACCTAAGATTTAATAAACCGGGAAGAAAAATTATGTGCTTCATTACAAGCAGAGGTAATCTTAACCACAAAAGCCTGAGAATCAGGCGTATTGTTTAGTTATATCATCAAAGTTGATATCCAACATCTACTTTCAAGAGAAAAAGCACTGGCATGATCAAGTACACACATAATTTTACCTTTTACTTATGTTTGTATACAATTCAGGTACCAATGGAGGATACCCTGTTCATGACTTCAGGGGTTGTTCCTCCTTTTCAGCACATCTAATATGCTGAATAACCCATCACAAATCCTCTCAAAAGATCATTTGGATCCAAAATCCTACATATTCTCTTGTACCCATTTGGCCATTCAAAACTTTCACCAGACCATTTTCACCTGTCTGAATTCTTGACCTGTTTTCACCAAATTCATATAATATATTAAGTGTGATCAATCCTATCCAAGAACATCCCCAATGTCAAGTTGTTCTTTTACCTTCCACAACTATCATGTCAGAGATGACTGAATTCTTTGCCTGATTCTCTCTACAGTCATAAATACAATATCTGTTCCATTTCATCCAGATGACTTAAATTTATCATAATTCTGATGTCATCTATTACCGGGCACAGTATTGTGTCCTGGACTAGGACCAGATGGGGGAACAGGCCCCTTGGCGAGCATTGTGTAGTAGCCACTAAACTTGCAAAGCTTGCCACAATTCTTCAAAGGAATTGTGGTAGAATCCACAGAAGATACCCCAGCAGAAGCAGCAGCCTTATTAAGCTTGGAGCTCTGTGGACTCTTCATATGCAGCATGGTTCGTGAGCAGGTTCCTAGCTGACCCATTTCAAGCACCAATGCAAGAATCAATGCTAATGCCACAGTTTCCCTGTAATATCCCATACTCCTCTTCCTCTGCCTCAATCTTGAGATTTCTACCCAATTCAAGAAGACTTAATTCATGAATACAAGAAAGGATTTCCACCCAACTCAAAAAGGTTCAATTCATGAATATAAGAAAGGATTTCTATCCAATTTATGAAGTAAGAATTGAAAATCTTGCTGTTCAATTCTCTGAAGGCTCAATTCATGAATACTTCAAGGATTTCTAAAGCAATTTATGAAGTGAGAATCTTTCTGCCCAATTTAAGATGGTTCAATTTCACCCAATTTATGAACTGAGAATCTTTCTGCCCATTCAAGAGTGTTCAATTGAAGAACAATTGAAAGATTTCCACCCAATTTATGAAGTGAGAATCTTACTGCTCGATTCACGAATACTAAAAGGATCTGCACATAAAAGACTCAATTCATGAATACCAGAAAGGATTTCCACCCAACTCAAGAAGGCTCAACTCATGATTATAAGAAAGGATTTCCACCGAGCTCAAAAGATCAATTCATGAATACAAGAAAGGATTTCCACCCAATTTAAAAAAGCTCAATTCATGAACACTAGAAGGCTCAATTCATGAATATAAGAAAGCATTTCCACCCAGCTCAAAAGATCAATTCATGAATACCAAAAAGATTTCCACCCAATTCAGAACCTAGAATTTCTACCCAATTAAAAAGACTCAGTTCGTGAATACAGAAGAGATTTCTGCCCATTTGAGGAAGGCCCAATTCATGAATTCACAAAAGATTTCGATCAAGATTTTGATGAATTCATGAAAATTTCGTTGGAAGCAGAGGCAGATTGACTTGTAAAGGAATACGAGGAATACGGAAGAGTAATAGGTGTAATAAATAGTATTGTGAATGAGAAAGGTTTGTGTGCAAGGGATGGCCGGCTACCTAAGATATCAAATCTCATCGAGGCACATTGCACTCCTTTTAATCCACCTCCCCACACTTCAACACATTCAATGCTGTCACACCTTCCTCTTGTTACATATTACGGAATTGAGGACTCCACCAACTATATTGTCCAATCAAATATAAATATTCCGATTATGATATGCTTGGTTCATCACATTATTCTCCACGTCTTATCCACTTAGTTATGCAATTAGCAAATAGGATTAAAATTAAAGCCCAAAATCAAAAGTTAACACTTTTTTAAAATATTTAAATTAATTTTTATTTTAATTCAAGATAAGGTGTGGGGTTATTTAGATATAAACTAAGACAATTTTTATATATGCTTTAAATTAAATGTTTGTTTTTGGTATTGTAAAGATAAATCTAATCAAAATTTATATCATTAGAGAGAAATACATTAATTAAGAAGAGATAAATTGAAAATAACAAGTATTCATAAAATAAATATTGAAAGAAATGAAGTTTCTAATCATTACGTTAACATCATAAAAGTTGTTGTTGACTCTAATATAAAGAACCAAATTTTCAAGAAAGAATTTTTCCAATACCAAACCAAAACTTCAACATCTAACCAAATTAAATGTTGAAAATCTAGTATTTGGAAACAAAAAGAATAGTCAAAAATATCTAAATTAAAATATATTTAGCCTAATTTTAAAAAAATCTATTGAAAAGAATGAAAATGTGTTAAATTTCATTTATACTAGCAGTCGCATGCTTTTGTGCATGCAACAATGAGCTGATAGGAGATTTGATTTTTTAGTGAGTAAAATTAGTTTGTAGAATGCACAAAGTAGATAAAAAATGCTATACATAAGAAATCTGAAACAAAAAATAATAAAATTAATATAATGCTAAAAATTTATACTAAAGTCTAAAAATTATAAATCTCCACTTGGTCCATTCAGTGAGAGGCCCATATGAAAACTTTTGAGTGTCCAAATAATAATTATAAATAATGTAATTCTTGCCCACCCAACTAAGTTGTTTCATCTATGTCCTACTCAATTCACTCCACCATGATTTGGCAGCACAAAATTTAGCAGGAGGGGAAGTGGGGACGCATGCATCCATACTCAAACTACTGAAATGAATGAAGCTTTGGTCCAGTTGATCTTCACCAGGTGGCCTTTGGTGGCCCAACTGTTTCCATGCCATAGGCTTCCAAATAATCTTATCGCTTGCCTATTAGGATAGGCTACACCCAAAGTTTTGTTGTTTTAAAACACTCTTATAGCTCAACGAAAAATCTGTGTAGTACCATGTATTATATTTTATAGTCATCGTGGCTATGGATAAAACATAAATTAGTTTATGTTTATGCATAGCCATAGCGACTATTGATAACATGCTATGATGATAGTAAATAACTTCTTATATTTATTTCTATTTATTATTCATCGTGTCATGTATTATATGATGATATAGTTCATATTTGTGCTCGAAGTTCTTTCTTGATGATTTTGATTTCTACTCATGCATATTTACATATTAAACCATATTCAATGTTCCTTAGATGATTCGTCTTGTGAAGAGTGTGGTGATAATGATTTATGCAAGTTACCTTCTTTTATTAAAAATGATATTGTTTAGGATTATAGTTCTCTTACATATTATGTTGGCTTTATTATTATTCATTATGATTCTTTACTTGTCATAGATTACACAATAATAATCAATCAATAATGTGCTCTTCCTCTCACTCTTCAATTCCTTCATCTCTTATTATTTTATCAACATTATTAAAGAAGCCAAGTGCTAATGCTAATGCAAAATATTTGATGGCTTTAAGCTATTTGATTCAAGTACTAATGAGAGGATCATTAGGCCCAATGAAGTTTAGGTTATCATGCAAGATATCTTTAGTTATCATTAGTGCAATTTGTTCTATCTTTTCATCTATAAATTTATTAAAAATATTAAAAATTAAAAATTATGAAATGACACCTTTATAGATAAAAAAGATAAATTTTAGATTTTCTTAATTTTATATATAAATAGTCTAATGCTACAATTAACAATGCTTAGCTATGCAATGGCATAATTTTAAGCCCTCTACCAGATATAAATTGATAAGTACCACATGTAAAAATTGATTTCAATTCGGATACAAGAAGCTACTGATTTATGCATTAGATAGCATGTCTGGTTGAAGAGCAGACTGCAGCAGATGGAAAGCATAAATGGATAAACCCCCAACTTGAAATGGCTACCAAACACTAAACACACGGCCCCAGACAATGTTTTCAACCAATGATTGACTCAAAAGGATGCATAAACTAATAATGAGGAACACCAAAAACAATAGCAATGATAATTAAATGAATGTGAAAGAAAAATGGTAGTAACATGGTTGTAGGAAAATCCACAAAAAGGTGCAACACCCAATGGTCTACGCATTTTGCTACAAAGAATGGGCACAAATCTCACCCCATACAAAAGATTAAATCCCTCAAAGAAAATATCTACACAAAGGCTCCAAAGATGATCCAATCTCAAAATAGGGACAAAGGGTTATGACATAGTTTCAGTGATTGTAAGTATGTAGATTTTCTTAGAAACAAACAAAGCAACCATTACCCAACAACACGATTATTGCATAAAGATTTTCACCATAAACCAAAAGCCTGCAATAAAGAGGGAGCTTGGAACACTGTTTGAACATCCATCAAAGCATAGTGAAGGTACATTTATGTCGAGTGTTAAAGTTGGAATGCGCTGGAAGATACACATGCCAATAATAATAACTCAAATGATGATTCAGTGAAGCTAAGGTGTGCATATAAATTCCTTTAGATTCTCATAAACCAAATTTTTATTTTGTTCCTTCATGTCCTAATTTGTTTGATGACCTACCTAACATAGTCATTATTAGCGTTTTTGCCCTTTCCCTTATTTTTAAAAATTGTTCATGTGTATTTTCTATATAACTTAATCTTTCTTTGGTTGCCTTTAAATAAGAATATAATATTTTTTATGTTTAAAGTAGAAAAATAGGGTGTTTTACCTTTAATACAACAGCCTAGTAGGTTGGAATCAAAAGATTATCATTTTTGGCACATTAATAATACACTCACAAAATATTAAAAATAGTCAAACTAACTTTGAAACTGCAAAAAGTGGCTAGTATATGTGGTCAATGTAACCACTTCAAACACTCACAATATCTATGATAGTAATAAAAATAGTAGTAAGAGTCCTTAAATAGGGCCACTTAGGGTCATACCAAAATAAAGTACTAGTGGAATAGGTAATAGTTTTAGTAATAAGAACATAGTTTAAAACAAGGCCAAAAGGGCCACTAACAATAACCAAGCAAAAAATAAAAAGGGACAAAGTCCCTAGACATCCTTGCTGCATGGCTTGTTCAACATCCTCATCGCCCAGTCCTCCATAAGGAAATTGTAAATCTCCTTGTAATTTCCATCCCCATTGTGCTTTGTGTCGAATGTGTTCTTCTGCAATAGGCATAAGGTAGTGGTCAAGCTATGAATAATTTTTAATGCAAAGCATGAGACATCATGTAATCTCTTGTCCATTTCTACAAATATTTTCATAATTTTTCTTAACTCCTCCACAGTGGCCTCACATTTATCACATTCCATACTAACAGGAGTCGTGTCCTTACCAGTAATAAGTGACTGAACATTTTCCTTAAACACCAAGTTTTGGGTGAGGTCGAGGAATTCAATTTTGAGACTTTGAGAGACATGGGAAGAGTTTCTATCCATCACAAAGTAGACCTCCCTCTCAATAGAATTTTCCTCTTTTACATTATTTTTAGTCTCCCCACCTTTGTCATATTTTGAGTCCTCCTTTATATTTTTCTCTTTTTTCATGGGCTTAGTGGTTAGTATCATGGACCAACAGGGAGTAATGGTTTCCTCGATAACTTAAATGTCAAAATCAATATCCTAGATGTTAAACTCGGTCTTTTTAGGGACCTTAGACTTCAATTTGGTAGGGGGTAATTTATTTTCTTCTCCTTCAACTTATCTTCAGTAGTAGTGTTGGGAGGGGTGTTTGGAGAATCATTATTGGCTTTCAGAGTAGGGTTATTAAGGCATGTATTCTTTCTTATATTTGGAGTATCCATGATAGTAGAAGATGAGGGGTAAAAGAGATAGTGGATTCCTAGATAGTAATAGGTTTGAGTTGACAAAGAGAAAGGTAAAAGTGCTAAAGTCTAAGAATAAGACCTTGGTGCAAGAGTTTCATCTTCTTTCCCTAGTTCTTTGTCTCAACAACTTCCTTGATATAATTCTCCAAAGATTGGAGAAGAAAGAACAAGAAAGAAATGACATTATGTTTTTTGAAGTGATTTAGGAAAGTCACGTGATAAAATAAATAAACTCTAAATCTATCCTCGAGAGTAAAATACTTCATAACCATCAAACACACAAGGTCCCATGGTTCTAGAAAAAATTTCATGGTCGTAACCACCATGTAACTTAGAAGGGTTTTCACCATCTCAAAATTTTTTTTAGGATTTTAACATCCTATACATGTACTATTAGCTATAACCCCCTCATTGACTTCAAAATAAATCCCACCCATCAACACTCTCCTATCATCCCATGAGGATGAAAATTGTATAGAGATATTTTCATCATGTCCCATCAAATTCTCAATAAAATGATCTACACCCCTTCCTTAAAATGTTCTAGGTCCTAGCATTATTCTTTAAGTAGTCATCTATTAGGCTCAACACACACTTTGTTTCCTCCCATGGTGTCACAATCAAGAGCAAAAAATATTTTGATATGCAAAAACTCCAAATTTAAATTGGTAATGAAAGAAGACTCTTTAGCTCATAATAAATAAGGGTAATTAGTGCATTCATAATATTTTGTGTCATCCACTACATCCTTCTCCAACATGGTGTCCCCTATGTGATAATATTCTATCACAATTATAGAAATAAAATTCATATGGATTTCGGACAAATTTTGTAATCTTACAAAATCCATAAATCTAGTATTAAAGTAAAGGCTTCTTTCACAAGAAAGGATCTCATTAGTACTGATACAATCAATAGTAGGTTACATCAACTCTCCATTAGAAGAAGAAGGGACAAGTTGGAAATGCAGGTACACAATGTCAAGTCCCATCATAGAATTCAAATTTTGAAAGGAGAATAGATCACTTTTCAAAAATCTTATATCCCCTATATTTTTGTAGAGCATGGCCAAAATACTCCGCAAAAGACAAAAAGAATAAAATGTATTAACTTACATTATTCAATTCATTTTGAAGGTTTTCTCATTCCTTAATAGGGACTTCATGTTAGAGGGTAAACATCATTCCTTCTACCAACATCTAAAAATATGTTGTATAGTAAATGATTCAAACCATGTTATGAGAGTTGTGGCATTTTTTAAGATTCCATCCATAGTCCAACCATATACTATCCAACCTTTGGTCACTTCATCTATCAATTTGTAATCACCTTCAATTTCAATGGAATTAATTCCAATTGATAAAGTTATTATGATCCTCCAAAGAAAGCTCATTCCCTTTAGCTAGTTACTAGTAGAATATTTTAAGTTTCCAATGTAAGGAATAATTAATTCACCCTTGTGATCTCTTATCACTCCTCCATCGATAGCTTTACCCTATCTTGCAGCACAATCAAAATTTAGTTTGTAACAAGGGGGTTGAGGAGGTCTCTATTTAGTGTTGTTCCTTGCTAGCCTCTTGGTATTATCAAACTTTGAAAATGCCTCTAGAAGTTTCTAGTTATTAGCAATCATACAATCTCATTTAGTTGGGGGGCATCTAGGGGTTTTCTAACTAATGACATAAATGTTTTCCAATATTATGAGCACATTATCCAAAATATTTTCAAATTCTTTGAAGATTTGATTGTTCCTTTCTTTCCAAATACACCATAATACATGGGGGGATTTTCAACTAGATATACTTGACAAGAGGGTGGTTTGAAGGGAATCTCTATTCAAAGATAAAATATTGAATATTCATGTTGATAAAACAATGGAGGCCATGCTTTTGAAAGATACTCTGTCGAACTTGCACAACAATTTAACAGTGTATGAAAAGATTTATCATTTCTTCCTCCTTATAGAGAATACACTTGTTAGGGAACTAGAATCCTCTTTTAGAAATATTATCTAGGGTTAAGAATTTTCCATGTAGGGAGGCCCACCAAAAGAAATTAATCTTTGGTATAATTTATGATTTCCAAACCTTTCACTAATAGTTAGGGTACCCATCATACTTTAGCAACATATTGTAAGAATAATTGACAAAAATTCCCCTTTTTAGTTTTTCATCCAAACAATTTTTTATTCCTTATGGAAGAAAGGGGGACTAGTTTATGTCATCATATTCTAAACCTCAACAACTTTAGGGAGGAGATCAAGCATTTCCATATAGCTTTGTGCCAAAACTTTTCATTTCCTTAGAGGAGTGATATAGTTAGAAATATAGAGTCCAAAGGAATTCTTCACCCTTTCCATGATAAATTTAAAATTCAAACTTTTAGAAAGTGTTTTATCTTTAGTCCATCAATCTTCCCAAAATTTTATCAACCTCCCATTTCTTTTTCGCCATTTTAAACCTTCCATAATAAGTGTTCTACATTTTAATATGTTATTCCAAATTTTTTACCCTTTCAAAAATCCATTGAAGTCAAGGAATTTGTGAAAGCTAACTTGGTTGAGATACATGGCCTTCATAATGTTACACCATTTATCTCTTTCAAGAGAAAGATTCCAACCAATTTTAGCAATTAGGGTTTTATTTAGGTTTGTTAGTTTTCTAATCCCAAGACCTCCCTATTTTTTGGATCTGAAAAAACTATCCCAATTGACTAAATCCAATCTCTTTTTTTCTTCCACACCAATCTAGAGGAGGGTTCTTTAAATTCATTCAAGCTTCTCTGCCATATTGCTTGAAATTTTGACAAGGGATAAAAATTAGATTGGGATACCTTAAAGGGAGGCAAAAAGTAATTGGAATTCATCCACACTTCTTATGAGATTACCCTTTCAACCTGCTAATTTATTTTCAATTCTCTCCCAAATAGTATTGTAAAAATTATGGGTGACTTCTTTAACTATAAGGGGGAGGCCCAACTAGCTTCCTAGAAGAGTAGCACATTGGTAGCCAAGAATATCCTTAATATTAATCTCCAGATCCATCTTGGTATTAAATAAATATAAACATTTTTTTGCATAATTGGTGCCTTGGTCAGAAATCTTAGCATAGTCTAGAAGAATATATTTCTAGTCTCTTGCTTCCACAACTAAAGACCTTCCAAAAAGAAATTGTCATCTACATACTTTTGAAGAACAAAGGGGGAAGTGTGGAAGCATCTTTGACACACTCAATTTTTCTAGATTGGCCCAAAGTAAGAAAGTTCTTACTTAACACTTTCAAAACCATGATAAAGAGGTAAGATGAAAGTGATTCACCCTACCTAATTCCCTTCCCAGCTTTGAAGAAACCCCAAGGAACACCATTCACCAAGACCAAGTAGTGGATAGTTTCAACATATTCCCTAACAATGCTAATCAATCTTTCACTGAAACCTAGTTTACTCAACACTTTATACAAAAAGTTACATTTAACCCTATCATATGACTTAGAGATATCAAGATCACAATGCATAACTATAATTTGGCTTTTATCCATTGAGCAAATAATCTCATGAGTGGAGATGGAAGAATCTAGAATTTTTCTATGTAGGACAAAAAAAATGGTTTCTACTAATGAATTATATCAAGGAAGGGCTTTAACTGATTGACCAACACTTTAGAAAATATATTATAGATAGTATTGCACAAACTGGAGGGTCTAAAGTTGGTCATTCTCTTTAGATCTTGGATTTTAGGGACTATGGAAATGAATGTGTTGTTCATCCTTTTCAAAAATTTGTTTGTCCCTAGGAAGTCCCTAGTACCAATACTAACATCATAGCTAATGATATACCAAAATTATTGTAAAGAAGTAGGATGAAGCCCATCAGGGCTAGGGGCATCATACATACTCATTGAAAACATAAAAGCCTTCACTTCTTCATCAAAAAAAAGAGAAAGAAGCTAGTTATTATCCTCTACCCCAATGACAATTGGGATATTACTTAAAATTCTATCCTCTAAATCCATAGAATGGGCATCAAAATTAACTATGTAAGTTTGGATGAAGTATTGGTAGGCCACCTCATCAATTTTAGCATCATCAGTGACTTCCTAATTAACCTCATTCAACAAACATTTAATAATGTTCCTTTTTTGTGCCTACTTGCAATTTTGCGGAAAAAAATTGAGTTCCTATCACCCTTCTTCAGTCATTAGATCCTTGATCTCTATTTCCAGTAATTATCTCATTTCCTAATGTTTTCATTCCATTTTCTTCTCCAACATTCCTCCTCTTCATGCAAAGACTAAGATAAGTTTCTACCAAAATTGAATTCTAGATGTTATCCAATTCAAAGCCTATCTCCCTTTTTTGATTGAAAATGTTGCCAAAGATTGATTTATTCCACCCTTTGACTTTTTTTTCTGATTAGATCCAACTTCTAAGAAATCCTATACATTAATAGACCCATAGACTAGGGAGTTTCACCACCTTTGGATACAACCTTTAAAGTTAGGATGAGAGGCCCACATAATTTCATACCTAAAGGGGAGTGGACTAGAGAAAGGTTTTTCCACCCAATGAAGGAGAATAGAGTTATGGTCTGAAACAGTTCTAGGACGAGCTCTAAGTGATGTATTATGTCCCAAGTCCCAACAAGTTGACACTAGGAATCTATCAAACTTGACTTGAATCAAATGGGTACCCTTTCAATTATTTGACTAAGTGAAAGGGTTACCCAAGATGTCTAAATCTAGAAGGCATGTTCTATTAATTAAGTCAAATAAGACATTCCTACTATCATTATAATTCACCAAACCTCCCATTTTTTTGAGGGGAATATAGGAGATTTAAAATCCCCTACCACCGTATAAAGGGAATTCCTATCCTCAAGAATAATAGAAGTGAATTCATCCCCAACTGATTTTCTACCAACCTAAGTATTAGGAGATTAGATTTTAAATAGGTGCTAGGTGCAGTTACCAAGTTTGAAAGTCATCGCAAGGTAACTATGGGAGAATGCATAAGCCTCTCCCACCACCTTATTTGGGTTCCACATAGTTTCCACCCCCTTGTAGCTCAATCATCCTCATTGTTGTAGTAAGATGAACCTGACCATGTTCTTTGAAGAACCGAGGAAATATTTTCATTTCCTACAGTAAAAGACTATCAATTTTTAAATTCATAATATACTGCTTAAGAGTAAACTAATTTTGAGTATTTTTCAATCCCCTAATCTTCCATGATAGGAAATTCATTTCTTATTTCAAGTATTAACATCCAAATCAATTTCCACCCATTGGAAATCTCCCTCACCATAGATTTGTGTCTTGACACTCTTGCTGGAGGTCTTCCAACCTTATTTTTGTCCCCACATCAATTTTTTTAATCTTTTCTTCTTCTTTTGTATATGTTAATCATATTTTCCAAAGCATCCAAGAGAAGCAAAAATATGGAAGGGTTTAGTATCCAAGGTGAGAATCAAAGATTTAGTGACCTCACAAATATAATCTTTAGTGGATGGGATTTTTTGGGTAGCTATTCTTAAGGTAGAATGAGTTTTTTCATCCTATTATAGGTCACTTCCCTTGCTTCCTTCTACTACTAGCCATATCCACCAGCCTCATCCAAAGTGACTGCAAAGGAGAGATTTATAACTATGGAGTCACTCTCTAAACCATCATTACTAGCCAGAGCTAATGGATTAGAGGTAGTCATGGGTTCCTTCAATGTCACCTCCCTAGAATTGACTTCATCACTTGAGGAAGGATGATTTACCCTACACCAAGGGGCCTAGGGATTTCATAATATCAAGAATACCTTAGTAAAAGGGAAATAATTAAGATCATTGGAGATTTGAGTCTCCTGTAATTTCTCCCTAGAACTCAAGGGGGACGATCACTTCTCCTTCATCTTGGGTTCTTTTGGTATTGGATTTTTACAACCTACAATGACATGACCAGGCTTGGTAAATCTTTGGTGGTAAAGAGTGGCACTTTCATAAACTAAGGATTTATTCAATTTCCCCCATTTAGAATTCAAAGTGATAAAGTTGGGGAGAGTCTTATTAATATCCACATTAACATAGAAGCGGGCAAACACTAACTTGAATTTTTCTAGTGTAACAACATTCATAGTGACATATTGGAAGAAGAAATAGCCAACCCAATGAAAAACCTACTCATCCCAAAATTATAACAGAAGGATCTAGGCATATGAACCCAAACTAGTGTCATCATATTAAGGTTAGCCAAAGGATCAAACCCTGACTTCTTTTTTGACAGGATAATAAGTGTTTCCCATAGGTCCACAAACCAGAAAGGACAAAAATAAGCTCCTCTTTAGCAATTAACTTGAATAAAAATAGTCCCCCCTTGCATAGCACAAATAGAAACACTATCCTTCAGCTTCCAACAAGCATTTGTCCATCTGCAAACCATGTCAATCATTGGTTAGAAGAAAAAGAATTTCCCAACCAAAGCAAAGTGTATGGATGACACAATCCTATCTATAACAACATCTGGAAGACTGATTTTTGTCCCTTTGACCTTAGAGTGGACAATATTTGAAAGAATGAAACCCAAAGTATTATCCCAAGACCCATTAACCAGGGCACCTTTCCAATCTGATTTTGAAACCCAAAGAATACAATGTTATTTTAACACCATGAACTTTAATTTGTATGACTAAATTATTTACAAATTACTCCATTATTAAGGTAAACTGAGTATTAGGAAATATATTTTAATTGAAAAGTTGTGTAAAATTATTGCTTTTACAAAGTGGTTATGATTGGTAATAAAATAAATACAAATGTCAATATAGCCCTTATTTCATCTTATTTGGTGATTTAATTGGCTTGTAAATTCATAATGTTCTACATGGATAAACAAGAAATAACATTGCAACTAAGAAGATCATTTATCACTTACATTTATTCATATTATAATGACGTTGCATGATCATAAATATGCATAAACATTTGACCATACATTCCACTTCTTTCACTATATTAAAATAAAAGAGTTGATATTGAGATTGTCCATTCAATATAAACATGTAAAGAAAGTAGAGGAAAAAAATAACATATATGTTTTTTAAGGTTAAGGTTCTAAAAGGAGACATGAGAAGCTTTTGTATTGCTAAAATCAAGATGTAATTTGTGTACCCTAGTTTTACATCATAATTAAGAATAGTGGCACATATTATGATATTTGGTTCTATAGTGTCTTCTTCATATGAACATAGCCAATTAGGAAAAAATGGGTATGTTGCGCGCACAATGGTATTTACCTTAATTAAATATGTCACATGTGTTGATTTTTTTGTAGTATTAGACAATGCTAGAAGTGTGTAAGCCTTGGGTGTCAAATAGGTTTGTGTGTGTTGCAGTTATGTCCATTTTTGCTAATGGAAGTATAATTGGTGTGTGGCTATTCCTTTTAAGTGGGTGGCTTCTTGACCCTAATACCATTCTTTTTCAATCCTAAAGGCTTCATCATGTAGTTGTTATATTGTTGTGAACTCATTCACATAGTCCCTCATTTTTTTAAGAAAACTATTTTTTGACTATTGGATATAAACTTGGGTTCTTGATATGTGAATAAACAATTATTTGAGGAGGGAAATGTGATTTTTATTTTTTTTGGCGAAGGGAGGGGGGTTGGGATGTGGGGGGAGATACAACTTCATGTTGTGTTATCTAGAAGATACAAAAATGACATAGTAACATTCAAAATGAATAAAGTTAGAAATGAGTACAAGATAAATATAAAAATGATGAAATGTTACTTCAAAAATTGAATATAGAAAATGGATTTATGAATAAAGAGGCAATCCAATAAATAAGAAAATAATAAATAGCTATATTAAAAAGCTAAAATAAACATTATAACTTATTTGATCGCATATGTTTTAACATATATATGTTTTGTGTTAGATTAGCAGAGAAAGCGACCTTATTCCATTATATAACAGAATATGAGAACAAACTATAAAACAACCAACACAAGAAGAATATTGTTTTGAATAACAGAGGGCACACCTAACTGTTGAACAATATAGACCCTTACACAACTAATTAAACCAGCTATGACAATTAAAATTCATACTTTCCTAGCTTGCTATCTTATAAAAACCCAATTCGAAATTAAAAACATAAAAAAGATAACCATAATCGTAACTAAGCTTAACATGGTGCCTATAAAGATAACCATAATTAAACAAAATAAGTCCATAAAACTATAAACAAACATACATCCATGCCAAGCACCAAAACAAATGATAATGAGATTTCTCAATTAAAAATGCCAACAACCAGCATCCTTTGCTTTTCCTCTTAAATATACCTGTAAAACTATATATTTAAGTTGACAATTTGAAACGGATAATGCCTTTATACTTGGGCTATGATGATTGCTCCATATTACTGAATATAGTAAAGAGAGAAATGAATGTATGACAAGCACAATTAGTGTTTTAAAAACAACATGAAAAACAAATGTTTTTTTGTAATCGGCATCTTTTTACAAAGAAGTTGACTTAAATTCAATATATTACATTGTTACCTTTAAGCACCCTACGCAGATTCTTCACCCTTGTCGTTTATTCGATCCTTAATTTTATTTTTTAAAACACAAAAATGGCATGCTAAAATTGCTGCTGAAATTTTCGAAAATAATTTTTTTCTAATATTTATAATATCTTATGAAATAGTATGAGATATTTAATGAATCTCAATAGTGAGATGAATGGTGCTCACTTAAGATCAACATTTAATGCATGTTTAATTTAGAGTTTACTTTTATGGTGTATGATTTTTTATTTGGTTGTATGTTTTAATATGTAAAATTGTTATAGAAGGAAAAATATTCAAATGGTAGAAAGTTGGTTATATATACAAGAATTTAAAGTTTTGGTGAGTTGTAACTATTTAAATTAGATAGATAAACTATTGAAATTATATGTGGATATTTATTGGTGGGTCTGTAAGGTTTTTGACTTACAAATTATGTATTAAGAATTTGAAACATGTTGATTAATTTTTAAACAATAATCTGACAAGCAAATTTTAAACAACAAACATACTGTAATAGTAGACCCATACATTTTAAGTATTGAACATTTATACCTAACTTATTTTAGATAAGACTTAAAACATTTTTAATAGTGAACATGTGCAACTATTATGATTGTAATTTTAACTATCTTATCAAGGTCATGGAGACAAAGAAACATCAAGCCCTCAAGTGCCTTAGGTCCTCATCAAATCCAAAACTAAAATAAAAGAGGCATCGCTAGAGAGAGAGAGAGAGAGAGAGAGAGAGAGAGAGAGAGAGAGATGACCACTAGCCTAGTAAGGTATTTCCTTACAATGGATCATGCAAAGAGAAAGTGTTGCAAAATATGACATTGAAAGTCTAGCAAGATGTGTTATGCTAGTCAACCCATCAAAGAAGACCAGTGCTTAAGAAAAGCATTGTCTCTATTAAAGGGATCTGAAAGGGCAATCGGGCTTAAGGAAAGCATTGTCTCCAAAGGGATTGAAGAAAGGAAGATCAATCTTTAAGAAAAGCATTGTCTTTGTTAAGGGGTCTAGAAAAGGAGGATCAATCCTTAAGGAAAGCATTGTCTCCATTAAGGGATCCAATGAAAACATGAACATAAGGAAATATTATCTCATTGGCCATCTACAAGAGAGATTACATTAAATCATTGTGTATGTGTGTACAAATGCACACGTTTTAAAGAAGACTATATGCCCCCACGTTAAACCAATTGTGAATGCCTTAACGGGAGAAATGACTTTAATAGAGCATGCACCTAAAAGAAAAATTTCCACTAGGAGATCCCCATGAGAAAGGACAAATCAAGGGAAATGAATACATGACAAAGGAAAATAAAGGAATCTAATATCTCAAGAATCAACATGATCACCAAAATGATATTGTCATCATAACCCAAAGGTAGTAGAACTAGAAGAAGAGAACATAAGTGTCACAAACAAGAGTCTTTTGGCTCAGCATTACGGTGACCAAAAAGAATAGGTAGCTACCATTTTGCATCATCCCCAAATAGACAACACAAAGGCACATTTATGAATAGTGGCACATGTACAACATAACTATTGGAGATTTGCCAACAGGCCAGTACTGACTGTATGTTTGTCATTGATGACAACATATGGAAAGTAGCATGCGTGGAAGTCTTATGCAGTAAGCTTTCAGTATATGTAGCATGGACATGATATCAGCATGATATCATGGGTGCAGAGGTTAACTATTAGTACAGACAGTTATATAGCAGTTGGTGTTAGCAGTGTTCCTAACAAAGTAACAGACAATGTTCTGTGTATGGTTGTATGTACAGTTATCATGGAGCCTTGCATGCTTGGATATATGTTGAAGACATGTTATTGATATTTTAGTTATGGATGCATAGTTTGTTGATGAGTAGAAGTGAAGTTATGCAGTCATTATTCACCTGCAGCAGTTTCCTATGTTTGTTCAGGAGAGCCGACATAGATTTTATTGGTTCTTGAGTTGCACCTATCTTTAGGGTATGCACCCTTGAAGTTAAGCTTGGATAAGTGTTATTAATGTTCGGTTAAGAGCGCATGAGTTAATTCATCTTGTAGAGAAAGATCCGGTTGTTTTGTTAGAGCCGACAGTGTGTAGCATGCGTCTACAATTATCTTATTAGACAGGTCCCAGAATGTGTTCCGTGCATAGTAGAGCTGACATAATGTTTATTGGATTTTGTTATGATTTCTCTAATATGATTTCAAGGTGGTTCTAACAGGCTGACTTGATTATATCATTTGGAGGAAAGATATTTATAGGCAGTCATTTGTGATTGCTTGAGTGTGGTTCATGGTTGATTAAGAAGAGCAGAGTAGAGTGTGTGAAGTGTTGAGCCATCAAAAGAAGGTCTATGTGACCAAGTAAAGTACTTGTGCTATTCATTGGAACTGATCCAGACAACAGGTCAAAGCGCAGTTCACCAAGATCCAGATATAGTGTGTATCTATTATTCAGAAGGTTGTAGCCTTTGCCCATTTGAGCAGTGAGCTCTCAGACAGTGCGTCCTCTCCCCTAACAGGGACAATTGTAAAAGACTCCTAACAAGGTCTGACCCTTGACCAGGTCTACTATACTTAATATATTGTAAAGCTACTCCTAACAGGGTAAAGGATATTTTAACAAGGATCATTATACACTAGTACAAAATATTTGTGGGTATCAAGTCCCACCGGGGTTTTTACCTATTTGGGTTTCCTCGTATCCAAAATATTGGTGTTGTGTTCATGTGTTATAACATTGTGTTTATGCTTTATGTTTAAGTATACTTAATTGGATAAATAATTGAATCTTGTAGATAACTAATTCACCCCCCCACACCCCCCCCCCCCTTCTCAGTTATCTCTTGGGACTATTCCTAACAATAACAATAACAACATATAGAAGAAATGAGATACAAATAGAGGAATGTCACAATAGATCGATTCCTTTATCACCTTGCACCAACAAAGGAACAAAGGTCATGTAAACAAATCTAAACAAAAAAAAAATCAAACAACACATCACAGGGGAAGCACATTACAATAAGAAAACACGAAGAATCCACCACACAAGAGGAGCTAGTCAAGCATATCACCTACCCCCCATATTGGTTTATAGTGTTTAAGGAAGGTGAGAAACACACAAGAGGAGCAACATCAAGCATGGTATATGGAAAAATAGCTAATTCCAAACAATGACCATACTCCAAAGATAGGTCACTTTGTTCGTCACTAGGACTTAGAGATAATTATTGTGAGCACACAGCTGGAAAATCATGATTAACATCAATAAGATCATACATATCATCAAAATCTCTAGCATGAATATCATCATTGGTTTCATTAGGAATATCAAAAGCATCATCATCAAGAGTATCTTCCTCCCAAATTAATTACATAATAGAATCCAAGATATGAATAGAATTATCATGTTTGTTTAATTTCATCTTTTTCAAATTAACTCCCTCCTTTGGGTCAAACATAGGCTGATTAAAAGGAATCAAAGCATCAGTAGGTATTTAAGGGGAGGAAATTTTTTGGGAAGTATGTTCATGGGCCCTAGCATGATGCTTATGATAGCGATCATGAGCACAATAGTTACACTTGGTTTTATTGGATGTGTAGTTTGGTTCAAGATCGATCAATATTGGGCTCTTTCCTTCTTTAGGAGGGAGAACATAAGGAACCTTAGGAGGTTGAGAGATACTATCAGCTAAATGTTTATGAGATATAGGAGGTGCAGTGGAAGCATATATAGGAGACCTTTAGGGAGAAGTTCATGTCCAGGACAAGGAGATGGAACATCCTTAGGCTCAATAAGCTCACAAATCTTTTGGATTTTGTTTTTCTGATATGATTGAAAGAGGTTGTCTTCACAGGATTGAGTTGATTGAGGAATCGAAGGCCAAAAGAAGTAAAGGTAAAGATAATCTCAAGGTATTGAAGGTTCATATAGACTATGATTAATAGTCATGATTTATCCTTTGTGGGGAAACTTCAAACGCTTATAAATAGGAGAGGCTAAAACTTTCATGGAATTAAGCCATGGAGGACCATGTTTAAGTTGAAACTGGTTATAAGTCGAGATGACAACAAAGGTGACATCTAGAGTTTTATCACCAATTTCTATGGGAAATATAATAGAACCATGGGTAGGATAAGTGAAACAATTCCAAGCTTGGATCATCACATCAAATTTTTCATATAAATCAAGTTATAATTTTTTTATCATAAACATGTTTTCAATTATCACATTCTCCATGCAAGCAGGATCAATAAGGACACCATGAGTATAGATATTATTAACCTTTTAAAAAATGCAAAGAGGAAAATCAAGTGTTGTACTCATTTCACTAGGATCAAAAGTAATTTAAAGATTAGGTTTAGGTTTGGGTTTAGGTTCAGATTTAGATTGATCAATAAGATTGACAAAATTATTGGCTTCAATACACTTACCGTCATAGTCAACAACATGGGTGGAAGAAGAAGGGAAATATTGGGTAGACTCAACGGTATTGGTTGAATGAGATGGAAAAGGGTTGGTACATATTTGCAAATTTTGGTTGGGAGGCACTATAGATTTTCTTCCTTGATCCTTAACATCCTCAACAAATACATTATTACAATAATTGTGGTCTTGAGTAAGAGATTTCAAAGAGAAACACTTTTCAGTATCATGGCCAGGTTGATGATGGTATTTACAAAAATCTTTGTGATCAAAGGATTTGGGAAAAGGTCTGGATGTATCAATTGGTTTAACAGGAGGAATATTTAACACTTTATCATTAATTAAATTCAACATCACATTATACAAAGATTCATAAAACTATTTAAATTACAAGGTCTAAAAACAAATGACAAAGGAGCCACACCTTTGGATGTTGTTGCTACTTGTTCATCAACATTGTTGGATGAATTATTGATTTTGATGAAGTTCTTGGGTTTGTAAAACTTTTAATATGATTGGGATGTGGAATCACTCTGAATAGGGGTAAAATGGAAGCTTAGTAATGTACCTAACATTCAACACCTTTCATTTGTAATATTATTGTTTTGGATTTGAAGTTGAAATACATAAGTAAATCTGGAAATACTTGAAAATTAATTAGGTCAAGATACATACCTCATCATGAAATCAATTAAGAAATACCTATTTTCTGAAGTCTGTGTGAGGTTTCAGAAGATTCTGCAACTAGATCTATGATCAGAAAGCCAAGACAAAGAAAACCCAAAAAAGTTTCATCTTTCCAGTAGCAGGTCGACTTTGACCCTCATAAAAGGTCAAAGACTACATTTTTATTCTGAAGGTTGATTCTGACTTTGTTCGTAGATCTCAGAAGTTCGGTGAAAAGGGTACTCAAATCTGTCCTCTGATTCACGAAACAACGACAGTAGATATCTGAAAAAGGGGGTTTTGGGGATGGCTATATAGGGTTTTGCCTTAGTCAAACCCTATTTTGGTGATCTCCACCTCCACAAATAGCCAATTGAAATAGAATGTGTGTGTATGTATTGAAAGTATAATGCCAAGATCTAATCCTCTAGATCAAAACCCTAGCATGAATATGTATGAAACAACAATGCATAGATTTGAATGAGATAGAAAAGCATACCAAGCCCCCAAGGCTAAAGTACTTCTACCAAACTCACAATCTATAATTGTTACTCCATGATTGAATCTTTGAATGCTTGAAAGTTGATAATGGTGGATCAAGGAAGAAAGGATATCTCTTGCTCCAAATATGTGTTCACAAAGATGCTTGATGTCAACAATGGCTTGATCTTCTATATCATCCTCTTGCTATCTTGCATCTTCACCATTCCTTGCTTTCTTGAAATCTTCTTGCTCATGAAATTGACTCCTTGAGAGCACTTGATCATGAGAATGCTCGGTTGTACTTGGTGAAAATGAATGCAAATGAGAGTCTTTATATAGAGGTTTCAAGGTGAGGCTCCTAGAGCAATGTGAGGACCCATAATTCAAATTTCACCTTGAATTAAGGTCCAATCACAATAACCAACTAAGGAGGGAAAATAATTAAATGAATTTTGAATTAAAACCTTTTCACACTCAGATTCGAGGGCCCGACATTGATTTCGAGGCCCGTCGGGACCAAATTTTGAAAGAGGGGAACAAATTCTGGAGGAGGTCATAATCGAGGTTGTAACTGACCTAGTCAGGATTGAGCTCAATTCTAACCTAGTCAAGATCAAGCTCAATCCTGACCTAGTTAGGAACAATCTCAATTTTGACCCTATGGGCCCAGATCTAGCCAGAATCAGGACAAGAGGTCCTGGGGATGCCCGGAGACCTAGAAATGATACCATAAAGGGATAGAATGCCAGGGATAGGCATAAAATCCTATGATGACTATGATGAAGGCCTGGAGGACCTATTTCTAAGTCCTATCTAGAAAATAGAGCCATGGGAAAAGGGAAATTAAGGAGAATCCTTGGCATCCTAACCCTAATTTCACCTAGAATGAAGAAGATAAGTGCAAAATGCATCCTAAATGCAAGTCTATCATGATAAATGTACTAAAAGAGGGTGCTAAACCTATCAAGATGGAAGTTCTTCCATTTTAAGATGATACATTTAGCCCCCAATTTAGCTTAGATATGACACTACGTGAATATGCAAGCTAAAGTAACAAAACATCATAGTAAATAAAAAGGATATAGCCAAGTCCTCGATGTAAAGATCCTACAAAAAATTGTTAGAACCTGCAACACACAAGGTTATTTAAAATCCATAAATCACCTAAAGCTTACTATATGATAATTTGAGAAGTATATAGAGCCCCTTATGCCTCCCCTGTTTCGGCTTTCTACTTCGGAAGGGTGAAAAAGGGTGATAAGAAAAACTCTATATACTGGAAATGCAGAGTGTTGAAAAGTCCTTTCCTAAACTAATTAGAAGGATTCCTAACCTTCCTAAACTAGTTCAAGGAGTTATATATCTAAATCATGATTCCAATGTCATTGACGACATTGAAAATGAAGTTACCGAACTCAAGTTATGATGAAAAGAGTGGATGTCTATCTAAATGCAAAAGAAGGGAAAATCCAAGTTTACCCTAAGGAAACCCTAAAAGAAACCCTAATTTGAACTTATAAATAAGAAAAAGAGAGAAATACTTACTCATTCTTATCATTTTCAGATTCAAAATGAGGAAGCAAGATGTCGAGAAGAGAGGAACTTCGAGTGACACGCTTGGAGATTCTGAGACATAGCCTGGCTACTGGATGGTCACTACCTGAGGTGAGTTTACTATTATCCACCTTTGTACATTCCAAATTCCTATTTTTTATAGGCAAGGTCGGTCTTACCCCTTTTAGGTCGACCCTAACCCATTTAGGTCGACATTGACCCATGAAAGTCGACATTGACCAGAGGGTTTTTATCAGTTTTTGAGATGAGGTTGACCTTGACCCAAAAAGGTTGACCCTGACCCAGTAAAGTCGACATTGACCTAGTAAGGTCATCCTCCTAACTGAGGTCGAATTTGACCTAGTTCAGTTATATTTGCAGATTTTATGATATAGATGACTGATATGATGTTTGTTTATGCTTGCAGGACTTGGTCTATTTCCGAGAGCATCCCTTTGGGGAGTTGCTAGTCAAGGTCAAAGAGAGACTGTCCGAGCTTGATGATGAGGGAATGCAGTTACTAAGGGATGTGGGACTGTACTAGGTATCAGTCCTTCCATAGATTAGACTACACCGAGCCATGCTATCAGCTCTAATAGAGAGGTGGGATGAGGATACATGCTCCTTCCATCTTCCCTCTAGTGAGATCACAATGACCTTAGAGGATGTCTACAGGATCATGCCGTTTCCAATCCGAGGGGAGACCGTCAGACCCTGAGCATAGGGTGGTTGTGAGGAGATTTGTGCAGACACAGAGTATTGTATAGGAGTGCTTCCACATATGCGAACCCAGTCAGATCAGATCCTACTATCTTCCATACTGTTAGGCCCTACACCTTTAGTACAGAAGGTGATGTTGTGTATAGGAGCCTTGGTTGTGTTACCCAACTCAAAGGGTACCATATTTTGTTCACCTATGAAACATCTCATTCAAAGGATGGAGAGAGATAGGACCATGCTCTCATGGGGTCGCAACATGTTAGCTTAGCTATACCATGAGCTCAGTCAGCTAGTGAGGTATTAGCGGGACAGTCTATCGACATGCATGCTTCTGTAGATTTGGATATTTGAGCATTTCACATGTACACATCTGCAAGGAGTTCCCATGATGGTAGATGTGAGCACAGCGAGAGCCTTTGCATATCCTTTGAGAGATGTTTGGTAGTTTGGGGATATGCTCTACTGGAGAGTACATCTAGACCGCATTTCCAGCACTAATGTGATATGGAGACCCTACTTCGGGATGACAAAGTGGCCTGATACATGATTCTAGATGAGACATTCACAGCAGTGTAAGCTGCTAGAGGGTCATTAGAGTCATATAGTGATGCCCTACTATTATGATCAGGTGATGAGGCAGTTCGGCCTGTTACAGGGAGTCCCTAAGGTAGTACCTCACTATGTACATCTGACGAGATACTATTAGAGACTCGGTGCCATACGCTGACCATTGATAGCAGACATAGAGGATAGAGATATAGAGGAGATAGAGGATATAGAGGTACCATCAGATGTATCTTATTCAGGTGTGAGCCGAGATTACATCAGGTACTAGATTTTGGAGGGGATCCATCCTATCTTTCTCGAGGATTATCCCACAGGTGATCCAGGATTTACAAAGGGGACACATCAAGATAGTGGAGCCATAGAGGAGGATGAGGACATCAGATATGAGGAGGAGCACATCCCCGAGGGAGATCCCATGGAGGAGGAGGAGAGAGTAGATAGAGCAGATGAGAGAGCAAAGGAGAGAGTCAAGGACATGCCCCCAACTGGTGATACTGGTGCAGATATACCTATTACTCATGCATCACCACTAAGATCACGACGGCCCCCATGGCCCCACATAGAGACACCACCACCAAGACCTAGATATAGTGAGTGTGGAGAGAGTAGTCACTCCATGTCCCCACCATCTAGACATTTTAGTGATGTCCAGGAGGGAGACCCAGGTATGAAATTTGATTGAATATGTGATTTGATTTGAGATAGACAGGATACTAGACTGATAAAAGTTTTTCTTTCTATAGCTAGCATAGCGGAGTGGAGGATATTTGTATCTGAGGTTCTCAAGGATACAATTATATCCTACTGACTACCAGTTGACGAGTGAGAGTCTTCTATCGGTCGCAGAGATCCCGACAGGCATGTCGATATCTTTGTATGTATCCAGCGAGAGCTGAGATTGTGCAGAGAAAGAGAGGAGATGCTGATGGCAGAGGTACAGGGTCTCTGAGGATGTGTATAGGGTATGAGCATATCTAGGAGCCATACATGGATACAAAAATCTTCATCTTCCCAACACAGAGAAGAGAGATCCAGGAGTCATTGGCCATCAGAGCGACATAGTGATAGACGTAGTGATAGATAGGGCCATTGGCCACATATGTATCAAAACTTGAAAAACTCTTTTTGATGAATGAAAAAATTTCTCTACTGATTAGTTCTATGTTTGATTACTATGCTTTCATCAATATAAAACTTAATAGAAAGAAAGAAAGAAAGAAAGAAAGTGCATAAACATATTCAATATGTAATTTTTACTAAAACTACATAACCTATAAAATAAATCTTTATAAGGAATGCATAAATGCACATGAAACAAATGAAATTAAGGATAATACCATTTAAGATGCATAATATTAATGGGTTCTTTAAAAGAAACACCATCCATATCAGCAAGTTTGTAAGCACCCAAACCAAAGTCTTCAATAACAACAAAAGGTCCAAGCCAATTAGGGCTAAATTTTCCTTTTTCACCTGGCAAAGCATTCACATTTCGTTGATTCTCATAAAGGACTAAATCACCAATCACAAATGTTCGTTCAATTACCTTATGATTGTATTATTTCTGGAGATATTTATGATAAGCTTTTATATGTTATAATGCATGTATTCGTTGTTCATCCAACATTTCTAATTCTTGTAAGCGTTGTTCACGAAAAGTATCTTTATCAATTATCCCATGAAATGAAACATGTAAAGAAGGTATTTCCAATTCCAAAGGCATAATAGCATCAGTACCATAGACAAGGTTATAAGGGGAAGTACCATGGCAGTATGAACACTAGTCCTATGGGCCCATAAAGCATAAGTCAGTTGAGTATGCCAATCTTTCGCATGCTTATTAACTATTTTTCTCAAAATTTGTTCAATAATTTTATTTGATGCTTCAGCTTGTCCATTAGATTGAGGCTAGTAAGAAGTTGAAAATCTATGTTGAATCCTATATTTCTCCAAGAATTTTGCAACTTCTTTGTTTTTAAAAGATGTTCCATTATCTGAAATTATCGTCGAAGGAATACCAAATCTTGTTATAATATTATTAAGGATGAAATCACAAATAACATCCGCCATTGTTGAATGAAGAGGGATAGTTTCAACCCACTTTGTGAAATAATCCGTGGCAATGAGAATATAAGTATGTCCTTGAGAAGAAGCCAGTGAGATTTTTCCAATATGGTCAAAACCCCAAACACTGAAAGGCCATGGAGAAACTTGATTACGAAGCTCACGAGCAAGAGCATGAATCAAATTACTATGTTGTTGACATTGAGGACATTTCTTAACAAACATGAAAGAATCTTGTTCCATTGTTTGCCAATAATATCCCATTCGAAGAAATTTATTAACCAGGGATTTTCCACCAAAATGTCCCCCAGAGGAACCAGAATGAGCCTCTGCTAAAGCTACAGGAATTTCAGTTCTATTGAGACATCGTAATAATAATCCTTCATAAGAGCATTTGTAAAGTGTATCTCCTAAAATGATGTAACGTGCTGCAAGTTTCCTAATACAATTATGCATGTTTCGTGTTGCGGATTCAGGAAAAGTACCATCCTTCAAAAAATGAAAAATATGTGAATACCATTCATCCGAATGCAAATTGAAATAGTCAGAGGTAATCTTATCATAAATTGTAGGGCATTTAAGAGTTTTTATAATGAATTGAAAGTTTTCAACATTGTTCTCGAGAAAAACCAAGGAAGTTGCACTTGCCATGACGTCTGCATGTTGATTATCTTTCCTAGGTAAAGTTTGAATAGTATAAGAGGAGAATTATGAAAGCACATCAAGAGCTAAATCTCTATATTGTGTCATTTTAGCATTTTTAGTCTGATATCCTCCTTTAATCTGTTCAACTATCACTTGTGAGTCGCCATATATGTGTAAATGTTTAATATTGAGGGATGAAGTTGCTCGTAGTCTAGCTATAAGAGCTTCATACTCCATAATGTTATTAGTACAAGGAAAGGTTAGTTTGTATGATAAAGGGATGGGTTTTTTTGTAGGGGGAATTAAGATGATACCCACACCAGAACCTATCTTACATTTAGACCCATCAAAATATAGTTCCCAAATATCATCCTATTGAATAGCTAGGATAGTATCATCAGGGAATTCTATTGAAGTAGAGAATTTATCGGAGTGACGACAAGGAGCTTAAGCTAGATAATCCGTTAATGCTTGTCCCTTAATATACTTCTGAGAAATAAAAATTAAGATCAAACTCGGTAAGCAACATCACCCATTTTTCCAATCGGCCTGAGAGATCAGTTTCTGAGAAAAGATGTTTTAAAGGATCAAATTTAACAATCACATTAACTTCAACATTTATGAGATAATGCCTAAGTTTTTGACATGCATAAACTATAGCTAGACATTGTCTTTCTAAATCTGTATATCTTGTTTCATAATCAAGTAAAGTCCGACTAATGTAATACATAGGTCTTTCTTTACCATTATCATCAATTTGAGCTAACAACGCACTCACGGCCTGTGGAGTCACTGAAGTGTATAATTGAAATGGTTTATCGAATTTAGCAGGCTACAAAATAGGAGGATTCACAAGATACTCAAATTTTTCAAAAGTTTGTTTACACTCATCATTCCAAGAGAAAGTAGTATCCTTTCTAAGCAAGGAAGTAAAAGGGATAGTTCGGTCCGCTAAATTAGAAATAAAGCGACAAATAGCTTGTATTTTTCCTTGTAAACTTCATAACTGGGAAATATTCTTAGGAGGAGGCATATTAACAATAGCTTCAATATTTTTAGTATCTACTTCGATGCCTCGCTTAGAGATTATAAATCCTAATAATTTACCGGAATCAACTCCAAAGACACATTTCTTAGGATTCAATCTCATATTATAACTTCAAATTCTTTCAAATATCTGTCATAAGATAGTAACATGGTCTTCTCTTTGTATAGATTTTGCCAAAATATCATCCACATAATCTTCAAGAATCTTATGAATGTAATCATGAAAAATCTAGGTCATAGCTCATTGATAGGTTGCTCCTGTATTTTTTAATCCAAAAGGCATCATGACCCAACAAAAGGTTCCCCAAGGTGTTATAAATGCAGTCTTAAATTGATCTTCAGGAGGGATAAAGATTTGATTATATCTCGAAAAACTATCCATAAAAGATAACAAGGCATGACCAGCTGTTGAATCCACAATCATATCAATATTAGGTAGCGGGAAATCATCTTTCAAGGATGCCTTATTTAAATCTCTAAAATCAGTACACATCCTTATCTTATTTTCTCCTTTTGACACAAGCACAATGTTTGAAATCCAATCTAAGTAATCAATAGAATAGATAAATCCAAAATCCAATAATTTCTCAATTTCTCCTTTAACTAACAAAGCAATTAATGGATTCATCTTTCGAATTTTTTGTTTCACAGATTTCATATTCAGTTTTAAAACAATGTTATGAGTAACAATCTTAGAATCTATACCCAACATATCTAAATATGTCCAAGCAAAGATATCCTTAAATTCAAGCAAAAGGGAAACCATCTGATCATGTTCATCCTGATTCAAACATTTTCCAATTTTTATCATCCTTTCAGAGTTGTTTTCATCCACTTGAATATCGATAGTATCAATGATTAACAAATCACTTCTTATTAGAGAATCCATCGGTAAAGGAAGAGTATCATGTTCTTCATGTTCTCCAAAATAAGCATCAATTTTTAAACAATAAGGCTTTCCTCATTTGTGATGAAACTTAGGTAGATCCTCATAAACCCCTAAAAACTCCATTAAGGCTTCGTCTTTAGGAAAAATATCCAAAGAGGATTGTTGATTAAGGTCAATAAGAAATGGGTTAACCAACTTCAATTGTCCATTGCAAATATGATTAACATTCAGAGGAAAATCAGATGATTTTCTATAAGGATTGAATCCTAATCCATATGTATGATCATAAACTTCATTATCCAAAGGTACTTGTATACCTTGCTCATATTTACCACATCCTTTCCCATTAAATCCTGATTTCTTAAGAAAATGATAACCAGGACCATATCGATCATTCATGTCAGAAGGGGTCCAAGGAGTGGCATATGTCACAATGTCATAACAATCAGGCTTCATAGTTTCAAGCGTTTCATTAATCAAAGAAGCAACAAAATTACTTTTTAATTCTTCAGATAGCGGAGAAGAAGTAAAAACTTTTTTTCTCAAATTCATTCTATTGCTTCCTGAATTCCAAATCAGAGACCATGTATTCTCCAATAAAAGTAGGATTAAAATCCAATGTCCCCCAATCATCTTCAGTCAAAGAAGAAGAAGATGGAGCTTCTTGTTGTTGAATCTCAGGTTGTTTTCTCTCAGATTGTTGTATCTCCGATTGTTTTTCAATCTCTTTACTACATTGAAGAGGTTCAGATATTTTGGCATATTTTGCATTTAAGCAAGGATTCAGGGCATCGTCCACATGTAATGTATACATTAAGTTGTTATAGATGAACCTAACCTTGTGACAAAGAGTAGAAGGAACTACATGCATAATATGTAACCATGGTCTTCCTAAAAGAAGGTTATAACTGAGAGGTCCAGGCATAACATGAATAGGAGTATTTAGAATAACTGGACCAACTTTAACAAGTAAGGTAATAATGCCCAAAGTTCTTTTTGCAATATTGTCAAATCCACGTATAGGAACATTATCAGGTTGAATAGTAGTAAGATCAGCCTTAATTGCTTTGAGCATATCCATGCTACAAACATTAAGCCCAGATCCATTATCAATTAAGGTTCTTCGAATGATACTTTGATTAATAGAGATAGCCACCATAAGAGAATCATATTGATTCTGCACCTCTAGGGAAGGTAAATCATTATTAGAAAACACAATAGGAGGTATAGAAGGCATATTATGCATACAATCCAAAATAGAATGAATGTTCTCTTGATTAGGAGGCGAAGCAGGAAGAGTAGATAAAGCTTTTTGCAATGCCTCATGATATGTCGGAGAGGTTTGAAGTAATTCCCATAAAGATATCTTAGCAGGAGTAGCACGTAATTGATCAACTAAGTTGTACTCCTTAAAGGTAGATGGATACCTAGGTGCTTGAGGAAGCATAGGTTGAGAAGGAGGTAAACAAACTGGAACAGTAGGCTGAGGGTTATTCCATGTGCGATAAGCATGTGAAACAGAATCGGTGTTATCAAAGAAATCCAAAGGATCTCTAGGTTTACCCTTAATTGTTATACGAGGACATCCTTTTACTGTCATCAAAGGTGTAGGATATATAATTTTAGGTTTATCAATGTTACAAATAGTGGGACATGAAGGTAACCATGCACACACCCTATGGTAAAGGTCAATTTAAGAGGTTGTGGAGGAGAGTGAAATAGGAATAGGATCCATGGAGATCATATTCACACCATTTTCATCCTCACTACCATGTACCTAATTAGGGAATCTATCCTCTTGTACAATAAAAGCCTCATCAAAGTACTCAAAATAAGAATCATACATGTTGAATACAAAGAAAGAACTAAAAGCATGAAAATGTAAATATTTTTGTATTTTTAAAGGAATTTTGCAATTTTTTTGTATTTTTGAAATATAAATGCAAGAAATAAATGCAATAAATCTAATCTTATAAGCATACAAGATGTAAATCTAACACCATAAAAGAAAGAGTTGTCGTAAACAGGTTCACCAAAATGAATAGGTGTAAAATGGAAGCTTAATAATGTACCTAACATTCAACACCTTTCATTTGTAATATTGTTGTTTTGGATTTGAAGTTGAAATAGCATAAGTAAATCTGGAAATACTTGAAAATTAATTAGGTCAAGATAAATACCTCATCATGAAATCGATTTATAAATACCTATTTTCTAAAGTCTATGTGAGGTTTCAAAAGATTCTGCAACCAGATCTGTGATCAGAAAATCGAGATAGAGAAAACTCAGAAAAGTTTCATCTTTCTGGTAGCACGTCGACTTTGACCCTCATAAAAGGTTAAAGACTACATTTTTATTCTAAAGGTCGATTCTGACTTTGTTCGCAGATCTCAAAATTTTAGTGAAAAGGGTACTCAAATCTGTCCTCTAATTCCCGAAACAACGATTGTAGATATCTGAAAAAGGGGGTTTTGGGGGTGGCTATATAGGGTTTTGCCTTAGTCAAACCCCCGTTTTGGTGATCTCCACCTCCACGAATAGCCGATTGAAATAGAATGTGTGTGTGTATGTATTGAAAGTATAATGCCAAGATCTAATCCTCTAGATCAAAACCCTAGCATGAATATGTATGAAACAACAATGCATAGATTTGAATGAGATAGAAAAGCATACCAAGCCCCCAAGGCTAAAGTACTTCTACCAAACTCACAATCTGTAATTATTACTCCATGATTGAATCTTTGAATGCTTGAAAGTTGATAATGGTGGATCAAGGAAGAAAGGATCTCTCTTGCTCCAAATATGTGTTCACAAAAATGCTTGATGTCAACAATGGCTTGATCTTCTATATCATCCTCTTGCTATCTTGCATCTTCACCATTCCTTGCTTGCTTGAAATCTTCTTGCTCATGAAATTGACTCCTTGAGAGCACTTGATCATGAGAATTCTCAGTTGTACTTGGTGAAAATGAATGCAAATGAGAGTCTTTATATAGAGGTTTCAAGGTGAAGCTCCTAGAGTAATGTGAGGACCCATAATTCAAATTTCACCTCGAATTAAGGTCCAATCACAATAACCAACTAAGGAGGGAAAATAATTAAATTAATTTTGAATTAAAACCTTTTCGCACTCGGATCCGAGGGCCCGACATTGATTTCGGGGCCTATCGGGACCAAATTTTGAAAGAGGGGCACAAATTCTGGAGGTCATAATTGAGGTTGTAACTGACCTAGTCAGGATCAAGCTCGATTCTAACCTAGTTAGGATTGAGCTCGATCCTGACCTAGTCAAGAACAATCTTGATTTTGACCCTGTGGGCCCAGATCCAGCCAGAATCAGGACAGGAGGTCTCGGGGATGCTCAGAGACCTAGAAATGATACCAAAAAGGGACAAAATGCTAGGGATAGGCATAAAATCCTATGATGAAGGCCAGGAGGACCTATTTCTAAGTCCTACCTAGAAAATAGAGCTATGGGAAAAGGGAAATTAAGGAGAATCCTCGAGATCCTAACCCTAATTTCACCTAGAATGAAGAAGATAAGTGCAAAATGCATCCTAAATGCAAGTCTATCATGATAAATGTACTAAAAGAGGGTGCTAAACCTATCAAGATGGAAGTGCTTCCATTTTAAGATGATACACACTCTTATCAACCGGAGCCATTGGAGAGGTTCTCTCAAACTAACTCACTTGAAGTTGATAATTATGAAGCATTGCACACAATTCAGTAAAAAATGAAAATTTAGAAAGAGAAACCTATCTCTAATGTCTTTTTATAAATTATAAATTATGAATGAAAATAGGTTGTACATCAATATCAAGTGCATGATAATAAATTTGAGCATGCAAATTCTTAAATCTACCAATGAAATTAGTCACTTTTTCTTTAATTCCTTGTTTACAATGTATTAAATCAGTCAAAAAAATATTAGGACCAATATTGTTTTGAAACTGTTGGATGAAAGAATTAGCAAGATTTTGAAAGGAGTCAATAGAATAAGGAGGAAAAGAAAATTTTTATTGCAAGGTTCTATCTTGAAATTTTATAGTGGATAATTTAGCCACGAACCTGTGATCATGAGAGAAATCACTACACAATGTTTGAAAGGTTTTGACATGGATCAAAGGATCACCTGTACCATTATAAGTTTCTAGGTGAGGAATCTCCATGTATTGTATAATAACATAATGGATGATATCCAAGGACAAAGGACTAGCAATGTCACAAGTAGGAATGTTGAACTTTGATTGAGTCATGGAAGTGATTTGTTGTTGAAAGGAAGACCTAGTTTGAGCCAATCTACTAATAGTAGAATTTATAGAAAGAGTGGTAAGAGATATGTGTGAAATATTTGGACCATTATGAGAAATGAAAGGAATGGTGGAATATGGAAAAGGAACACTATTGTAAGTGGTCACTAATGAAGGTAAGGAAACACGTGGAATACTTGAAGAAATAGTAGGAACAATAGGATTTGGAATACTAACATGTGTAGGGTTGAGGTTTTGAATGGAAGTGCAACAACAATCACACTTGTAACACTGTTATGCTATTTTTGGAAGTCTCATTGTGAGGGATTAGGGCCCTTTTCCTACTTATTTAATAAAAATAATTTAAACGGTAAACAAATATAATCAAGAAATTGTACACATTTAAAGTAATAAGTAAACATGTCTAACTCAAACCAACAAATTTTAAACAACTTACACACACAACCCATATATTATAGTGTGTGTGTGTGCGTGAGAGAGAGAGAGAGAGAGAGAGAGAGAGAGTAGTTTTTAAATAGCTAACTATTCTTAAATATCATCCAATTCAATAGTCAAAGGCAATTATTTACCACTTTTTGGTGTAGATGTATACAATTTCTATTAATTGTCTCGCCATTAAACACGATGATGTTTAATTAGAGATTGTAACATCTAACACTTTTTCTATTGTAATAGAAACAATGAACTCACATAGATATCAACAATTAAATCTTTATATAGTAGAATACACCATATATATAGCATACATCCATGCTAGACATTGTTCTCTGCCTGACCTATAACAAGTGGGAGGTTCAATCCATCAAAACTAGTTAGAGTCAAAACTTGGCACAATCACATCTTTGAAGGATTCACACTTTTGTAGATGGCATAATTAGGGAACACACTATCGTCCTCACCAATTGAACCATAACCCCTGAATAACGCCCAACACTTTTTATTTTCAATGGAAACAACCAAATTGCATAGATATCAACAATTATAACTTTATAAATCAAACTACAATCATATGAAGGAACATACAGCCAAACAAAAAGTCACCCTCGACCTAATATATCACAAGCAAAGGGATCTGATCCATCAAAATCATCTAGGGGCCAAAGTTGGCACAATCACATCTCTGAAAGATATGAATCTTAATAGATGGTATAATCGAGAAACATACCATCGTCCTCACCAATTAAATCACAACCCTTCAATAATACCTATTATATTAATGTTGTAATTTCTAGAATCCATTGTGTGAGATTTTTTATTAAAAATTCTCAGAAAATCAAATCCAAAAATTACAACATTATTCTTATGAATTGTAGAAATCTAATAGCTTTAACCTATCATATTTAAAACAAAACCAAAATCTTTGAACAATATCAAAATTTAATATAAAAAAATCATGTAAAATTTTAAATATCATTGTCATTTTCATTCATTAAGGTAGTGCCAAAATATCATGCGAATGTTTCTTAGCTCTAAGAATGTGGGAACATGAAATTATACGACACCGGCTATGGCATATTTTTTTTTTCCAATTTCACGAAAATAGGTGATTTTTTAACAATTTTTTTGTAGTTTTCCACTACAAAATATGCAGCTCATGAAGAACAAATGCTAAAAATTTCCCAAAAAATCTGTTGTGTTTTCTGGTTTTTAAAATTTGGTCAATAGCACATTTTCTAGGGAGCTTAACGACATTCCATTACACTAGTAAATCCAAGTGTCTTAATTCCGTGAAGTAAGGAGTTGGGGTTGGCCACATAATACGAAGTTAGGCGTTGAAAAGGAAAAGGCATTGATGAGGAATAACAAGCTTCTCCTATTTGCATGCTGTCTTCTGATGATGACGTCAATATTTGACAGGTAAAAAATAATAAAATGTTTTGCATGAGTCAACATAAAATAAAATAATAATAATAATGAAAAACGACGAAGGGCACGTCAAATTGTAGATTCGTCCCACACCTACTTCAAGACTAAGCTTTAAGTACCGAATAAATAGCACTATTTTTAATATATAAAAATGATGCCGTGAAACAAAACAACTCGTCTATTTCTAATTCTTAGTTGAAAAGGAGAATAAATTAAGATTTTTTTGATTGTGATTTGCTTTTGGATCATCCTTGGTTTTTTTTTGGATTCTTGGTTTTTTTTGGATTTATAGTTCTTGCTGTTTAGTGGTTCTGTTCTTGTTATCTACTGATATGTATGTCTGAGATTTGATGTTATTATTTATGATAGATAACTTTCATAAATACATATATTTAAAATGTTTGTACTATTTTATTTTTATAGATTTTATTTTTATTTATATAAAATATTATATTTCCTTTTCAAAATCAATATAGGACATTAATTAATCAAAATATCAAAAAGAAAATAATTCTGTTTAGAATGAAGAGAATTTTTTTTATATAAAAGATAGGTGAAAATAGGTAAAGTACGCCAAAAGATATGATATTTGTTTATTATTCAATTTAACAAATAATTATATAATTATATTATAATTAATATTAAATCATTAGAGAGTTGTTAGTTTATGCCAACATGTTCACACCATTTGTTGTAGGACATTTCTCTCAAATGTTTTTTGAAGTACACTTCCTGTTAGTCCATAGTCCGCGTGTAAAATTAGAGGTGGCCTTCCAATCTAAGGATGCTCTTCCAAAACCTTTAGTAGAACAAATAGGACAAAGTTCTCATATCTCCTAAATGACAATTTTTTGTAATTTCTATTGTTACGATTTTTTGCTTGTTGTATAGTTGTTCATTTGTGCTAGTTGGTAGCTTTCAAGTTAGGTGTTTGTCATATATGTCTTTTGATCAAAGCCAATTCGATTTGGATGGTACTTTTTGTATCTCATGATATGTACAAAACTCTATATATTTCATCTTAATACACACACATGTTATTATATTGTGATGTTTTAATGTATTCTTGTTATTATTATATTTTCATTAATTTTTGGTATTATATATTTATATCTCTATTAAAGTCTTGACAAAAGAATTTTTTTTAATTACTTGAATAAATCATTATTGTATTACTATATCATTATATTTTTATTTTATATCCTTAAAAAGTAGATTTTATGTAGGGACACTTTCAATCCACCTTAATTAATAATATTATTTTTAATCTATTATTATAATATTGTATTATATATTTAAAATAATGTAGATTTTTTTTAAAAAATTATACATATTTTTTAATAATATCAACATACTAATCTTGTAATAAGAATGATACAAAATTTAAAAATATTAATAAAATCATTTTTTATTTTTCATGCATTTAAGTGTCACAAACACATCAAATTAAATGCTTCTACTTTTTATTGACAAATGTTTTTGCGCTCATATGTGAGTGTAATATACCTTTGATGTAATTAAGATTTCTCTTACTCTATTTCACTTAAGCTAAGTATAAGAGTGTTTTTCATATTTTTAGATTATGTTATTTTTAGCTTTCTATTCCTTTATAAGGCTACTCTATAACATTATTATCCATTCAATTATTGCATAATCAATATAGTTCATCTTTTTGGACCAATCATCTTTTGGCTTACATAGTCTTCTTGTCTTTCTCATTTTGTAATAAGTGTTTGGTTGCAAATGATCTTCAATATTTATGGTATTGAGATCAACCCTAATATGATATGAGAGCTCCAAATCTACAATTCCCTAGTCAACTTTTGAGAGATTTGATCATGGGTGAAATTGTGGTGCATCTTGGTCCCAAACAAACCTTATCATTGTGTTAAAAATGGTTAGAAACCATAAGATTGCCTATACAAACATAAAAATCTAAAAGTTGAAAAATTTACAAAAAAATGCAGGGACACAAAATTCAAGGCCTCAATCTTGTGCCCACTTATTTCTAAAAATTTTAATGTGCTTAATTTTTTGACAAGCTCTCGACAAATTCCAACATTTTGTTTAGTTTTTATGAGGGTTTGTTTTTTGGTGTTGGCTTTGTAATCTCAAAGTCTTGAAAAACTTTATTTTTTTGATTTTGTGAGCTTTGTTAAGCCATATTTTCAAAATTACCAGGCTTTGTACTCAGTAATATGAGGACACATGGAAAAATAATTTAGCTACATGTGTCACTCTCTCCCAGATATGGGTAGTTGAGTTATACACCCTCTTTTGGCTTGTTGTGTCACCTCCCATAACCACTATTTTTCCATTACCTAAGTAGGTTATGGGGTGGTTAGGTTTCCTGTCCTCTTTTGGTTTTATGTGCCACCTTTCGTAACTCCTTTTCTATCTTCATGCAATGAAGTTACGCCACATGATTTGAAATTTACCAAGTAGATAATATTAAAAATAGAGCTGTAATAGAACAAAAGAAATAAAAATACAGAGAAAAGAACTCGCAACTTCTTATTCATCATTGGAAATTACAAATATATAGAGTCATATGACCTCATCAAGATCCTATAATTATGCTAATACACATGACAACAAAATAATATAATTGAAAACAAACTAGATATGATTGACAACTAACTAGAACTTTTTGACAGCTAATTGAGAATAGAGGACAACTAACTCAAACACATTGAAAACCTAATCCTACTTGATGACTTATTTATTTATGTTGGATCATAAATTCCAACACCCCCACTTAATGTGACAACATCAACATAAAAGAAAAATAATACATTATGTAGAAACTATTCTTTGAAAATAGTTCATAGACTAGTGGGTATCATAACGTCCTTTCCCGATGTTTAGACTCGAACGAGGCCGCCTTTTCTTTACAAGAGGTTCATGCTAGTATTTGCGGTGCTATAACGAGTGACATCATCCTTGCCAAGCAACTACTAAGAGTTGGGTATTACTGGCTGACGATGGAGCACGACGCATATGAATTTGTGAAGAAGTGCCTACAATGTCAACAACATGCTAATCTGATCCATGCACTGACACAAGATCTACAACCCATCGTACCCCCATGGCCCTTTTCATGTTGGGGTTTCGACCTTGTTGGCATGATCACTCCTCATTCTTCTGATGGGCACAAGTACATTATAAAAGCTAAAAAATATTTCATGAAGTGGGTTGAAGAAATTCCGCTCAATCTGACTACAGGTGTCCAAATATCCAAATTCATCCTCTACCATATCATTTGCTGCTTCGGCATCCCCTCCACCATCTTCACAGATCACAACACTCCATTTGAAAACCAGCATGTCAAAGGAATCTATGCCCAGTTCCACATCCACCAACACTTTTCTAGCCCATATTTCCCACAAGGAAATGATCAAGCAAAGGCAACTAATAAAATTATCCTAAAAATCTTGCAAAAAGTTGTCAATGATTCTGGCCATGACTGGCACCTACAAATCAATCCCACCCTCTGGGCCTATCAAACCTCATTCCATACCCCCACAGGCACCACCCCATACTCCCTGGTATATGGTGTTGAAGTTGTTCTACCAATCGAGGTCAAAATCCCTTCATTGTGAGTGTGCATGAAGAATTACATCTGAGATGAGGACTAACACATGGCACGCCTTACCCAGCTGGACCTGTTAGATGAAAAGAGGCAATAGGCCTATGACCACCTCATCGTGTACCAAAAATGACTCAAGAGGAGCTTCAATAAAAAGGTGCATCCCTGACAATTCCGAGTGGGAGACCTGGTCCTAAAAGAAAACCAAAAAGTGCAGGCTAATTGCGAGAAGAAGGGAAAGTTCAAGCCCACCTGGTGTTGGTAGTATTCTTAGTTCTCAGGTTTCTTTTCAAAAATTTTGATTCCTGGAAAATTTTTCCCTACTCCTTGTTAAATTTTGTTTCAATTTTGTTGAAAATCTCGTGCAAAATTCCATCCTCAGAGCTTAAATTTTGATTAAAGTATAAAAACCCTAAATGCTAGGTCAAAGTGTGCTTGAAAATCCAAAAAACCCTAATAATGCCAAGTCGAGTTCTAATTTGTAGTTACTTTTTGAAAATCACTTAAAAATCTTTAAACATGTGCATTTTATCATTCTGCATTGGTCACTTAGTCTCCTAAGAAATCCAACATATTCAATTTTATTAAGTAACATCATGAAACCCTTCAATCACATGATCTCCTTAAGTCATAAGAATATTCTCCTTTTATAAGTGACTTAGCAGAACACCTTTAGTCAGGAAGTCTCCAGATAGGTTGAAGTGCTTTATGAGATTCAGCGACTACAATGAAAAATTTCTTGAATATAAATATAGTCACCTAGTCTCTAGATCCAATATTCCCTCAGTTAGGAAATCTCCAGACAAAATGGTGAAATGAGAAATCTTTCAGCGACTGTGAGATAACTATAGTCATCAAGTCTCCAGATGTAATAAAGAAGTGTTATATCCTCATAATCGCTAGATCTCCAAATAAGCTAAGTCACCTGATCTCTAGAAAAGATTGAAAAGTCAACAAGTATTTGGTGATTAAGAGACTCTCTACAGTCGCTAAGTCTCTCAATGTTCTAGATAAGAAAGTAAAGTATTAAGAGACTTAATGTGGACCGTCAGATTTAGATCTAACGATAGTCGCTGAATCATTGAACAAAATCATGAAAAGCTAAAATAATTAGCGACTTTGATTCTTTCCTTAGTCGCCAAGTCTCGAGATAAGTTTTTAAAAGGATAAAACATTTAGCGACTAAGAGAACTTTCTTTAGTCACGCGGTCTCTGAAGAATAAATAAAAAGCACCAAGTCTTTCAGTGCCTATGAGGAGCTATATAGTCACGTGGTCACCAAAACTCAAAATTTGATTGTCTGTCATCTTTTGAGGCTACAGCTAGTAAATTGAATCCATAGCATGCCAAGTAATGACCAAAGTGACATGAATTATAGAGCTTTGGTCTTGAACAAATTGATGCATTCAATTCTCTAGAATAAATACAAATAAGCATTGTTCTTTCTCAATTCACCAAGCATTCAGAGAACCAGAGCGAGAAAATTGCGTGATCTTCAGAGTTTTTGGCGTTGAGTGATTTCAAGAGTTCAGACATTCAGGAAAGGGCTTCTATAGGTTAATCAACATGAGTCAGACAACAATGAGTGGAGCTTCTACTAGCGGGGGAAGCAAAGATATTGGTGATATGAAAGGAAAAGAAAGTTATTCAGATGAATTCATTAGCTTATTACCTCGGTCAACTCAGAATAAAAAGGTCAGTGATCAAGTTTTTACTGATGACCTATCATTTTGTAGAGATGCTAAGACCCATGATATATCTAGTTTGTGTCTTTTTAGATATTTCAGTAAAAATTATGAGAGCTTGGTGCCAGTCTCAAAGCCTTGGACCTCAGGGTTAGCTAGGTTAATTGTACCTGACATCTTCCTAGATATAGACTTAATGTTAGAATTGGCCAATAGATATGACCCTTTATCTAAAACAATTAGAAAGGATGATGGTTCAACCTTGGTGACATTAGATAGAAATTCCTTCATGAAAGCTTTTAACATATATGTCACGATGGCAACTCAGATAGACTTGGAAGCCCAAGAAAATAGGTATGTTAGGGAATCGACCCTAGTTGCAAGGGAAATTCAGAATCATGTCCCTAAGGCCCACAAGAATTATATTGCATTTGTACCTGGGACTACCTCGTATTTTATAAAGACTTGAGTTTCTACATTAAGTACATTGCTTATGGATTGTGTAGAGTATTGGGAGTGGATGGTGGCCCTGAGAGAATTTCCTCTGATATTTTGATGATGGTAGTGGACTTGCAAAGTCCCTATGTGAGTACAAGTTATGACTACATAGGGTATGTTATTAATAAAATGCATGAGGGGTTTGAATCAATTCAGAAAAAGAACCATCCCCTAGGTTTATGCATTATTCTCTACTAATGCACCTCATCTTGTTTTACAATTATCATATCATGGATTTACAAAATCTCCAACCTAGGAGAATGTGGAGTGGTCAGCCAAACCCAGTCCAATATTGGTTGAGGGTATGGAGTTTTACTAATAAGGAGAATGATTTTTGTGTGTTCCAGAATTGGATGGTGCAACCAATCATGTTCAATTTAGGGGTAAATATGTCCAGGCTACCGGTTAAAGCTCTATAGCTATTAAGGCCATGCCAATTTGTTGACAAATGGAAAGGAAATCACAATTGGGGTGATTTCTACTTTGAGAAAGCATTCACAATTATTAGAGTATATGGGTTCCCTCATCCACCACACATTCTTGCCTATTATGTGCCACCTAGAATTGCAGTGTTGGAATTTATCTGGCAACTAATGTTGATAGACAAGGAACATTTGGCCCCACATAGGAAGGGTACTTTTACCCCAAGGCACTTCAAAGTATGCAATTTTACAATTGGAAAGAATGCCTTGAACCGAGTAAATGATTGGTTAGGCCACTTTAGAATGAGTGCTGCCTTATATAGGTATGTGGATACTGAAGATTTCATTGTAATTGCAAGAAAATTTTACACACCTACCATCCCCATTAGTAATAGACATGAGCCTTGTCTAGAAGAAGATCTCATAAGAAACATTTTGGAGGATGATGAGATACAAAGAAGAGCCCAACAATTTCAAGATTTGTTGGACTTAGAGGAAAGGTTAAAGAAAAAGGGAATTCCTTTTGGGGGGTACTTTCCTACATTGCCTTACAGAGGTTGGAACAAATGATGGCCAATTATAATGCATTGGTAAATCTGTTGGAAGGTTAACTTGATGATAAGGAGAGAGAGAAAAAGAAAAGCACTCTTCTTCAAAATATGAAGAAGATAGTGATGGAGGTTACTCGGTGTATAGCCTTCCTGCTATGGAACAACCCCCTACTACTGAGAAGGTAGTAGATGAGAATGATATTGTAGACTTGACAAAATTTCCAAGTGCTGAGGCAACAAGTGAGCCTCCTCCTAAGAGACAAAAAATACATTCAAGAGAGCCTTCTCAAGTAAGGGAAACTGAGAAAAGGAGAGATCAAGTGGGAGCCCTGATTACTGGTACTAGGGCTTATGACCACCAGTTGAGAAAAAGAATCAGAGAAGAAAAGAGAAAATAGAAAGAAATTGTGGAAGAAGTTGAATTACCATTGGCCCTCTGCCAAGATGAGAGATTACTTCATCAAGAAGATTTTTTGAAAGATGATTATTTTATTAAAACTGATTAATTCAAAAACTTATTTTTATGGCATAAACAACAAGAAGTTGCTTCAAGTGTCCAAATAACAGAAGAAGTCCAAGTGCCAAATGAAGCCTTAAAAGCTCTAAATGATTATGATCCAGAGTTTGAGACAATCACCCCTAAATATGCCAGAAGGTTAGTAAAGGCAAGTAATATGCTACTTGTACCTGGTTGGGATCTTGCCTCTACTTTTATAATAGACCAAATAATAAGGCATCCAGATATCAATTTATCTTCAGAGACCCAAGTTGGGGATATGATAAAAGGATTTGGGTATAGCCCAAAAAATCAAGCACTAGCAATGTGGAGCTTATATCCAAAAGATTAAAAGCCCTCTCTTTTGAATGTGCAAGAGAAGATGGAGGGAGATAAAATTGTATGGTCAATTCATAATACTGGTGACCTTGAAATTTCACAAGTACTTACTCATTTTGCTAGGCTAAATGAAGATAAATCAAAGTAGTTGGTAGATAGGTTTAAAGGTCTATTTGAAGATTACAGTGCTCTTGTCAAAGATAGGGAATTATACATAATAAAAGAAAAGGCATTGGAGAAGACGGTGGAGGACTTGACTCTAAAGATAATAAACATGTAGGTGTAATTTCCCCTCCACCACCTGAACAACCTACACAAATAGAAACTCAGAGTATAGGAGGAGAAGAAACTGCTGTAGCTACAGAGCAGGTGAATGAAGAACATAACAAGGTAGCACCAGAGGCTTTGTTAAAAATCTTGCAACACATAATTAATATTCTGAAAGAAAAAGAAGATGTAGTTTATACTACATACACTAAACTGCCTGGGTTGCAAGTTGAAGTAAACAATTTTGTTTCTATTATGAATACATATTTTGGGACTTGGTCAGCTAGAACATCTTTATTTAAAAGATTGGCAGTAGTGCAACCCCTCATAAAAAATATTCCAGAGATAGTTTTGCAAGTAGGGGAAGAAATTGAGTAGATTGGGATAACTTTATCTTTCTTTAAACACTACTACATTTGGGGCCAAATTTCGACAGAAGTTTTCGATGGGTAACTTTTTCTTATGAATTTGGTGTTTTTTTTTTGTAATAGGCCCCGATGATGTTGGTATTCCGATGGGTGTTTAATTGACCATCGGAACTCTGACAGATTTGGGGTATACATTTAAAAAAAAAGTGAAACAGCCTCATCATTTTTATTTTGATTGGAGAGCGGGAGAAAAGGAGCGAAAGTTGAGCACGGGAGAAGGTATGTGATTTCTTCATCTTTCAAGCCTTTGGCATCATATTCAAATGCATTTCATTTTATTGTTGAGGGAGTTGCTCTCTAAAATGACCACATTCTACTGGTGTCATGCCCTAGCTAGTGCTATATCTCTATTATTTGATGTTATTGGTGCTTGTGCTCAAGGATATCGATTCACTGTATTCAAATGTTTGGATTCACGTTTGTTGATATTATTGGCATATGTGTTTAATGATGCCATTGTATATTGCTGTCACTTAAATGACTGCATTCTACTGGTGTTGTGCCCTAGCTCATGCTTTAACTCCATTATTTGATGTTATTGGTGCTTGTGCTCAAGGATATCCATTTTTTTGAAATGTTGACTGTGGTTATCAAATGGACAACCCGTGAGCTTCTAGCTAGGCACCATTTGTATTGATAGCTTAGGGCATCAAATGTATTGTATCATTGATAGTTGAGACTTTGTTAAAAGGAAATAGCACAAAGAATGATTTTTATTTAGTTTCTCTATTTTGATCCCTAAGTGGCTTACAACCCTAGAGAAGTATATGCAGATTTACGGATCCAGTTGCAAGATACATAGCAGCCGATAATTCACAAGAAATCCATGCATCCAATTTGAATAGAAATTAATACAAAGAACTAGGGTTCTCCAATGGCCCAATCATCTGGACCTTGATTGTCCCCTCAACCAGTGACCCTTCAAAACTGGGTTATCATGAAATCAGTGAGTGATCCTTCATTCTCCTGGTCTGCCCTGCATCCAAACATATTGGAAATACACAATACAATGATAACAAGTCTTTCACAATCCCCCTTCCCCCAAGGAACACTATCAACCATCCCTTCCACATAGCATTTCACTATTTTATGAGTGGATTGTACAGGAACAATTAACATTAAACAAGGAGCAAACTCCTCAACACATCTTGGAAACCATTGAATTCAATAATAAATGAAACCTAACACCAACACTATTCCTTTCATAGTTGTAGGATACATAGCAGTCGATAATTCACAAGAAATCCATGCATCAAATTTTTATAAGGATATCCTACTAATCAATAGGAATTTTCTTGATATGACCAATGATTATGCATTTTGATGGCAATGTGCTAGTTCAAAAGGATAATATAAATTTGAAACAATTTTTTTTGATTTTCTCAAACTATAAATGTGGTTAAAGGGAAAATATTATGTGGAAAACCCACAAACCAAGCTAGCAAATGATTGTACATCAAATTATTCCTATATTCATTCAAGTATTTCTATGCTTCAACTACCTGACCTTTGAGCTTCATCTAGAGGAATGTGTAGCTTTAAGATAGAGTTACTTCTTGGGCCTTACAATAGGGTGGAATATGATCAAGATTTGTTTAGCCTGTATCTTTCTTAGTCCCATTGTTAGGTTCTTACGATTCATGGTTTGAATCTATTATGGTTGTGTAAGGGATTTGTAGATGTTTTTTCTAACATAATTATTGGACACCATGATTGGAACAACTAGTTGTTGGCTATTGTACACATGAATCATAACTGTCAATGGTTCTTTGTGTTCAAGAATTCGTTGATCAATCTTTGAGATTTATTGTCCCAGCTTTAAAAGAGTGATAAAAGATATAGTGAGTGCTATCTTTTTCAAGTATTTTTTGGGTGCCATTATCTTCTAGGAGTAATTGCTGGAACCAAATTATGTTCTTTTCCTCTAGTAAATATTGCAGACACAATCATCTTCTTGGTGAAGGGTTGCTTCCATCCCCATGAGGCACTATTGCATGGTTTCCATTTCCTTGTAGTATAGTGAACCTAATTTAATACAAGTGTGCACTATTTTGGGATCCATAATTTATGGCCCCTACACTGTGGTTGTTAGCCTAAGACATGCCTACCTTTGCATATAATAAGCCAGCTGCACAAAAAAGTTGTTTACAGGTGAGAAACTACTTACCGTTGAATATCGCATACTAACCCCATGTCCCCATACAGTTACTATTAAGCAGTTAAGAGTTTTCCCATGTAAATTTTTAATTTGGAGCTCAAAAAATTGAACAACAACTGCTAGCTAAAATAAGCTAAGCAGCTACATGGGAACCTGTCCTAATTGCAACTCAATCATATCTAATTTTCACTATAAATTTTTTTAGAAAATCAAATCTTTTCAAAATCATATCTAATCAAATTGGATTTCCTCTCTAAAATTCTTAGAAAATTTTCAATTCAACCCCTCCCCCCCCAAAAAGGCTTGCTTACCTGCAAAATACTTTCACCCTTGCACAAGCTATTCCAAACTTCAAGTAAAATGAGCAATATGCTATATCAAATCATTCATATTCATAGTAACCATTCAAAGGATCATTTTGTCAATGAACCCTCTGACTGTACCCCTATGGCAGAGAAAGGAAACCTAAAAATAGAGAAAGAAAACTTAGTAAAACCAGTCTATGCCATTGTTTGTGAGGGTACAGTCATTATAAGTGCCTCTCAAACCTCTCCAAACATGTAAGATTGTCTTTAAATACTTTATTGATCTCTTCTAAACATTAACCAAATCAAACCTACATTTGAATCCACACACAATAACCCCAAAATGAAGGGTTTTGTATCCTTTAATGAATCTCAGTCACTGGTGACGCATGGACAGTCAAACCAGTAGTCTCCAAAGCATTCAATAAGCGACTGGATTGTATTTAATACACACCAAAGGACCAGTTGTATGAAATTATCAATCACATAGCATTTCACTATTGTATGAGTGGATTGTGCAGGAACAGTTAACATTAAACAAGGAGTAAACTCCTCAACACATCTTGGAAACCATTGAATTCAATAATAAATGAAACCTAACACCAACACCATTCCTTCCATTCACTTCTACCAAGAATAAAGCATTTAATCCATTCAATATTACATATAATTATTAGACAGTTACATTTCCTGACTGTGTACTAGAGGAACAGTCATGACCAAAATGATCCAAACATTTGAAAATAGTGAATCGATATCCTTGAGCACAAGCACCAATAACATTAAATAATGGAGATAAAGCACGAGCTAGGGCATGACACCAGTAGAATGTGGTCATTTTAGAGAGCATTCATGATCAAATAAAATGCAATGCATTTGAAATTTGTGGTCAAATATGATGCCAGAGGCTCGAAAGATGAAGAAATCACATACGAAGAACATGCCATTGGTTTAGTTTTGTAAATTTGTTTTTTGTGTAATTAGTAATTGGCAGATTAAATGCAGATAACACCTTTATTAGTTTAATTAGCATGTTATTATCATATCAGATAAAGTATGTTTAAGAATTGTTGGGACTGGTCCTTTTGCGTGTATTAAACATAATAGAATTTTCAGCATATTATTATCAATCTATTTCTTTGTTCTAAACATGCCATTGGTTCAGTTTTGTAGATTTGTTTTTTGTGTTAAATGCATTTTTTGTGAGGAGGGGTCTTGTTCTGAGGAGATTGATGAAGATTGTGCACCTCAAAAACCAATTCATAAGGTACCAATCATGTTTCCTATTTGCTTATATTTTTGGTTTGGTAAATCTCCTTATAAGTTTCATGTCCTTTCTTTTGATTACTATGGATGAGATATATATCTTACATTTAACATTCAACTTCTTTACATTTTACAACATGTAGTGTGTTTTTTGAGGATTTTACCAAATCAACTTTTAACATAAACCAAAAACACCAAACTGATATCTTGCCCTTGCAACATGACAAAATATTTGCATTTGAACAATAACTACAAGAAATTGAATGATAAATCCACATACCTGTATCTTTGTAAAATACTCGGAACATCAAAAAGATAGCTAAGTGGCTGCCGCCATGATTTTTATCTACTGAATATGGGAAAAAAAAACACCAAAAGGAATCGAATAGAAAACATGATTGGTCATTTTAGAGAGCATTTATGATCAAATAAAATGCAATGCCTTCTCTCGCCCTCGATCAGATTTCACCCGCTCGTTTTCTCCCACTCTTCTCTACAATCGAAATAAAAATGATTTGGCTATTTCAAAATAGTGAATCGATATCCTTGAGCACAAGCACCAATAACATCAACTATTTTGATCTGTGGGTACCCTAATGTTGGCAAGAGTTCTTTTATTAATAAGATTACTCTGCAAGCTTGAAGAAGTGATATATTTTGGCAAATGAAGAGTGGAAAGAAGATGATGTTCCTGAGATCATGGATGGACACAATGTTGCAGATAGAATGGGAAGACATCTTTCGAGCCTGGCCCTAGATCCTTCAATAATTGGGGTAGGATCGAGACCCAGGCTAAAAGATGTCTTCCTTTTTGTTGTGGAATATAGGCTTTGTTGTTGCAACAACGACAGACTGCGATGTACATATCACAACAGCTGAGAAACATAAATGTAGGCATCATGGTCATAATTTTTTGGAGACACAACATAATTGAGTGCTAGTCCCAGATGATGCAAAGCAACCACTTCTTTGCATCATCTCAAAAAACCACTCAATTATGTTGTGTCTCCAAAAAATTGTGACCATGATGCCTACATTTATGTTTCTCAGTTGTTGTGTCCCAAGACCCCTTATGACCCTTTACGACCATTTACGATCCCTAAGAATACATCTTAGAGGTCTTAAAATGTTGTAAAGGGTCATAAGAGGCTCCTAGGAGGGGCTAGGTGAGCTTCCACCTTCACGTGGTTGGCCCTGTTAAGTAGAGAATGTTAAACTATTCTTGAAACAAAGAGAAGCTCAATAATTTAAGGTCTCAGTCCACGGAGATGCTGAAAAAATGATGAGAATCAATAATGGAGAGTTTTTAGATTCTGAGGAGACGTATATGGAGTGGAGGCCAGATTGAGTACTAGTGCAAAGACGATGATTTAGTAACCTATATCTATAAAACCTTCACAATTATCCCTTCTTTGGCCTCCACTCATTCCTCTTCTCAAAAATGATTATCTAGAAACTTTGGATAGTGTTTTATCATCCATGCATGAAATGTGCTAGTGATCGTATAAAATTACTTTAGGCCTCCAGTATTGATGAGATGTACAAGTGTAAAATGTTTTTGTGAGACTGTGATCAATTTCTGTAGTGTACATAAATGCAAGGCAGTGATTATTCTCGATGATCGACAAGTAGCTAGGACTAAAGATAACACAACTCAAGAGACCATCATAGGTTGTCTCTTTCTTCTATCTATATTATTGACATAATATTTTACTTTTCATTAGCTCGTCAAATTTGGGGATTTGAAAGAATTTAATAGAATATTTTCATGACAACGTATATTATTTAAGTTGACGTTGCACGAATTTATCTACTTTGCACACTTGTATACTATGAAGACGACGATAAAGAAGCATCTCCTCCCATGGAAATGCTTCTTTATCACCATCCTTATAGTCTACAAGTGCATGAAGTAGATAAATTTGTGCAACGTCAACTTAAATAATATATGTTGTCATGAAAATATTCTATTAAATTCTTTCAAATCCCTAGATTTGATGAGCTAATGAAAGGTAAAACATTCTGTCAATAATATAGACCAAAGAAAGAGACAACCTATGATGGTCTCTTGAGATGTGTTAACTTTAATGTGCCTATCCATTGATTTTTTGACAATTCATAATTAATTCTGACAGAAGCGCTATGCATTCGATAGACAAAATGTTGGAAACAAATCACTTATGACATTTGGTGCAATAGTAACACTATACGTTCGATAGGGAAACCTATTGGAGAATAGTGCAGAACTGTCGCTATTCTGATAGTTTAAGTGTTGTAAAGAGAACATATTCGATAGAACTTTCGATAGTGAGGCCATATCATTGATGGATATATCTATTGGAATATGATGCTAACTATCGGTATTCCAATAGTTATACCATCAGAAATAATATGGTTCGATAGTGAGTTCTGACAGAGGTTGTATATTTTTGATAGGTCTTGTTATTGGAATTCTGATGGATGAACTGCAGGAAATGCCATTTCGAAGCTGTTGTCATTTGAAACTTTCCAACGTGAGATGGTGTTGGTAAACCGACAAGTAGGTCTTCTGTCGCAATCTTCTACGCAAAAATGGCGACGGATTCATGTGTCAAAATTTTGACAAATGAGCATTGCAAATTTGACAAATGGCCGTCAAAATTTGGCCCCAAATGTAGTAGTGAAAGGTAAACCAAATAAAGTGGAGGTGAGGATAGTTATGTTTGGACCTAATTTCAACAGGTTCATCCCTCCAATCAATGCAAAATATGGCTTAGTAAAGGAATGGAATAAATGGAGATCAGGATTTGATATCTTACTGCCTAAGAAAGAGGCTTTTATTAATGACAATAATGTAATAGATATGGATCTATTTAATGTTACTCTTAATGAGGCCATTAAAGATGAAATGGATTTCATAAATTTTATTACAGATGTCAAGCAGATTGCTGATGCTAGGTGGGAGAGACAGAAGGCACAACTACATAGTATTCATGAATTTCAATGGCCTATAGAGGAAGAGGTAGCTACATGGGATGCTCTCACAAAGCCCAAAAAGAAGAAACCTACAGTAGTTGACCTCGACATAATTGATGAAGAATAAAGAGGACACCTGATACCTAACACCTGACCTTATATGAGCATAGGGATGATAACTATTTATAAATAATGGTGTAAGTTAGCCTGAAATGGTGGTCACCATATCTTGTAATAACTTAGTGAAGTTATCAAGAATGTCTCCAGACAAAGGTGTCAGTTATCAAATGAAGAAGATCAGATATCAGATGAGTTATCAAAGGGTTTTTGTCTTCCCACTGCTTAAGAGCCTCAATTGTATTTTGTCTTTTCCTATTTTAGGTTTAGGGCTAAACCATCTGAAGCTTGTTGCATCCTTACTCATTAAGGATTCCAAGATGGTTTTAGCTATAAATAGAAATTGTAACCTCTTTTTTTTAGGATGGATGTTAAATACAATTTCTGCAGAGTAGACATCTCATTTATGTGTCTAAGCTTCTAAGCTTCAAATTTTATACGTATTGAAACAAGATTATTTTTAATAAAATACATTGCAGTTTCTCTCTTATTTTGTTATTGTCTCTTTACTTTTATGTTATAATCTTGTATGGTTTTATTTGTAAGGCATATAAAAACATACCAATTGCAAGGTAACTAGTCTAATTGTTTATGAATTTCTTTCAAGGAAAGGATTAAAGTTTCATAAATAATTTCAGAGGGTAAACATAATTGTTAGGATTTTGATAATAACAATATAGAAGTGATAGGGTGGTTTGTAAGGCATTCTATTCAAACTGCATGTAGCTTTCAAGGCATTTTACTATATTATGTTTGAATTTTTCTCATGGATTTACATTCAAAACAACTATTTGCCCAAGGATTAGGCACTAGCTTGATGTGTGTTATGCAGTTATCTTTTTGTAGACACCGAAAAATCCTTCAGAAAATAAATTATTTTTATTTTCTGAAAATCCTTGATGACATCATCATTTATTAATTAATTAATTAATTTATTTTTATGGCATTAAATCCCTCTCTCTTAATTAAAAATCTTTAATTAAGGAATCTAGCCTAAAAATGTCATTTGGACATTATCCCTAATTTATTAATTATTTAATTAATAAATTGACCAAAACTTCAAAAAATAAATTAATTTATTTTTTATCCCAAACTTGGCCAATTTCCTTAAGACCACTAACCTCTTCCAAAATCTTCTAATCCCTTCTTAATTTCGATTAAAAGGCTAAACCCATCTTTTCTAACCCTAATCCCAAGGTTAAATATTTAATTAAGGTTAAATATTTAATTTTCATATTTATTGAAAATATTTTAATAAATATTCCTAAAACTTAAGCTTTTGGAATGAATAACTTTTATTCCATGAAACTAAGGAGAAATCTAGACTCTTCTAGAATCTTCTCAAATCCACCCTCTTCACCCATCCTAATCCTTTTTTTTGTCCTAATCTAATCCTAATCCTACCCTTAAACCTTTGTGCAATCCTAACCAAGCTTAAGACTTTCCTAAACCAAAGCAAAGTCTTTCCTTCCAAATATCTCAACCACAAAGCATTTATTGCTTCCCCAAAGTCTTCAAAGCCTCTTAAAGCCCATTCATTGCTCTTACAAGCATTTATTTGGAGAGTTATGAGCTTGGAGCCCCCTTTGTTGACTCCTCTTTGCCCTTCCCTTCATCCACTCACCTTGTGACATGTGTCACCTCCTGATTAGCTGAGAACTAGCACAATCCATGTGCTTCCCTTTGAGTGAATCTTGGCCTCTCTTAAGGATTTCAATCCTGGCCATTCATTCCTCCTACCCCAAGCCTTTAGAAATCCTATAAATACCCTCACTTCCTAAGGCAAATCATCTTTCAACTCTCAAACTCAATAGCAAAGTTATAATGCCATTTTCATTCTAGCATAAGCATAAGCTCATCATTTTAGATCATTTTCAAGCTTAAATCACATCTAAATTAGCTTAATGGGATTAACATAGATTCATTTCTTATTTAATCAATCTTAGTTCATCATTTAGCTTTGCATATTTGTGTGTTCTTGAGGCCTTTGAGGCAAAATGGGTTCCTCATACCTATTTTGTGTCATTTTGGGTCTTCATTAACCTCAAATCATCTTATTTTGCATGCTCCAAGTGCTTGAGTTTGCACACCCACATCCCTCTATATCTAAGCATATCAAACGGTGCATGGGCGCATCCGTTTTAAGCTTAAACTGAGGTGGCTTTGATTTTAGTTTGTTTACCATTAAATTTGATTTGATTATATGCTATGACGTTTGTTTGTCTTTGGCCTTCAAAACAGGTTTAGGTGCACGCTCAAATCCTAGTCTACATTCTGGCACGCCCGGTGGGACACTAACCATAATCATTTTGATGAAATTATACTTTATATGCTTGTATTTTGCAGGAAACAAAAGAAATGTCGCCTTCATGAAAAGAAATGACACCTACAGCAAAGAAATGTCGCCTTCAACCAAAGAAATGTCGCCTTCATCAAAAGAAATGTCACCTACAAAGAATCCAGTCACACCTTCATGCAATTAAATCACGCCTTTGAGGAAAGAAATGACACCTATGAGCTCTGTTTTCACGCCTGCATAACTGATATTTTCCTGTGATCGATAACTTCTGTTACATCCCAGAATTCTTCTTCTGTCGCCTGCATGTAAAGAAATCACACCTGTAATGAAAGAAATCATGCCTCTAGTTTTTTATTTGTCGCCTTTTTAGGTGCAAAATGTCACCTGTAAGAATTAAATGTCACCTCTGCACTTTCCAGCGTCGCCTATAAGCTGGACAGTGTCGCCTTTTGTTTTTGCTTGGGACTGGTTTTTCACTTCTTTTATTACAGCAAAGGTCAAAACAAAATCTTGAATGACATTAAAGAAATGAACTTAGGTCCTAAGTGTCATTGTCAATTTAAAAATCAAACCAAATCTTGAATGCACTAAAGGAACAAACAACTCTATTCCCTATCTCATTTCAAATTCCAAAGCAAGCAAACAAATTCAATCTTGAGTGATCTAAGGGATAAAACAACGCTTTTTCAAAGTTCTTAAATCAACTCGCTAATCAAATCTTGAATGCACAAAAGGAAAGAACTTGCAACCGTTCAAATCATTTACATTTTGAGGAAAAGAACAAATCCAAATCTAATCACGAGTGTCTTCATTTCAAAGTTCAAAAAATCACTTAATCAAATTTGGGAAAATGAACAAAATCTGCTTGATGTGCATGTAGGAGTTTTTCAATTCTTGCATAATCCTTGTTAGAGTAAGTAACGTGGAACATTTGAACTTGGACAAGTTCACCTGTTCTGCTTTTAGCGAGGCCTGTCCAAGGAGAAGCGCTTCCTCCTTGGAGAATGACCTCAAACCGGTATCCCCTCCGGCCGGTATATAAATAAGCGAATACCAAAAGAATCGCTTACATCTCCTAATCGCCGGGTGTTCGTGCCAAACACGTGTCTGGGGATGGTAAACATTCCTCTCCCCCAGCATAATTGGCAAGGCTCTTAAGTGAGTCACGGATGATCAGCATAACCGGGTATGGAGACACCACGGAACAAATAGCAACCTGATAAAATAGAGGCTACCCTATCTACATCCGAAAGTATCAAAATCCTTGTGCAAGGACCGATTCCAAGGGGTTTACCGGGTCGCCTCAAGATTACTCACCATTTGTATTCCCTTCTGGGGGATACCAAGCTGTGGGCAAGTGATTTTGATACTCACCTTCCTTAGGTAGATCTGTTTGAAGTGCTTGATAGTCAAAGACTCCGTGAAAACACTTGTTGAAACATACACTTTTTTGAAAGCATTTATCAGAGTCTTTTATCTTGTTTGTATCTCACAAAGTTGCTTTGTCCTTTGTGAAGATTGCTTTTATCAAATCCTTTGCCAATGGAAAAACATCAAGCAGATCTATAACTTGGTTTGAAGGACAATCAGAGCAGCCATCCCAAAACTTGGTCATCTCCCATCCCTTTGTCTGTCTTCTTCTAGAAAACCGTCTTCTTCCGTCAGTCATCCCAATCTGAGTCTTAGTCTTCCAAACCATCTTCGTCCTTCCTCCTTATCCAACTCAGTCGCAAAGTCAGCATGTCTCAAATCTATAATGAGTTTGGTTATGATATCTCTCCTCTCCCTCCAATCGATCCTAATGATGATAAAGGTCTTGTAGACCATGATGCCTATTTCAGCCAGTTTGCTCCAAGCAACCCCCAACATTCCATCATTCCTCCAATCCAGCCAACCATGCCTTCGCGCTTATCTCCTAGCACTCCCTTTCATGTCCTTGGCAAGGCTAGCACTCCTTTTCATGTCCTTGGCAAAGCAACCCCAGTATCTTATCCATCCCCAACTTATCCTTGTCTTCAACCTACACCTCTTCCATATGCTCCTTTCAGGCCTCCACTTTTTGCTATGGTCATTTCTCCATCGCCATCATCCCTTAGAAACGCTTCACGCTACTTCCCCTATCTAAGGCCTCCATCCGCCCATCCTCCAAAAAATTCTGAAATCCAAGATTCTAGTCCTCCCATCCTTTTCACCAAACCTCTATCCTTTCCCAAACCACCATCTTCTACTCCAAACCCCAATCCTCCATCCTGTCCCAAACCACCATCCTCTCTTCCAAACCACATTACCAAAAATCTTTCCCCACCAGCAGAGTTCATCCCTCAACCTACTCCAAAACCTGTACCTCAAGCCATTAGCCCTGCCTCTTCAGCACCATCATCCCCTCAAGCAAAATCCAAAGCTCCCTTTTCAAAATCATCTTTTTCATGGGTGTTCCCTTCTTTCTCTCCTCCTTCGCAAAAATCTACCCAAGCACAAACCCCACTTTCATGCGAAGACCATCCAAGCTCCCCATCTCCTCCACCTTCTAAACCTTCTTCACCACAAAAGTCTCCAAGGAAACCAATAACAGAACCCAAGGAAGAGCCAATAGCAAAACCCATGCCTGAAATTGAAAAGCCAAGCAATCCTTCATGTGAAGCCATCATTGATGAGGCCCATCCAGTGCTCCCATCTATTATCTATCTTCCATACATCCCAACTGTTGATCCTCTTCCATCTCCTATCATCATTGAGTTCCTTTCATCTGAAGTATCTATCCAGTCCCCAGAATCATCTCCTCCTAGCATTATCCAAAGCATACCTAATGAGCTTCCTGAGTTCATCCCTCTTCCTATCATTGTAGCTGCAAAATCTCCCATCCTTTTATCCATACCATCTGACAAGTTCTTCCTTCTTCCAGAAACCCCAGCAGCAGAGACTCCAAACCTTTCATTCCCCCCCTTTGAAGAGTCCATCCATATATCCCCTAATCCTCTATCTGAACAAATCCCATCGTGTCAAGATCTAGACCAAAAGCATGTTGAAATATCTATAGAAAAACATCAAGATCCAACCCCTTTACTTCCCCCATCGCATGTTCTATTACCTCCATCACCTTCAATCCAAAATCCTACAATCCCAATTCCTCCAATTCAAGATCCTATCATCCCAATTTCTCCAACTAAAGATCCAATACCATCCCCCAATCCCAGTCAAAATCCCAGCATCCTATCCTCTCCTCTTGAGGATCCGCCAGTCCAAACTAAACAGCTGCCATCACTCTATCCACTTGGAAAACTAACATTTGTCAAAGGCAAACCACTTGAAGAAGAAGAAATCAGCTTCCTATCTTCCATCAAAGAACCAGAAAATGGCTGTTTGTCATTCACCCCAAGTCAGAAATATCCTTGTCTGGATAAAATGCTGAAAAGATGGAACTATCAAGGCAAAGGCCTTGGCACCCACGAACAGGGAAATATACAGCCCATTCAAGGCAAGAAAATCTAAAATGTTGTGGAATCGGTTGCACACCAGATGAGGGCACTCCCTCCACATCAGCGAAAGGTACTTCATCCAGAAATGTTGGTACAGCTAAGGCAAAGTTCAAACATCCATTCAAAACCAACAAAACATCTTTCAGAACCCACAATGCAATTCCTCCTCCTCCATCGTTACAACCGAGGAAAACCTATCATATTCCTCCTTCATCCTCCCCATCCATTTTGGGTCCCTATGTCCCAAAGTCTTTCAGCGCATTTTCGTTACCCAACAAATCCATTTTGGGACCTTATATCCCAAAATATCATCCTCCATCTTATCCTACTCAGCCTTTCATCCAACATCCAAGCATCCCTAGTCAAGATCAACAATGACACATATCCACATATCCTATCTACCAATCTCCTTCCATCTCTCCATCCAAATTTCCTCCATCCCAGACAACTCCTCATATTCCTCCCAATGCTCCTCGCAACTTGGATGCCATATCGCGCATGAATAAAGGGAAAAATCCACAAAAATCCCAGGATTGTTATGTCCAATCTAATCGACATGCACAATCAAAGAAAAATCCGATCAAGCAAGCCAAAGCAAACCACTGGCCACAAAGGCCCATCAAAGCAAATACCAAATCTAATGCATCCCAATGGCTGCAAAGGCCCAATGACGATTACCATGTCCAGTCTAATTGACATGGTCAATCAATGCAAGCTCCAATCAAGCAATCAAATGCACCGCAAAGGCCCAGCAAAGAGCCAATCAGGCATGCTAAAGCACCCCAATGGCTCCGAAAACCTAGCAAAGTCCAAGCAAAATCTATCACATGGCCACAAAGGCCTAGTAAAGAAAAAGCACAATCTGATGCCCACCAATGGCCGCAAAGGCACACTAAAGCTAAAACAAAAATGATGTGGATCCCAAAGCAAAAAGATGTAATCCATCTAACAAAAACATCCACAATAGCATCCAACGTTGCCCATCTCCCAGCTCCTCAATCTTCCCCTCCATCTCCTCCATCCTCTAGCATAAATCCTCCATCACCTCTATCTCTATCTTCCACATCCAATCATCCATCTTCCTCGCAACATGTGCCAATGTTGATCCTGACAACATCCCCCTATCTTGATCACTTTCCATCCTTCCATCCAAACACTTTCTACCACCATCTTTCCCATCTCCCCCATCTAATCCATGACTTTGCATGATGCCCCCCGTCCTGCTATAGTTGTACCAACATCCAGGCACACAATCAGAAGAAATCAGTGAGGAAAGTCAGCAAAGATCAGTCAGCACATCTAAAACAGCAAAGGGAAATCAATGACAAATCAGAGAAATCAGCAAAGTCAACAGGCAATCAGGCTTTAGCATCAACATATGCCTATCAGCTTAAAACAGAAGCATATTTTGGGGAAGAGGCAAGCTTTAGTCGCAAAAGTTAATAAAGCAAAGGCAAAATCATGAGTCTTTATGTGAAAACCCTTCTGGGGCACATTCTGATTCCAAAATAGTAAAAATAAAGGGCGTATCTTCTAGTGAAAACTTGGCAATTCAAGCGCTAGAGGATGGAGCTTTGCCTCTTCCTCCTATTTGAGATAACAACACATGATAGTTCCCTATCAACATTGCAGAAATCAAGCTAAATCAACTTGGGTACAGAAGGATGTTTGTGGCTCATGGAGGTTAACCTGATAGAAAGTGAATCATGACCTTAAGTGCCTTGCTCTGAGGAGTCAATTATCAACTGTGCATGGTCATATGCACATGCCTAGGTGTGATCTTAAGCTTGTCGTCCATCATCTAGCAATGGATCCCCATGACAAACTGGCAACATCAGAAAATCAGCAATCCACATCAGAAAATCAGTGAAGAATCTCTCAGAAGATCAACATCAAATCGCATGATAGCACCAAAATCAGCACAAAACTCAGCGCCACAAGAGAGTTAGCAACAACATCAAAATATCTGTGCAAAATCAAAAACAGCAGGGCCATCATCAAATAATAAGGGAACATCCAATCAAAGAATCAACAACACCATCAGAATATCAGTGACAAATCAAAAGGTCACCATCTAATCAAGAGGAAGCGCCAAAATGGTGAAATCAGCTGATCAGCAAGCACGACAGCATTAAATCAGAGCTTCAGCAACAAATCAAAATGTCAGTGCATATCAGCATCGAATCAGCAACACATCCAAACAAATCAGAAGTATCAATGCATATCAGCACAAAATCAGCAACAAATCAGAAAAATAGTGGAATATCAGCACAAGCTCAGCAACAAATCAGCAAGATCAGCACAAAGTCAAGGAAAAAACACAAAAATCCATAAAAATTGGATGAATCAAAGGAGCAAATTATCAACAAAGCAAAAATCAAGAGAAAAACATTCGTCCTCTGGTGAAAACTTGGCAATTCAAGCGCCTTGGACAAGTACCATGGTGAAAACCTGGCAAACAGGTGCCATGCATAGTGCCCCCCCCTAATTCCTTTCTGCAGTTAGGGGCTTCCTTTCTATCACCTCTTATCCAACATGTCCTCCATCCCCTTTTGTCTCTCACTTCCTTCATTTTCCATTGGATCTTGATGACAAAAATAGAGACTATCAGATGTACATGCTTTTGGGCACCTCCTTGGCATCCATTGCACCTTTCAGCTACATATCCTTTATCCAATCCTTTCATCCTAGCTTCCATCCTTCCTCATCCTCTTGTTGGCATATCTTTCATCCAAGCATACACCATGCCTTTAAAAGACATGAACTATCTTAAACAGGGGGCATCCTCTTCCTTGGTGACGTATTCCTTGGAGGCTATCCAAATCCGAATCTTTCATCTCCCAAAATCCTCAGCAATTTCTCTATCCAAATCCAAACCAACCACCATCCAATCCTTCCAGCACTCCTCTATCTTAATCCATCAGTAGTTCCTCCAGCATCCTCTATCTTGGTCCACCAGCAAACTAACTCAACGTCCCATATCCTTTATCAGAATCCAACATCCACCATCCACATCAGAAAGCAAATTCACCATCTTTTGCACCAAAATCCAGAGCTCCAAATCCATGAGCATTATCATGTTCCAACCCTTTGAGTTGTTTCCATCCCTTATCTTAAATCAAAAATCATCCTCTTTTTGGCACAACGTGTTGTCTTAAAGAAATCAAACCTTGTCCTTGCATAGCCTTATCATCTCGAGCAAGAGATTGGCTTGTATTGACAAGAATCCAATTGACCAAAGATCATCAGTCTATCCTAGGTTGACGCAATCCTATCATTGATCCTCCATTGGGAAAACAGCAGCTCATTTTGTTGACGCTTGGTAATCTTCCACCAGCTTTCCATCTTCCACCAGCTTTTCATCCTCCAAGCAGCTTTTCCATCTTCAAAATCCTCTAGCAGTTCCACCATCCAATCTCCCCGAATCTTCCTCCATCCAAATCTTCTAGCAGTTCCATCCTCCCCATCCTCAGCATTTTCCTCCATCTTTCCAACACCTAGTATCTTCTCTTGTCATTGGTATCTAGCTATAGGCCAACCTCATTGCAATCCAATGCCATTCATCCCTATCCACACCTTGCTAGCAATCTTCCCAACCTATCCATCTCTTCTAGCTATCCAACATCCAAGATCAAGCTAACTGATGAAATCGCATCCTTCATCTTGTAGCAAGCCTTGATCTCAATTCAATCATCATCATTGGGATATGTCTTTCCCAAATCCGTGTCATTTTAGGACACATCATCCATCACCAGTCCGTCTTGGCCTTCCAACCTAGCTGGGGCACCATCTTGCATATCTTTGAAGTTGTCAGCTTCACCCCCAGGTTCTTTGTATATCCTATTCTTGAGTCTTGTACCATAGCATCAGTCATGTCTCCACCTAAGCTCATTTGTACATTTGTGTCTTTAGGTCCCATCCTTTGTCTTAGTCCTTGTCCGTCCTGCAGCAGCATTTGATCAGGAATATCTTGTCCCATCCTCAGCCTCAGAAAACTTTTACTCCCACTCGGGCCTTGTGCTTCAGCAACATCAATTGTCGACTTATCCTTGCTCATCCTGATTATTCCTTGAACCACAGCTTTTGCCAGTGAACAACTACACTTATTCTCTCACCAACCCATGGGTCCTTGAGGATATATCGTTCCTCCTGTCCGACCTAATCTTCCATCTTGGTCCTTGAGGATATATCGTTCCTCCTGTCCGACCAATCTTCCCACCATCAATCAAATCAAATCTCTCTCCTTGGAAAAGGATGTCTTTTTGGAGTTATCATTTTTGATCTTGGATTTTTGTCCTTTGGGTCTTGTTAATCTTTTTGGCTTCTCATTATCCCACCAAGGTCACCACGATTCATTATATCACGGTGTGCTGTGTGTGCGGATAATCTGGGGCAAGGTCTTTTGATCTTTCGCTTCTGCCTGTGAGTCAGTTGTGTGTTTGTGGTTCCTTCAGCATCGGATCCGCCATGTCGCCTCTGCGCTTCATGTGTGATGTTGGGGCAACCCTGTGTGTTTGTTTAGTGTCAGTCCTCGTCAGTCCTCTATGACGTTGTTGATAGGCCTCGTGATCCCAGTATCCTTGGCAGGTCTCTAACATAGCTATATTAAATCTAGGTTGTGCACTCCCGTTTGCACTTGGAGCTATCTGGTCCCTTGCATTTATCATATAGATTAATCTTGCATCTTTGCATACAGCTGCATCTTGCATCTTGCATTTCCATCTCATCTTGCATATCATCCATATTTGTTCTTAGAAGTGCGGTTATTTATCTCCCCTTTCTTCCTAGGCCTTTCCTTCCTCGTCCCGCCGGGCACACTCTGTCCCAGGGCGTAATCCCTCTTTCTCCTTGTCCCACTGGGTGCATCTTCCATGATTTTGTCCCATCGGGGCATGTTCCTTTTTCTCCTAGTCCACCCAGGCGTCATACCCTCTTCTTTTGATTCTAGCCTCGGCATCTTGTTTTCTTGTCTTTGACGCCATGCCACTTGCGGCATCGCATCAAAGAGGGGCAAAATGTAGACACCGAAAAATCCTTCAGAAAATAAATTATTTTTGTTTTATGAAAATCCTTGATGACATCATCATTTATTAATTAATTAATTATTTAATTAATTAATTTATTTTTATGGCATTAAATCCCTCTCTCTTAATTAAAAATCTTTAATTAAGGAATCTAGCCTAAAAATGTCATTTGGACATTATCCCTAATTTATTAATTATTTAATTAATAAATTGACCAAAACTTCAAAAAATAAATTAATTTATTTTTTATCCCAAACTTGGCCAATTTCCTTAAGACCACTAACCTCTTCCAAAATCTTCTAATCCCTTCTTAATTTCGATTAAAAGGCTAAACCCATCTTTTCTAACCCTAATCCCAAGGTTAAATATTTAATTAAGGTTAAATATTTAATTTTCATATTTATTGAAAATATTTTAATAAATATTCCTAAAACTTAAGCTTTTGGAATGAATAACTTTTATTCCATGAAACTAAGGAGAAATCTAGACTCTTCTAGAATCTTCTCAAATCCACCCTCTTCACCCATCCTAATCCTTTTTTTTGTCCTAATCTAATCCTAATCCTACCCTTAAACCTTTGTGCAATCCTAACCAAGCTTAAGACTTTCCTAAACCAAAGCAAAGTCTTTCCTTCCAAATATCTCAACCACAAAGCATTTATTGCTTCCCCAAAGTCTTCAAAGCCTCTTAAAGCCCATTCATTGCTCTTACAAGCATTTATTTGGAGAGTTATGAGCTTGGAGCCCCCTTTGTTGACTCCTCTTTGCCCTTCCCTTCATCCACTCACCTTGTGACATGTGTCACCTCCTGATTGGCTGAGAACTAGCACAATCCATGTGCTTCCCTTTGAGTGAATCTTGGCCTCTCTTAAGGATTTCAATCCTGGCCATTCATTCCTCCTACCCCAAGCCTTTAGAAATCCTATAAATACCCTCACTTCCTAAGGCAAATCATCTTTCAACTCTCAAACTCAATAGCAAAGTTATAATGCCATTTTCATTCTAGCATAAGCATAAGCTCATCATTTTAGATCATTTTCAAGCTTAAATCACATCTAAATTAGCTTAATGGGATTAACATAGATTCATTTCTTATTTAATCAATCTTAGTTCATCATTTAGCTTTGCATATTTGTATGTTCTTGAGGCCTTTGAGGCAAAATGGGTTCCTCATACCTATTTTGTGTCATTTTGGGTCTTCATTAACCTCAAATCATCTTATTTTGCATGCTCCAAGTGCTTGAGTTTGCACACCCACATCCCTCTATATCTAAGCATATCAAACGGTGCATGGGCGCATCCGTTTTAAGCTTAAACTGAGGTGGCTTTGATTTTAGTTTGTTTACCATTAAATTTGATTTGATTATATGCTATGATGTTTGTTTGTCTTTGGCCTTCAAAACAGGTTTAGGTGCACGCTCAAATCCTAGTCTACACTTTTAGTCATCAAACATAAATCATATCATTCCAACACATTTTGTTACTAAGTGCATGCATGTTTTAAAAGGACTGCATTTATGTGATATAGTTCACATTACTGATTCCTTCAAGAGAGAATCAAAGAGGTTAGCCTTCCTTGAGTTAAACTTAGAAAAAGAAGAAGGATTAACATCCTTATGCCACTTTTATTTTCTATTACATTTATAGTTTCCCTATCATACTCTGTATTAGGATATTTTCAACTATTTTCAGAATGATGTTTTATCAAAGTAATTTGGGGTGTAGAAGCATAGCAGTGAGGAACCTAATTGACCATTTGAATTTTATTTGAAATATAGTAAACTATCTAGGAAATACCCACCTGAGTCCTATGGAGCTCGAAGAAGAAGGAGGATATTATCCAATCCTCATCAATTAGACTTTATCTTTACAAACTTGAGAGTTCATAACCTAAGAATCAAGCATACATATTTACCAAGTTTGTTCATAACAAGAAAAAGATCGAACGCCTGGTTGGGTCCCTTTGTGGTGACAACTTGTTTTGGCTCCAGAGCTTATTAGTTATCCACACTTGAAGGGGATCCCCTTAATGATCCCATTAATAGCATACATCTGAAGTGGTTCTATGCTTGAACCATTTATATGATCCTGAAAAAAATTAATAAAAAAAAAAATCAAAATAAAAAAAAGAGAAAATAATCGCCTAATGGTGAAAACTTGGCAATCAGGCACCTTGGGTAAGTATGTTGGTGAAAACCTAGAAATAGGCACCACACATAATGGACCGTATCATTATCTATCAAACTCCCATTCCCCCATCGAAAGTTGCTTACTATCACTTGCCATCTTGTTTCACCCATCCCTTGTTCCCAAGGTGTCATCCCCATTGCATCAACAAAAGAGAACTACTATCCCACATCCTGAGCTTCTTGTGTATATAGAGACATGACCTATCCCCGTAACACTGAGCTATGTGCATATTTGTCACCTTTTGACCTATCCTAACTATCTAAGCTTTTGTAAATATCCGCTATATATAGTGTCTCTAGTTTGTATATATTGTCTTGTTTTCCCCGCAATACCTTTTGATCACAAAACACATGGCCTGTCATGACTACACTATCAACAATATCTCTTTAGAAAGCATCCCATGTCACTGTGATTCTCCAAGGTTCTCCATTTTCCCATCACCAGTTTAATTTGCAGTCAACCCCACTAGCCAAGTCCTTGTAGGATTCATCTTTCCTCCTGTCTGACCTAATCCCTGTTGTAAAAATGGTCAGCACTCCCCTAAGGATTCATGACATGGATTAACCACCTCCTATGTCTGCTATAAGTCTAGTGGTTGTATCGGGCATTAACGGGTCGATCTTTTGGTGCAACAAAAACCAATACTTGTAACAACTAGTATCAGAGCTTGGTCACAGGTTCGAATCCCCTTGGGTAACACTGAGGGGGAGATTGTTGTAAAAATGGCTCCCCTTGGGATTCATGACATGGCTTAACCACCTCCTATGTCTGCTATAAGTCTAGTGGTTGTATCGGGCATTAACGGGTCGATCTTTTGGTGCAACAACAACCACTACTTGTAATAATCCCAACATCCACAGTTAGTCGATCTCTTTTGGCAAAGGATATCTTTTGGTTTTTCACATTGATTTCATGGTGTTTTCTTAGATTTATCAGTCAGTTTTGAGGTCTCAGTTGATTTCTCTCCTCAAAGTCACCACGGTCCTTTATATCATGGTACGCTACGAAAAGGGATGTTTCCAGGGCAAGGTCTTTTGCACTCTTTTCATTTTTTCCTATGAGTCAGTTAGATGTGACCCTTGCACAGTTCACATGTGATGTTTTTAGGTTACCTGGTGCATTTGGGAAATGTCATTTGTTTGTGGGTTCCTCAACATCGTTTCCACCATGCTTCCCTCTAGGTGCATGCATGATGATGGGGTGAATCTTACGTGTCTTTTTTGCGTCACTCTTATGCAATGCTAGTGACATGACCTCAAGTTCCTAGCAACTTTGGCTAGTCCCTTCTATTGCTATATCAAACTAAGTACTCAAACTACATGGTGGTATTACCCTTTGGAATACCCCACGCTCAAGCTTCGATAAATATCCCCCCCCTATCAAACCTCCTAGCTCAAACCTACATCCCTATGCAATCTCATAAATCATCCTCAAAAACCCCCCAAAGCATCATCTATACATCCTTTTTCCACCCATTTTTCCTGCATCCCCACATAAACACCTTGTCATGATGCAAACCTATCCACCTCATTCACCCTCAACTCACATTCCTAACTCATGGATTTTTTATTGTGTAAATACCCCCTTGTCCATCATCCCCTCCACACCAACCTCTTCACCCTTCAGTGAGGGTTTAGTCAGGCAGTGATATGTTGTGCCACCCCATCCTTACATCTTGCCTTTGATCTTCCATCTGCATTCGTATGTTCTCCTCCACCTTCCTACGTGCATTTCATTTCATGTCAATACCCTAGGTTTCATTGTCTCATCTCATTTTTCCTCGTTGCATTCATTGCCTCATCTTAAGTTCATTTTATGTTGCATTGTTAAAATTCATTTTAGGCACATCCATTATCTTTCATTTAAGTCATTCATTATCATTTAGGTTCATTTTAATCTTGCATTGTTAGATTCGATTATCATTTAGACTCATTTTAATCTTGCATTGTTAGATTCAATTATCATTAGGTTCATTTTAATATTGCATTGTTAGATTCGATTATCATTTAGGTTCATTTTAATCTTGCATTGTTAGGTTCATTAAAATTCATTTAGCTCCATCCTAATCTTGCATTGTTAAAATTCATTCCAAGTACATTCATTTAATTCATTTTAGTTCATCATTTATCATATAGGTTCATTTTATTTTGCATTGTTAGGGTTCATTTTAAGTTCACTCATTATCTTTCATTAAGTCTTTTTAGCTCATCATTACCATTTAGGTTCATTGTTATCTTGCATTGTTAAGTCATTTTTAATCTTGCATTGTTAAGCACATTATACATCCATATGCATATTAAATCATACGTAAATACCTCATACATCACTGAACCAGTTGTCATTTTTTGTGACAACACAAGTGCTATCAACATCTCTAAGAATCCAGTGATGCACACAAAGACCAAACACATTGCCATCAAGTATCATTACTTGAGAGAACTGGTACAAGACAAACAGGTCCGAATGGAATATGTGAATACAAAGGAACAATTAGCAGACATATTCACTAAGACTTTACCTAAAGAAGCTCATGAATACCTGAGATGTCAATTAGGGGTCCTTCCCCTAACTGAGGCTGCCTAGTTAAGCTAGGAGCACTGCATCAAAAGTACTGCAAAGAATACCTAACAAGTTGATGCAGAGAAAGGTCACACTTTAGGAGTAGCCTAGAGTTGTGAAAAGTATAGCATAGATAAGAATCGGTCATAAGAAAAGATGACAGAGGGAGAAATACTTTTACTGAACTGAAAATATGATATCTACATCTACAGGATGTATGTTTTTGTTGCTGCTTTGAAATTTTTGTCCAAGAGGGAGATGATTACAGATGAATACATAGAATGAAATTTTTCATGGAAGATCTAGACAGAGGGAGAAATTCAATGGATGGTCATACAAGCATGGCTAATTGATTCTGTATTAGAATGAAGCTAAGGATATTATTAATACTTATGATGGATAGATAAGTTTTGGATTGGTTGGTAATTCATGTGATATTCATATGTTGTTGCCATCAATGCCAAAGAGGGAGATTGTTGGAAACTACAATTGAATCAATTGTTGTATTGTCATTGATGTCAAACCTTCATTGGTAAGATTGTTGCTATTTAAGAAAGTACTATATCTATTTGATTGTTGCTAAGGGGTAAGGCGAGGTTGGTAACAATAGCACCTAAGGAAAGGTTGAGTTATCTTGATACTTCAATGAGTACTTGATTATGTGGCACAATGATAAGACAATGTATTGTTTATCTAAGTAAGAATGAAGACTAAACTGGTAGCCTTAACTGAGAAAAAATGAAGAAATCTAGTTTAAGCCAAGTGTTGTTAGTGTCGACCGAGCTAGTATATGTCGAGTAAATTCAGTGTTGACCAAACACCAGTTAATTGCTGAGGAAGACAGTATTAGTCGAGGAAACAATTTTTGAGGTGACCGAGATTTCTAGTGAAGATCGAGAAGTTGAACATAGTATTGATCGAGTATCAGTATTTTGCGTTTGAGGAAGAATTCAGATTTCTAGCTGACATTGTTGAATTCTTGGATTATGTAAAATGTGTTGACTTTATTTATTGATCGTATGAAATCATTTAATGCACTGTAAAATGTTTTTATTGTAAATCTATTAAGAGATTCGATATATTTCTAGAAGGATGGCTGAAGAACATAATGTAGGATAGATTTGATGAATCTAACCTAACCCTAAGATCTACGAAGGAGATTAAGTAGAAAAAGATGTATTGACCTAATGGATGAAGTATTAAGGAAACCTAAGCTAGAGGTTGTAAAGAGAGAGGATGCTGGAAGTGTTGTTGACATTATTGACTGTCTAAGCAGAGAAGGCTAAAGGAGAAGTGTTGTGATTTCTTGAAGAGAGTTTCAAGCATATCAGTGATGGAGATGGTAAAGGTACACAGTCAATAAGCCAACATATGTGTACAGAATTAGATTTGATATTTGCAAAGTGAGTTGTATGTTTTTCAGATCAATATTACTGCTACTTTCTAACCATTGTATTAGTCAAAATCCTTTTAATAGAGGTTGACCTAACAGTCATAGGTATAAATCCTTTGAACAAGGTTGCATTCTAATGGAGTGTATGTAAGTCCTATAACAAGGCACACTTTTAATAGAGTGGTTTAAATCCTTTAACTAAGTCACACTTGACAGTGTTTTTCTAACCTTTGACAAGGTTGGATTTTCATTGAGCTCAATTTAGAAGAGTGAACATAATAGTAACATGTTACAAAGTGGTTTTTCCCAAATTGGGTTTCCACTATAAATCATGGTGTCGATACTTGTGTGAATGTTTTGGTTTGAATATTTCTGTGTTTTACAAGTTAGATGATATTGGATAAGTGGACTGCACTTTTATATGTTTCTGTTATGCAATCAGTAATGATCGAGTAGCTATTGGTTATTAGATCTGATTTGTTGAAGAGTTTTAAAGTTTGTTTTTATACATCTGGGCTTGATAACAACTAATTCACCCCCCCTCTTTGTTGTTCTAAATCATATTAACACACATCCTACTTCCACAAATCATTAGTAACTGCATATCATATACAACACATCACACATCACATAAAGTACCTCGCATTCTACATCACACACATGTCAGTCTCACATCATATAGACAATAACCTCACATCCTACATCATTCACGTCAATACATCTTAAGCATTCATACATCCATACATTACACATCATATCCCACCCAGCTCATCATATATACATAATCATGGCCAAAGAATAGTACAACATTTCCCAACCTAAAGAATAAAAGAATAAATGTCTATCTCAGTCTGTGTCCATCAAAAAGTATAGATATAAATATACATCAGGACTATGCCCTCCATCAATCAATAGCTATAATACAAAGCAAAATCTGGCTCGCAACATATCACTACCTATCTGCCTCTCCTAATGGAGGTTGCATGTCAAAATCATCACCTAGGGGGTCCACCTGTTACAGATCCTATAGTAATGCATTTCTCCCCACCAAGACCTATGTACCTATACCATATACCTCTATGACTCCATGACATGTCAAGGAGTCCACCTCCATCCCTACCCTTGACACCTCAGCCTCCACCATCTATACCAAGTTGTTGACCGACTACTACTGACTCTGTGTGTGCCTTGACCGATGGCTCTCTTGCCTTGAACTATGAGAAGTGCCAATCATGGGCATATTTCCCCCTATCCTCTAGCTACTACCAGCCCCTATACCCAAACTCCCACTAGTCCCTTACCCTATGGCCCTTGAGTGACTCATATGGCTATAATGTTGGCATCACTTGGTAGGCACTATTTCATGATACACACCCTTGTACCACTCAATCTACTCACTTATCCTGATGAACTCTCATTGGAGGTGAGATACCTCCCTTGATTGATCATGAGAACCCCATACAGTGGTGTCCCCCATGCACTGGATGACCATGTCCCTCTCCCCCTATAGATAGTCTTGCTCTAACCATAGATGATCTCTCTCTCCTCTTAGATGATCTCTCTCCACTAGTAGTGCATCCCTCTCCCTCTACAACTGATCTCTCTCATCAATGGTCATTAGACCCTCCTCTATAGACTACACTAATCATGCTATAAAACTATCCCGCTCACCTTGCACATCCCAAAGCATCTGACTAGTTCGTTCATATGCAGCCTGTAGTGAGGTGAAGCACCTTGCTAAATCATCCCCCCTCCTTTGGATGACCCAACTCCCACTGATGGTGGTGGCGCTAGTGGTGGTGGTATCCCTATGGGTGGTGGTGGTCCTGTCAGTGGTGGTGGACTTGTGGGTACTTGTCCTTCATCTCCTCCACCCCCCCATCCACATCGATGCCATCTCCTCCCCCCCTCCATCTCCTCTCCCCCTCTCCATCTCTTCCTTTGTCTCCATCTTCATCTCTTCCTCTCCCTCTCCCTCCTCCTCTCCACCCCCAACCCCTATATGCGAGTGCTACTCCCCCACCATCAGGTAACCCTGATCTCCCCACTACTCTCAGAGGCTAAAACCATCCATCATATGCTGGCATAGTCCCTGGATTTGCTACTCCACCCACCTAGTCCCACTAGAATGGCTACATCACTTGATACTCAGCTAGAAATCCTATCATGTCCTGTGTAGGCCCAAACTCTATCACCTACTCTTGCATGGCTCATTGATACCATCATGTCGGCCCTGATACATCCTGCATGAAGCCAAACTATTGTTTGGTCCTATCTGGCTGGTACTACTCAACAATGTAATCCCATCTCCCTGTCAAAAATGTTAGTAGTGGGGTATACGACAACTCCCTCTAATCCTTTGCCCATGGCGCATGCCCTAGATGTGGTTACCAGGTGATCCTATCCTAGATCTTGTCAAGTGTCTCCCACCAATGGTGGGTATCACCCCTCCTTGATATGTCACTAACTCTCCCCAACTATAGACAACATGCTCCTATGGCTACCTATCAACTTGGCTTAAGGTTCATAGCATGACTATGTGCTCCCACACACATACCTATAGGAGAGAAGTGAAACCAAACCTCCTCCCCATAGTCCCTACCCCGTAATAGATGATTTGGTGAAGATTTCTATACATCTTGGATAGCATAAGGGTCCCCCATGCTACTGGGACACTTGCATCCATGATCTGCACAATCCCTAGGATTAGTGTCAGTGTCACACCTATCCCTCATGTATTTGGGGAAATGTACCCGGATACTCATCCACACACAGAAATAAAGTTGTCATGTTGTTGGCATTGCTGCTGCATGCTCTGCCAAGGCGAGCTGCCCGTGCCACAAGATAGGTGCTACTCCTAGCCCTAATAATGGGGCCACCATCTGCAGCTATGTGTATGTCCCCACCACCACCGATGTGCCTCGAATAGGTAGTTGGAAGATCCAATACACATCATCTAAGGTCACCATCATCTCTCTAGTCAGTAGGTGAAAAGTCACGGTCTCCGAATGCTAGCGCTTGTAGAGAGCTATCACCAGTGCCATGAATGTTCACCTCTGTGGCATTTGTACCAAGTAGCCTAACCCAGGTGCATCCACTTGAGCCCAGTCTACTAGTGTGAACTAATCTTCCACCACCAAAATTGAAGTACATTACTCTCGACTTGTCAGTCGATCTAGTGACCACTGCAGCCAAATCAAGACAAAGTGTCAAAATTTCCTCTATACCAAAAACCTATTTCTTTCCCCCATTCTTGCCACCTACCCTTCTCCCTGAGTTCCCACAAATTTTTCTCTCCCCATGTTTCTGCAAAGGTTGTGGGATCATGTTGGTACCCCATCCCTATCTTGGTGCGGGAACACATTCCCGCGCCGCCTGTCTACCCCCCTGGGAATGCCTTTTTTTTTGGCATCCCACTATGTTTTCACTTTTTCAGATCGCGGTCCTGCTAAATATTCCCCCCAATCCCCACACTTTTGCAATCCTGTGAAAAATCCCCTGAACCCCCCATTTCCCCCTCCCCTAGCATTTTTTGTAGGAATGCGTTCCCACATGCATGGGTGTGTTCTTGTCGATCCCGCACTTGCAGGATCACATGTTTTCCTCCTAGAAAATGCAATAAATTCTAAAAGAACTTAACAAAAAGGCACATTTTTTGAGCATACTTATCAGTCAAGACCTCCATGACGCCAAAAATGTTGCACAATGTCAGAATGGTGAGTCGGTCACCCTCTCTTTACCATCTTGTCGTCGCTTATCAAAGCTCCAAATCTTGATTTCTAGGCTCTAAAGTGTGCAAATGACTTCTTTTTGACCCCTCCGGCCCTTCAGAGCCCAAATTTTCCCTCTCGGATGCCTTCTTACCCACCGTTTCCTCCCCTCATGCTGTCTTTTTCCCCCCTTTTACTTTTTCACCTCTCTTTTCCTCATTTGTTCCCCTTCTTAGCCTGCAACACACCTTCCTCCCCATTTCTCTTTGAGACGCTGCTAGGGCCCTTCTTCCTTCCACCGCTGCCCTCTCGAGGGGGCATCACCCAATCTAACATCCTGGCCCGTAGTCAGGGGAATTTTTGCTACCTAGTCCATTCTTCATGTCATCTATTATTGCTAAAAACATATTTGAAATAACATTATTTTAACACTATGTTGAAGAGGGGAAAAATATAGACACCTAAATTTGATTACATAATTTAGTAATCTTATTTATTTTTCTCCTAGGACATCCTATTAATTAAATATTATTATTTGGTTAACTCATGTCACCCCCTAGTTAATTAATTTAATTAATTAACTATAGTCCAATTAATTATCTAAATGACAAACCTATAGTCTGATAATTAATTAATCAATATTCTTCTATTAATTTAAATAGATAGACTTATCTAATTAAATTAATTCATGAAACCTCATTTCCCTCTCACTTGAAATTAAATAAATATTTAAATCCAACCTTAACCCTCAACTAAACCCATCCCAAAACTCCTAACATGTAGTTCATACTCAACCCAACCCATTCACCCATCTAATCCTCCTTAGTTAGCTAATGACCCATGATTAGCTAAATCAAACCCTCCACTCATTCTCTCTCCTCCCATCACATCCTCCTAAACCTCCCACTTGCCTCCCAATCCAAGCCTAATCACCTCCTAAGCATTTGCACAATCATAATCCATGGATTAAGAAATCCTAAACCAAACCAATTCAACCCTCATGTCACATCCTCACATCCCTCAATTCGCTCATCTCATGTCAACCTTAAATGCTCTTACACACCTCTTACACACTCCATCCTTCCCTTACACTTTTGTCCCCTCTCACATCTCCCAAAATGGTCACATTCCCCCACTTCTTCCAACCTCTCCCATTGTGGCACTTGTCACAATGAGATGAATTTGAGAAAGCACAATCCATGTGCTCCCCCTCAAATGCATTTTGGCCCTTCCTTAGGTTTTCATCTTGACCCTTCATTCATCCCTCCTCTTGCCTATAAATTGAGCCCTCTTCTCCTTCATTTTCATCCACCATCAAAGAATTTTTATCATGCCCATTTGAGAGCCAAAAACATCCAAAGAAACCTTATAATGCCAAATTTCTCCCACACATCTTGAAGCTTGAGCAAGGTTTATGAGCACACATATCCTCATTGGATAAATCCTCTATACTTTGGAGGCTTTTTGGGTCTAAGGTTTGCATTCCCTCATGTTTTATTGCTTTCATTTGTAGGTCTAATCTTAAAGGTTTATCTAGTTTGTATTGTTGAATGTTTAGCTTTCTTTATATTCTTTAACACTACATTTTAGGTAACACAGTATATGTCCTTATTTTTCTATATACTCAACATTCTCCTCTCACAATCAATAGTTAAGTGATAGCTTGGTGAGAGTATTTTTTATAACTCTTTCATTTGTCTTTATTTTATCTCTTCATTTGGCTATTTTGATATTTGATTATTTGTTTCTTGGAGTTTCATGTGATTTATGATTGACATCATATCTTGTCTTTCTTAGATTGCTTGTTGTAAAATATAACATGGCATCAGAGTCATGTTGTCTCAAATAGATAAAAAAAATTCTAATTTCTTTGAGCTATTTGAGACTCATAGATAGATTATAAATTTTTCCTCAAAAAATGAGTATTCTCTTCTCCTATATCCTTGTATGATAAGGAGAATTAAAACTATTCATAGGAAAAAAGAAGCATCTAGTTAATCTAGTTTATATGTGTGTTCTTGTGAGATATGGGTGAATGCATCTTTTTAGTAATATTGGAGGCATTGTTAGCTAGCATCTCTAGAGTGTCTAGAAGGTTTGAAAAAGTCAAAATTGACTTTGATTTCACTACAATCAAAGATAGGACACTGTAAGAAAATCAGAGTTAATAATTTGAAATTTTTACTCGAGCCATTTTTTATTTAGAATTCAAGTATTTTTCACTTTTTGCATATATTCAATCAATTTTGCAAATCAAATAAAAAAGGCATAAGTTGTTTCTAATGGGTAGATTCAAAATCATTTTTAAAAAGTGCATAACTTTTGCCTTGGGTCAGATTTTTGTTAATGAGTACTTTATAGAAAGCTAGAAATAGGCAATCTACATCCACAAAGGTCTTGTTTAAAAATAATTTCTATCATTTCCTCTCAAATATTGCAGGCTGAAGTTTTTGTACTTTTTCTCTTCAATAGGCCATACTTTTGCATTTGAACTCCTTTTTTTGAAAATAAAAAGACATTGGAAATGTATTGAATATTATTACACAACTACAAGCTTAAATTTTTTAGATTTTGTATCAGGTTTCTTTTGTATCAAAATTTGTAATTTGGACTGTTGGAGGCCTACAAAGCATTGTAATATGATAAAACCTTGTAAACACACTAATTATAAAGTGTCAATCTTGTAAATATGTTTATTTTATTATTATTATTAATTTATTTTGGGCGGGGGGTATTTTTGAGACTACATGGGTGTCTTGTGTGCCTTCTTTTTTGCACTTTTATTTTATCTTTGCAAACTTCTTTTATACACTCATTGATTCATCTATAGTTCCTTTTTATAAATATTTAAATATTTTGAATGAAAATCTAGGATTATAATATATATAAAAATGCATCGATAGCATTGTGTTACAATGGGACTAGAAATTGAACCTAAGGATGATGCAAAAAAGATAAAATGGTTTAAAAAATACAATGAATATTTTGATACTTTGTGTATGTAAGTCTCTTCTAACCTTCTTTTTCACATTAAATCTACCACTACACCAAATGGAGTATGAATTACCTTGGAAGAACTCTTTGGTAAGTAGGATGAGCTAAGATGTCATTGATAGGGAAATTGTTGATCGTGAGGTTAGCATGATAAAATGATAGGGGAAATGAGAATGACATATCTCTCTTGGAAATTGGAATTCACCACTCCAAGGTTCTTGAAGGTCAGATCACATTTTTGTTGGATAAGTCAATTGAAGAAAATGTGAAATTTCACAAGGAGGATTTTTCTGATTCTAAAGTGGAACTACTATATTTAGTGATTTTAAACTCTCTTTCATAAATAGAACTCTGATTTTTCTCATTCTTTTAAGATTGAAGCTATGATATTCAAAATCCTAAAACAAGGAACAAATTTTCAAGCTGAATCTAATTTTATTCTAACCATAATTTTAAAGAAAATGCAAAAGAGTTAAGGGTGTGAGAAATTGAATGTAAACAAATTTAAGCTACTACAGACAATTATTTTTTGGGCACACACTTGTTGGGACAGACTATTAGATTGAATCAATAAACCATGTAAACATAAACTTGGATTCCCACAATTCATATAAATATGATGCAATCATTTGAGCTAAACATAAGATAAATAATTTCTTAGAACTCATCAAAATTGCAAAGTCATTACCCTTGTGCATATGAAAGACAAATTCTTTCTCAATGCACAAGTAGAGATGATTTAACCATGTTATCTAGCACCAAAATTAAGCATTCAATGATCACCACCAACTAAATTGAATGATTAACTAAAACCAAGGAACACAATAAATAGCTCTTGAATCTGTGTTTTATTTAAAACTCACAAAGTTAGCGGTATGTACACACTAAGATTGAAACACCAATTATGGTTTTTGTTTATAAAATAATTCCCAACCCTTATTACAAATAAAATGAGGGTTTATATATATATATATATATATATATATATATATATATATATATATATATATATATATATATATGTATGTATGTATGTATGTATGTATGTATGTATGTATGTATGTATGTATGTATGTATGTAAAGTAAAAATTGCCAAACCCATAACTAGGGTTTCTAGGTACTATTTGGGTCAAAATTATAAATTTACAACTATCAACTAGGAAATTGGGAAATAGAAAAATGCATGATAAGACAACCAAAAATCCTAAGAAATCATTTAAACCCAATCATAATCACACCATCAAAACTATTAAGATGAAGTGTATAAAACATAGAAACTATGATGCAGGAGCATCCTGGGTGTAAGAGCAATCTTGCATCACCCAAAAATATTTCTATTTTTTTATATTCAATAAGGGCTATCCTGTGCAGAGCTGCTATTTATGGAAAGTTACTATTTTTGGTAATTTTTGCATGTGCTCAGAATGATCTGATTTCTTTCTTGGAGGTTCATTTTGGTCATATAAGTCTGCCAGTAAAGTTTCATTTCCAGATCAAGTGCATGTTGGAAGATATTGAAGATTTTCGGTATTGGCAGCAGGGTACAGAAACTTTGAACTCAGTTTTGAAGGCTTTAGAGGCCCCGGATGAGGTCGATAATTTGGGTGACGGGTGCTTGCATGGGTCAAGCCTGTAGAGCGCTTCGTGGCATTTCTGAAATGGGGTTATAATAGCCGATCGGGTCAACTGGTGATGACTTATGGTCTTCGGAAGTTGGGCCACCTGAAATGGCAAAAAATAATTTTCTTCAAAATTTATGTTCGGGTTTCAAAGGTTATCTTGAGCCGACTATGATGTAATAAAATGTAAAATAAAATAATTCTAAGTTTGGTCAGCCTTATTGGGCTAAAATTCTGGAACCTTCCCAAGCGGTGGATAATTGCCTATATAAGGAAGGCTGTATTGTTGTCTTAGGAGTTCAGAATAGTTCTGGGTAGTAGTTCTGGGTAATAGTTCGAGGCTTTTTCCTACAGAATATTGTAAGGGAATGCCCATGTGGCTTTGCATATTGTAATTTTGAAAGTTTGTAATTCCACATTTGTGGAGATAATAAGAAGCCAACTTTCTATTCTTGCATATTGTTGTTGTTTCTCTATTTCTGTTATGTGTTTGTGGTATTAAGGGGAGCACCCTTCATCAAGTGGTATCAGAGTAGGAGTTCTTGCGTGTGTAAATAGATCACCGACTGTGAGGCAGTTTGCACCAGGACCGTGGCTAGGGTTTCAGCGCGCATCGCGAAAATGCCTCCACGAAGGGAACGTGGCGAAAGAGCTGGTGTTGTAACACCTGAGGTTAGAGAGCTGCAGAGACAAGTGCGGGCATTGCAAGAAGAGATTCACAGAGGAATGAATCTTAATGTCAGAGATGAAATTGAGGATGAAGCCGAAGAAGAATATCAAGAAGGAGAAGTCGAAATTGTGAACCAGGAAGAAGAAAGACTTTTTCGGACGATTTCCAAGATTGGGAAAAGACCTGAGATTGAGGTTCCTACATTTTCTGGATATCTTAACCTAGAGGAATTGATCGACTGGATCAATGAATGTGAGGAGTATTTTGAGTATGAAGATGTTGAGGATCCTGATAGGGTCAAATTTGCGAAGGCCAGACTGAAAGGTCATGCGAAGATCTGGTGGCAAGAAATTCAATTGGAGCGAAATAGAAGAGGGAAAGATAAAATCACAAGATGGGATCGGATGGTGGAAAAATTGAAGCAACAGTTCATTCCTATTGATTATGAGCTTGACCTTCTGAAGAAAATGCAGAGTCTGAAGCAAGCAGGAAGATCTGTTCAGGAGTATACAGAGGAGTTCTATCGACTTCTCATCAGAACAGGCCACGCAGAAGCTGATAAGGAGAAAGTTGCCCGATACCTTAATGGGTTAAGGCCAAGCATTCAGGAGGAGCTGAATCTGGTTCGAATGAACAGTATTGAAGAGGCATACCAGTTTGCCCTAAAAGTAGAGGAAAAGCTGAACAAGAAGTTTGAGAGCAGACAAAATGGAAGAGGTCGCGGTGGACGATCTGGTGGACGGTCATATGGTGGCCGAAATGAAGATTCAAAAAAGAAGGATGAGGCCAGTAGCAGTCAGAATCAGGGAGGAAATAATTCCAATCGCTTCTAGGATCAGAATAATAGAGATCAGAGAGGCAGAGGAAGAGGACAAGGATCTGGAAGAGGTGGCTTCCGTGGAACATGTTTTCACTGTGGAGAAGAAGGTCATAGGGCATTTGAATGTCCTTAGTGCCAAGGCAGAACAGACAGGAGAAATGAAGGCCAGGCCAGAGTTGCACATGTAGATGAAGATGCCAGATCATCAAATTCTGAAGATGCTAAAAGAGGAGAAACGTTGATTAACAGAAGAGTCCTGTTGAGTGGTGAGAATGAACCCGAGCAAAGGAGGAGCCTATTCCACACCAGGTGCAAGTGTGAAGGTAAATGTTGTGATGTGATTATTGATAGTGGAAGCACTAACAATTTGGTGTCAGAAGAGATGGTGGCAAAGTTGAATCTCAAGAGACAGAAACACCCACATCCATATCAGATTGCCTAGGTACAGGATGACCACAAGGTCATGGTCAATGAACAATGCCTGGTGAAGTTCAAGATTGGCGGATACCAAGATGAGGTATTGTGTGATATCATATCTATGGATGCATGTCATATGTTGTTGGGTAGACCATGGCAGTTTGACAGATGTGCTGTACATGATGGTCATGCGAATACCTATTCCCTGACAAAGGATGGAGTGTGACATAAGCTAAAACCATTGAAGGAGACTGAAGAAAAGGTATGTGGTAATGCAAGAATAACATTTGTTGATGGAAGAAAATTCTTAGATGGTATGAGGCATGAGCATGTGTGTTTTGCTTTAATTCCAAAAGTTGGTAAAGAAGAAGTAGAGGATGTACCTGTAGAGGTTGCAGATTTGTTGAATGAGTTTCAGGATATTGTATCTGATAATGTACCTGATGGATTACCACCGGTAAGGAAGATCAGTCACCAGATGGATTTGATTCCAGGAGCCAGTTTGCCAAACAAGGCAGCACACAGAATGACACCAGCAGAAAGCAAAGAGTTGAACAGACAAGTACATGAGTTATTGCAGAAGGGGTTGATTCGAGAGAGTCTGAGTCCCTGTGCTGTACCAGTAGTATTAGCACCAAAGAAGAATGGAGAATGGAGGATGTGTATAGATTCTAGGGAAATAAACAAGATCACAATCAAGTACAGGTTTCCATTGCCACGAATGGATGATATTATGGACTGTTTGAGTGGAGCTGTGTATTTCTCAAAGATAGATCTGAAAAGTGGATATCATCAGATTCGGATCAGAGAAGGAGATGAATGGAAGACTGCCTTCAAGACAAAGGAAGGACTGTACGAGTGGTTAGTCATGCCTTTTGGGCTAACCAATGCACCAAGCACTTTCATGCGGCTCATGAATGAGGTTCTGAAAGAATTTCTGGGTAAGTTTGTCATTGTTTACCTAGATGATATTTTGATCTTTAGTAAGACATTGGATGAGCATATGATGCATATTCGTATGGTATTTGAGAAGTTGAGAGAAGAGAAATTATTGATTAATTTGAAGAAGTGCAGTTTTGTGAAGAAAGAGTTAGTGTATTTGGGATTTGTAGTTTCAACAGAAGGTCTAAAAATGGACCCAGAGAAGGTACATGCTATCTTTGAATGGCCTACTCCAAGGAGTGCTACTGAGAGTTATACATTTGTTTTGAAACACAGGAGTGGAAAGTCTAATAGGGTTGCAGATGCTCTTAGCAGAAGGCAACTATTGCTGACAGAAATGCAGATTGAAGTGGTTGGGTTCAAGGAACTCAAGAATTTGTATCCAAAGGATCCTGATTTTGGTGAAGCTTGGAAGGCTTGTACAGAACTTGTTACTGTAGACAGGATGAAATGGCTGGATTTTATCATCCAAGATGATATGCTATTCAGAGGGAGTCAGTTGTGCATTCCACGAAGTTCTATGAGGGAGAATCTCATCAAGGAGAAGCATAGCGAAGGATTTGCTGGACATTTTGGTCGTGATAAAACCCTTGGTTTGGCCAGTGAGAATTATTATTGGCCACAGTTGCAGAAAGATGTGAAGAAGTTTGTACAGAGTTGCAGAGTATGTCAGATGGCGAAAGGAGTGAAGCAGAATACAGGGTTGTATCAGCCATTACCCGTACCAGAGAAGCCTTGGGAGGATATCAGCATGGACTTTGTTCTTGGTTTACCGAGGACTCAGCGGGGACATGATTCAATTTTTGTGGTGGTTGACAGATTTTCAAAGATGGCACATTTCATTCCTTGCAAGAAGACTAATGATGTTGTTCATGTAGCAGAATTATTTTTCAGAGAAGTGGTAAGACTACATGGCTTGCCAAAGACCATAGTTTCAGATCGGGACACTAAGTTTGTTGGATATTTCTGGCGTACGTTGTGGAAGAAGTTGAAGATAGATTTGAAATTCAGTTCATCACACCATCCACAGACTGATGGACAGATAGAGGTGGTGAATAGGAGTTTGGGAAATCTGCTGAGATGTTTGGTTGGAGATAAGCCAACAGGATGGGATTTGATTTTACCACAGGCAGAATTTGCATACAATAATTCTGTCAACAGGAGCACTGGTAAATCACCATTCCAGATTGTATATGGAAGTAGTCCAAGAAATGCATCTGAATTAAGGAAGATAGATAAAGGAGAAATAAGTAGTGCTGAAGCTGAAGATTTTGCAAAACACTTGAGGAACATCCATGGGGAGGTGAGGAAGCATATTACCAAGATGAACGCATAGTATAAGGCTAAGGCAGATGAGAAAAGGAGGTATAAGGAATTTCAAGTTGGCGATGAAGTCATGGTTCATTTGCGGAAGTAGTGGTTTCCAGTTGGTACATATAACAAGCTGAAAATGAAAAATTTTGGGCCATGTAAGATACTGAAGAAACATGATTCAGGAAATGCATATGAGGTAGAATTGCCTAGTGAGCTGAATATTTCACCAGTGTTTAACATTTCAGATCTGACAGAGTATCATGAAGCAGGTGTTGAAGATGAGATCATAGCAGCACAGTGGAGTATTCCAGCAACTAGTTCAGACACTAAGGAGATCGAAGATATACTGGACAGTCATGTTGGTAGAAGCACAAGGAACATGACATATGAAGAATATCTGGTCAAGTGGAAAGGACGACCTGTTGAAGATTCATCATGGTTGACAAAGGAGGAGGTTAGCCGTCTTGGTTTTCCTCTGCACACCTAAGTTGTGATAGGGTCACTTCTCAAATTACCCTGGGTGTCTGATGCAGGAGCATCCTAGGTGTAAGAGCAATCTTGCATCACCCAAAAATATTTCTATTTTTTTATATTCAATAAGGGCTATCCTGTGCAGAGCTGCTATTTATGGAAAGTTACTATTTTTGGTAATTTTTGCATGTGCTCAGAATGATCTGATTTCTTTCTTGGAGGTTCATTTTGGTCATATAAGTCTGCCAGTAAAGTTTCATTTCCAGATCAAGTGCATGTTGGAAGATATTGAAGATTTTCGGTATTGGCAGCAGGGTATAGAAACTTTGAACTCGGTTTTGAAGGCTTTAGAGGCCCCGGATGAGGTTGATAATTTGGGTGATGGGTGCTTGCGTGGGTCAAGCCTGTAGAGCGCTTCGTGGCGTTTCTGAAATGGGGTTATAATAGCCGATCGGGTCAACTGGTGATGACTTATGGTCTTCGGAAGTTGGGCCACCTGAAATGGCGAAAAATAATTTTCTTCAAAATTTATGTTCGGGTTTCAAAGGTTATCTTGAGCCGACTATGATGTAATAAAATGTAAAATAAAATAATTCTAAGTTTGGTCGGCCTTATTGGGCTAAAATTCTGGAACCTTCCCAAGCGGTGGATAATTGCCTATATAAGGAAGGCTGTATTGTTGTCTTAGGAGTTCAGAATAGTTCTGGGTAGTAGTTCTGGGTAATAGTTCAAGGCTTTGTCCTATAGAATATTGTAAGGGAATGCCCATGTGGCTTTGCATATTGTAATTCTGAAAGTTTGTAATTCCACATTTGTGGAGATAATAAGAAGCCAACTTTCTATTCTTGCATATTGTTGTTGTTTCTCTATTTCTATTATGTGTTTGTGGTATTAAGGGGAGCACCCTTCATCAAACTAAAACAAATAAAACAGTCTCTTAATGAAGCTTCAATGTCTTTCTTTCTTCTCCAAATTGATATTTCTCTCATGTTGACAAAATGCACCTATAATGAAAGAAATTATTGACAAGACAATAATGAGAATACTCAAAATGTGTAGTTCTAGAGAATGAGGAATATAAGTCCAATTTATAGAGTTTTGGAGCTCAAATCAATGATTAGGATCAAGGACAAATCATTGGTTAAGATCACATTTGAAGACTCAAAATTACAAAATGACAAACTTATGAACAATTTGAGAGTTACATTTGCAAAAATGATAAAGTTATGACATTTATTGAAAAATTGAAATGCACAATTGAAAATGAGAAATCAAATGCACAAATTGAGGGGAAGGTGTGCAAGGTTAAATTAGAGGAAATGGAAAAGGGAAGGTGTAAGGAGAAATTAAAGGGATAGAGGCTAAATTAGTGGGTGGAAGAAAAATTAGTTGGATGAGAAATGAGGGAATAATTTAAATTCAAAATTGTTAATTCCCACATTTGAAATAAATTAAACAATTAATTAATTGTAGGAAAATGGAAAAAGGGAGAAGTAAATAATTTTGATTTATTTACCATGACATAGGACTTAGGATAAACAAATTATTGGTTGTTCACCTCCAAAGAGGATTAATTAATCAATAAGATTAAATAACTAAACAAGTGATCAAGGGACAAATACCAATGATAAATTAAATAATTTTTACTATTTAATCGATGAAGAATGACACAATGTTGAAAAATAATAAAGATCAAATGTGAAACATAGAAGAGCAATTAGAAAAATGGTGAAATGATTTTTTGGAAGTAATGCCAAGATGTTAAAAAGTGGAACCACAGGTGTTAACTATTTTTATCATCTACAACAAAAGTAACAAAACTATCTAAAACTACTTCTAATCTAAAGAATAATGATAATAAAACTCTTACATGATGTTTATTATAGTGGTGAAGCCTCATTTTTTCCAAAACATGCCCTAAATTGTTTGGATTCAACTACGATTTGGGCGATGGAACTGTATTCACCCAAAATGTATTTTCAAATATCCTCAAAGGTTTCACCTTTGGTAAATTGGATTTTTCTACTAGTTCAAACCTTGGGAAGCTTTTTAACCTTGTTACTATTAGAATATTTAATCTTTCCTTGTATTTATTTATTTAGGAGATTCCTATGGAATCCCTACTTGTATTTTTGTCCTCTAGTCCAAGTGGGAGGACATGTCATTTCTTGTATTTCCTTTATTAAGGAAATTAGTTTATCCTCCTTAAGAGGATGTTGCCACTTTGCACACACCTATTATGAATGTTGGCATTCATAGATTGGTGAGTTACTTAGTAACTCCACTCCTTATCTCTATTTAAGAGATTCTCTCCTCTCTCATTTCTACTCTTATTGTAAATGAGCCTCTCTCTCTCTCTCTCTAGGATTTTCCTCATTCATAATATCACAAGGGGTTTTTCTTTACTTTTCCTCTTTCAAAACATCTTGTCTCCTTGTCTTGGTTCTTTGGGTGCTTTCTTAAATTCTATGCTATTCTCATGGTAACATTTTTCTTCATCATCTAACTCTCTTGGATTTTGTTATTTCCTTGCTCTTTTCATTTTTACTTTCATGGTATTAGAGCTTGGTAACTAATCCTTGTTTTGAGTATTGATGAAGGTTGCCATTTTGTGGAGCACACCTTGTTGGAAAATGTTTTTTTTGAAGAGAGAGAATCTTGAGTTTCATTTCCTAATTCATTTATGTTTGTAAGTTTTTATAATATCTATTTTTTTTTCTCTAACCCTCTTTGGAAGGCTTGTTAGAAATTGGGAATACTGAGAGGGGGGGGTGAATCAGTACTCTACAAACTTCAACTTTTGCCCAATTATGGATATAAAAAATTATCTTAACACATGCATAACATAAGAAGCTAAACAACACGCATAGCAATAAAACTAAAGAACTCATAACACATTATTTGTTCTCAAGGAAACCCTGGCCAAGGGAAAACCCCGGTGGGGATGGTACCCACAAAGATCCACTAATCAAAGTTATCATGTTAAGGATGTTGACCCTTTTAGGAGTCTATTACATGCATATAGTGTCTCAGTCCTGATTAAGGGACTACAGGCCTTGTTAGAAGCCTCAACCCTGTTAGGAGTTGGCAGTACAAAATGTGATTACCAGATGAGCCCACTGCGCAAACAAGTAATATACAATATTTACTGATTACAAAAATAGGTCAAGGTACATAACCTTATACTTCTTGCATCAATATCTCTTCACTGCTCTTTCACTATCGCTATTACATACATTCGTTACTTCTCTTTTTACAATTACATCTTTACATATCTTTATACAAGTTATTAAGATTAATAACTTTCCAGTCGGCTATCATATTAAAAAATATCTTTATCCAAGGGTTAAAATCTAGGATGTCATCCCTTTATATTTTTAAGTCATTATTTTGATAAACAAAATAATCCCTTAACTCTTTATCTATTCTGTCTTCATATTCTATCTTGTTGGCTTAACACTATCTTTAGTAAAACCGTCATAACTTCTTTCGTACATATCGTACTGACTTGCGCTATGAGGTGAGTCTTCAATAGTCACCATAGAGTCTATTTTCAAGTTCACAAGAACTGAAATTACTCCAATCAACATCGCAAACAAAAGCTATCATCAGGTTCACTGGTAAAAACACACTCTCATACTTAGACAATTTTTATTGCGCTCTGACATACTAGCTCTCTAACCTGTGTGATCTTCATGTAGATCATATGTTTCCATAATGACAACATCTATGTAACCAACTCAGCCAAATTGCCAACAATCTCCCCCTTTGTCATTGGTGGCAACATATGAGAAAATTTGGCTAAGTCTTACAACTTCAAAATCTCAAAATTGTGGCCATAATACAAAATATGTATGTACTATCCTTATGAATTCATTAATCCTCTCTATATATTGTACTCCCCCTAAGAGTATGTATCCTTAACAATTTTCTGCTATATATCTCTCCCCCTTTGACAACAATGACAAAAAAAGGTAAGGAGGGTTACAAAAACTGTGTTCACAAAAAGTTATACCTTAATTCAATATTGCAAAGCCGGTAGGCTTGCAACACAATATAAAAAATTGATCTTCATAGCCTCTAACTCTTTCTCCCATGATTTCTTAATTGAATCTACCACACTGAGTAGTGCGCACAATCCATAAGATGCAATCTCATATGCTTGGATATTTTCATAACTAAAATTCTGAAAAGGTGTCTTGGTTGAAAGACATTCTTCCAGTTTCCCTTCAATAGTGTTCAAGTTTATAGAAATGTGCTCTCTTAAAAGAGTGAATCTCTTCAGCTTCCTATCCTTGTAATCTTGTAAAATTCTCATTTCATCATAAATCTTTCAAATTTTCTGCTCAATATCAAATACCTTCACATTGGGGCTTGAAAGAAGGTTTGTCTCATTCTAAATTTCTGCTTCCTTCATCTTCATCTTCTGAACTTCCTTTGCTACCAATTTCTCTGATTTTGTACACTGAATGTACAAGGATTTTCCTCTTTCCAAATTCTTTCTCAAGTCCTTTATATAGATATCAAGGTTATTGATATCATTCCTGATATTTTGACTAATGTTCAAAAGTGTCTTGGCCTCATAAGCTGCTTGAGCTTTCATCTTTGCTATATCAAATATATTTGTAAACTCATTATCAAAAGTATTCATTACTTTCTTTGCTCTTACTAGAGGGTCATGTTCTGCAATCTGTGTAGTAATAATACCTTGTAATTTCTTAGTAAGCTCCTTTAGGCATCCTTCAAGGATCTTTACTTTCTTGTTCTTACCGATGATCTTGTTTAAAGATGTGATAAATTCCATTTGATCATCATCATCTACTTCCTTTCCCAAATTCTCAAGCATAAAACCAATCTAAGTTTTCTTCCTAGCCTCAAGTGTAAGACTAATTTCTTCTTGAGTGGGAACAGGTTCTGGTTTCTTTATCACTTTAGGTTCTACAATTTTGGTTTCTATTTTTTCTTCTCCTTTGGTAGTCTCCTCTTCAAAAGCTGAATTGTCAACAATTTTTTCAAGATTCTTGAATAAGTTATCATCACTATCCAAGGTGATCTTAGTTCCTTCAACATTCATTACTTCATCCTCAATATTTATGGCTGGTAGAGAGGGAATGTCCTCTTGTTCTGCTTCTTTTGCTTGATCTTTGGATTTTGCTACAATTGATGATTCTCCAACATTCTCTAACATTACCTTAATGATTTCTTGCTTTGTTTCTGCATTAACTTCTTCATATCTACCTCCCATAACCTGAATAGTGCTCTTCTTGGTTCTCAAATGGGTGCTTAGATCCTTCATAATCTGATTGAAGTGTACTTCATCTCTTACAACACAAAGCTTTCTTACAAGCTTTTCTCTAATAGCTATATCTTCTTCTGATGCTCTCTTCTTCCTCTTTACAAGTTTCTTGTACAAGTCATCAGGTATCTTACCCTGAATTGTATCAAATTTCTTATTAGATAAAAGCATATGTTTCACCACTGCATTTTCTAGATTCAGTCTTTTTGCATAATCATAGAGATCATAATATTTTTTCATCTTTGTAAAGTCTTCATCTTGAATAATTTATTCATTAACCTTCTCAACTCTAGGTTTCCAATTTTTCTTCTTAATAGGAGTGCTTTCATCATCTTTGATATATGCAACTTTCCTTTGAACTAGTGGCACTACTGTCTTCTGCCTCTTACCCGGTCTAGTAGCAATCTCTTTTACTCTTTTTCTAAGTGTGGAGGAGGTTGATCTAGTGGATATTCTTGCTTCTTGATCCTTCTCTATTTCTTCCACTTTCACCTTAACTGGTGTCTCTCCTTGCTGTGCTGCAATTGATGATAGAGGTGGAACAAACAAGAATTCTTTTTTTCCAATATCTCTAATTATTGCTGCTATTTTCTTGGCTACCAAGAACTCATGCTCAGTCATCCCTATATCTTTTAGAATTTTCTTGATAGTACTCTCAACTCTTTTCTTTGACTGCTTCTCTTCAAGGATGGTCTTTACAGAGTTGAAGTTCTCCTCAAAGGTTCCAAACCTGTTACAGTGAGTGTCCAACTTGCACTTAAGTAATCTGCTCACATATTCTTCTATCTCAATCTCAGATATCTCATAGCCAAGAGGGTCTATGAACTCTATTCTAGGTTCTACTGCTTCAATGTAAGTAAAGTCAGTATCAACCATGAAACATATCTCATTTTTATACTTCTCCACAAGAGACTGTGGAATCCTTGATCTGCTAGACATCAAATTTTGAAATGATTTAATTACCAACACTGTACTTTCATTCACTTTATCAATAACATGCCTCCTATACACTTGGTTAATCCTTTCCATTGCAGTTTGACCATCATTCCAGTCATCTCCAATGGTGAATGGAAATCTTCTCAACAAATGAAAGAACATATAAGTGATTAAAGATGAGAACCTAAACTGTGAATACTTAGTCTTCTTTATCTTTTCCAAATTCTCAAACAACTGTATCCTCAAAATCTCACACATATCAACTTGTACTTTATCCACACACATCAAATAAGCTACATGTATCATTCTAGCTGCCATGTCATCCTCTCTCGAGTTAGCACAAAACTTATTTGTTAGGATCTTACACAAGTATCTGACATCATCTTGTTGTATCTTGCTAATTACAATTCCTCTACCATTGTAGGATGAATTTGTGTTGTCTATGACTATTTTCCTCATGTTTTTCTCATTTAAAGGAATGGCTCCAATTTTAGATAGTCTAGTTACCTCATGAATTAAGTCAGTTGTGATATCTATCACTCTATCATCTAACCAAAACTTTCCATTGTGAATTCTGCTTAGGATTATCTTGGTACATTCTTCATTATTAAATTCATATTGCAAAGCATACTTAACAATCTCATTATCTTTCAAATGCTCAAACCCTACTTTCAATGACATGTCCTGATTATAGATTTTCTGATATTCCTCTGTGAAGTCACTATCACTGATAGTCTCTAGTTTACATCCCAGATAACTTCTAAAATTCTCTAGATGTAAAACTTTGTCTGGTACATATGATAAAGCTAACCTAGGATCATCTTCCAAGGGTTCTACTGGTTCCCTTTTCATCTTAGGTCTATTCTTATCTCTGAAATTGTGAATTAAAGAAACATCCATGATTTCCTCTAATTCCTTAACTAATTTAAATATTTTCCAAGTAAAATACCTTGATTTCATGATTTAGGGCTTGCATAGATTTGACACAAAATTCTTCACTAAATCGTTGCAAAATGCTTCCAATCACTGATCTTTGATCTCCTTAACACTTGCATTCACTTTGATGATCAAATAACACCATCCATGACATTTTATTAATTCAATCTCACTTAGATCTGACATCGCATTCAATTCTTTTGCCGCTTCTTTCCAAAAAGCTGATTTTGTTAACCTGCAAAACTTAAAAATTCTTGCGATCTCGCAAAATGTAATATTTTTCTTTGTGCTCTTAACCATAGCATTAGAACATCATATAATACCTTGCATTAACTACACAAGACTTGATTCATCATATATCAACTTCTACACTAATCTAAGTTCCTATTCTATTGTAATTTTCATGAATTAAGTACTTTGAGATGGGTCAGGTAAAGATTCATTCTTACCATTTAATACTTCATGTTTCTGACTTCCTTCAGTGCTGAATATGTCTCCTTGATCTGTGCTTTTAACAAACTTCACTTCATCTAAGTTACTACAACATCCTTTCTAACTATTGCTTCCATCTTCATTTCTTCTTGCATGACTTTTAGGACTAGGATTGGTATGAAAAACTCTATTGTTCATTTTGTAAAACCTTGCTGTGTGCCCAATCTTGTTACATATCTGACAAACTATTCCATTATTTCCATATCTTGGTCCAAGCTAATTGATCTATGATCTGCAATTTCTAGCAATGTGTCCAACCTTGTTGCATCTATAATAGACTACTCCATTTCTTCTGTTCATATCTTCAGTAGGTTCCTTATATGCATGGTTAGTATTTCTAAACATTCTACTATTATTGTTATTCTCAAAAAATTTAGGTCTTCTGTATTCAATAGCTCTATGTCCAAAACCATGACAATTATAACAATAACCATTAAGAGGTTTAAATTTCTTACCTGGGCAATCTCTCTTCATATGACCAATAGTATTACAAGAAAAACATCTACCTTTGAATTCTCTTTGCAAACCTCTAGGTGATTCCTCTTGCTTAGGTGGTTCTACGTCCTTAGGTGTATCTTCAGATTTGTTAATCTAATCAGACTTCTTCTCATCTATACTTTTAGATATCTTCAGATCTAGTTTCTTGCTTTCTTCATTTTCTTTAAAAGTGTTGAATCCAAGACCAGTCTTATCATAGAATGGTTTTTGATAAGATATTTGTTCATTAATCTTCTCACTAGTTGAATATAGTTTTTCAAGTTGCTGCTTAGATTGATTCAGTTCTCCTTTCACAATTGCATTGTATTTCTCAAGTTTAGCATATTGCAAATTTACTTTCTCAAGTTCTGATGTTACTTTACCAAGTTTATATTTTAGCTCTCCATTTTCAAGCTTAAGATTTTCATTTTCAGATTTTAGATTTGCTTCATTCTTGCCATTTCCATCTTTTAGAATTAGCTTCAGATTTTCTATGTTTAGTTCATGTTTAAGGATCTCATTTTCTTTCTCTAAGTTGTCATCACAATCTTCAATATGAATTTCAAATCTTCCAATTTGTTTTTCAATTTCTCAATGAGGTTCTTTGCATCATCATATTTTCCTTTCAGAGTATCTCTTTCTTCAGTAAGCATATCAATCTATTCAAGAGCTTCTTCAAGATTCTTCTGTAGCTGATCCATATCCATAGAGATCTTACTCAAGCTGCTAGGCTTTCCTTGAATGATTATTTTCTAAGTAACTAAGCTTTGATACCAATTGTTACAAATAGGGAATATTGAGAGGGGGGGGGGGGGTGAATCAGTATTCTAAAAACTTCAACTTTTGCCCAATTATGGATATAACAGATTATCTTAACACATGCATAACATAAGAAGCTAAACAACATGCATAGCAATAAAACTAAAGAACTCATAACACATTATTTGTTCTCAAGGAAACCCTAGCCAAGGGAAAACCCCGGTGGGGATGGTGCCCACAAAGATCCACTAGTCAAAAGTATCATGTTAAGGATGTTGACCCTATTAGGAGTCTATTACATGCATATAGTGTCTCAGTCCTGATTAAGGGACTATAGGCCTTGTTAGAAGCCTCAACCCTGTTAGGAGTTGACAGTACAAAATGTGATTACCAAATGAGCCCACTGCCCAAACAAGTAATATACAATATTTACTGATTACAAAAATAGGTCAAGGTACATACCCTTATATTACTTGCATCAATATCTCTTCGCTGCTCTTTCACTATCGCTATTACATACATTCGTTACTTCTCTTTTTACAATTACATCTTTACATATCTTTATACAAGTTATTAAGATTAATAAATTTCCAGTCGGCTATCATATTAAAAAATATCTTTATCCAAGGGTTAAAATCTAGGATGTCATCCCTTTATATTGTTAAGTCATTATTTTGATAAACAAAATAATCCCTTAACTCTTTATCTATTCTGTCTTCATATTCTATCCTGTCGGCTTAACACTGTCTTTAGTAAATTGTCATAACTTCTTCCGTACATGCCGTACTGACTTGCACTTTGAGGTGAGTCTTCAATAGTCACCATAGTGTCTATGTTCAAGTGCGCAAGCACTGAACTTACTCCAATCAACATTGCAAACAAAAACTATCATCAGGTTCACTAGTAAAAACACACTGTCTCATACTTAGACAATTTGTATTGCGCTCTGACATACTAGCTCTCTAACCTGTGCGATCTTCATGTAGATCATATGTATCCATAATGACAACATCTATGTAACCAACTCAGCCAAATTTCCAACAAGGCTTACAGCTAGAGAGAGATTGTAGGTTTTTAATATTTTGTGTACTAACCCTCTTTCAAAGGCTTGCCGCTAGAGAGTTTTATGCATTTATTTAAAAAATATTCTTCAAAAAAACTCAACCTCGATAAGGAAAATGCAAGGTTCAATTTCTTTTTCTAATCAATTACATTTATTTGTAGGTTTAATTTTAATCTGTACATTTTCTAGTTCTAATAATTTGCAGGTTTTCTTTAACAAACTTTTAATCTCAATCTTCTTGCAGTTTTATTGTAGGTTTGGATTACTTTTCTCTGTGCTTGTATTCTCCTTGTTTTTTATTTAAATATCATTGTTAATCTATAGTCTCTTTGTCTCCTTTCAATAGTTTATATCTCTTTATCTTTGTAATCTCATTTAGCTATAAGTTCGTATAGTCTAAACTGCCTTTCACTACAATTTTATAGATCTAATCTTCATTTTTTTTTATAGTTTTGTTCTTTTTTCTCTTGGTCACCTCTCCTTGGCACTTAGCCTCTGATAGTGCATGCTCATCCTCCTTTCTCTCTTCATTGTATCTATTCTTTGCATTTTATTTCACATTCGAGCCGATGTGTTCCTTGTGCACTATCTTTGTTTGGTTTCAAAGTCAATTTGTTTTTCTATCTCTACATTGTTTCTTGCAAATAGAGAGTTTTTTTAAAACTGTAGTAAGTTTGATCCTATTCTTTGCTTTGTATTTTAACATTATTCTCTTCTTTACTTAAATTATTTTAAACTATCATTTTCCTCTGCTATCCTATCTAAGCTTATTTTAAACTTCTATTATCTCTCTACTTGTGTTTCAAAGTTTAGTTTATTACATATTTGACAAGGCACATTTAACTTTTTAATTTAAATTTGTTAACAACTTTTCAAATGTCCCTCTACTACATATTTTCCATTCTTCATCATTTCTGCCTTACTCCAGCTTACATTGGCGGTCTTGATTCTTTCTTATCTCATTCATGTCCCTTCACAACTTACTTCTATATCAACTATTATTTTGAAACTTCTTTGCCAACATAATTATGTTACATGTCAATTCTGTTAGCATTCCAACATTTTCTTTTATGTTCGGTACCTTGGTCTTTGTGTTACCTTATTGTTCTTTCCTTCTTGCATTTTTTTTATTGATTGACAAATCTTAAAATGTTTTTGCCAAATCTGCCTATCTTTTTCCTTTTCTTTGTGTTGGATAGTTAGAAAAAAATGGTGGGAGAACTAGTCTTTGCATTGAGTAGTTTATTCTTTTCTTGTGTTGTTTTTGTCTCATCTCTTTACATTTACAATTAACAATTGCAGTATACCTAGCCTCTCTTTTGCTATTTTATGTTGGGCTAGCCGCACTTGATTCATATAAGAGTTTTTTTTTATATTATAAACATCTTAGTTTTCCTAGTTTTTTTAATCTCCTTGGCTTATAATCATTTTTTATTATTCACACATTAATAGTTTTCTTTTAAAAAAAACTAAGAGTTTTGCATTTTCAACACATTTTTAAATAAAAAACACATTTCGATATTATCTTTTCATTAATAGTTTTAAATAACCTTTATATACATTTTAATAAGTTTATTTAATTAGTTTAGTTTTTTATTTAGTTTGAATCCATAGTTTTACAATTTTTAACAAAAAATTACACTTTTCTTTAAATTGTTCAAACCTTTATTAACAATACGTTAAATTGCATTTTTAGACTCCTTGGCATTCATTTATCTTTGTTTCTAACACCTTACTATTAATCATAACATTTATATCATTTATTTTTACATTATTGTGAAATCATGTCCACTTTAATTCTTGAGATTAAATTAAACAATACTAATTATCATGCCTAGAAAAAGCACATTTGCTTTATTTTTTGGTTTAAACATATGCTAGATGTTGCTACAAGTGCATCTTCTTCTCCTATTGCCAATGCTCCTCAAGCTGAGATTGATGCTTGGAATGCTTAAAACAAGGAGACACTTGGCCTCATTGGGATTTCTCTCAGTGCAGTATTATATGTGCTCATTGCTAACTGTACTATAGCTCATGCTGCTTGGGACATTTTGAAAAACACCTATGATAGCCTAAATGAATCCAGGAAGATTCAACTCCAAGATCAATTGGAGGATCTCAGGTATACCAATTTCAAAACTATGGATGAGTTTTTGTAAATTTTGATTCCATTAAAAGTTAGTTACATGGTTTAGGAGTTACTATTGATGATATTCATTTAATTCATATTATTTTAAAGAAATGTCTTCCTGAGAAATTTCAATAGTTTATCACTAATATTCATTCTCAACTTGCTCTTCCTAGTTTAGCAACTCAATTAACTTATAGCATTTTTCAACATTTATTGTGTCAAGAGGAAGCAAAGTTGATTCAATTTGGTACTCTTAAATCTAATGAACATGCCTTTGCGTCTAAAAATTAAAATTAGAACTTTAAATTTAATAATCATACTAATAGTAATAATAATAATAATCATAATTATAATAAAAATTATTCTAGGCCTCATTATAACAATAATAACACTAACAATAATAATCACAATACTCACAATAATAATCATAATAATAATGAGAGTAATAGTCATCAAAAGAATTATCCTAATAAAAAACCACATTGCACCTATTGTGGGAAAGATGGTCATGTGACTAACAATTATTTTAAAAATCAAAATGATAAGAAGCTTATGAATCAAAATAGTCAAAAGTCTCATTATAAGAAGAATAATGGTAATTCATCTCATCATGCTTTTACAGTTAGTTATAATGTTTCTAACCCTTTAGAGTGGATTATTGATAGTGGTGCATCTCAACATGTTACATCTCATAGAGAAGTTTTAATTAATTACAATCTGATACTTCAAATATTCTTATTCAATTGGCTAATCATCATAGTTGCAAAGTTGATAGTTTTGGTGATGTTTCCATTCCTAACGGTAAATTGCATGATGTTCTTTATGTTCCTAAATTGAAAACCAATTTTCTTTGTGTTTCTAAGTTATGTCAAGATTATAATGTTGAGTTTCATAAGGATATGTGCTATGTTATTGATCTCAAATCTAACCAAGTCGTTGCTAATGATAAATTGGATCATGATAACTTATTTAAATTTTATGAGTTTTCCACTTCAAGGTACTCATTACATGCTAATTTTAACTTTAATATATGGCATGAAAGGCTTGGCCATTTGAATTTTGATTATATCTCTTTCATGCAAAAATAAAATATGGTTGATGGATTACCTAATCTTGTGTCTTCCAAAATTATATGCAATGGTTGCATGAGTGGTAAGATGTATAGGAAACCCTTTCCACATGATCAATCTTGGAGGGAACATCATAAGTTGCACCTCATCCATAGTGACCTTTTGGGTTCCATGGAGAATAACTCCATCCAAGGTTCTAGGTATGCTCTTACTTTTGTTGATGATTTTTCAAGAAGAAATTGGATCTACTTTTTGCATAGTAAAGATCAAGTTCTTGATATATTTTCTAAATCTCATATGTTTGTTGAATGAAATCTGGTTTTAAGCTTAAAATTATTAGCTCCGAAAATGGGAAAGAATGTGTTAATAATGATTTTCATTCATGCTTGAAGTATTTTGGCATAAAACATGATCTTACCATTCCATATACACCACATCAAAATGGTGTGGCGGAAAGGAAGCATAGAACTATTGTTGAAATTGCTAGATGTATGTTGCATGCTAAAAATATGGACTATAAGTTTTGGGCTAAATAAATTGCTTGTGCTACTTATCTTATTAATAGGACTCCTACTAAATCTTTAAAAGACAAAGCTCCTGAAGAAGCTTGGTCCAGTAGGAAGCCTAATTTGGAAATTTTAAATTTTTTTGGTTCAATTGAACAAAAGAGGCAAAAGTTAGATGCTAAATCTTCTCCTTTTATATTTGTTAGGTATGATGAAAAAACTAAATGATATAGAGTTTATAATCCTATTACTAACAAAGTGCAAGTTGTAAGAGATGTTTGTATTGCAGAAAATGGAGTCCACGATTGCTCCAATGTTCAAGATTCTGAATTTACTGGAAGAAAAATTATGGTTGTGGAGGACCAACCTCCTTCTCTAAAACCTACTCTGAATGAATCTATTTCTATTCCTTCTATGGATAATGATGATTATACTAATTTTATCTACTCCTCAAAGTGATGATTCCATTACTTCTAAGATAAATCCTAAATGGTTTAAATATTTTCTTTATGAAAGTGATGATTACATAGCTAGAGTGGGTGGACTTAAACCTAGGAGAATTAATTATTACAATTATGTTTTGATGTATTCTCTTATGAATTATAATTATCCTCAAACTTTTGATCAAGCTAAAATTGAACCTTATTGGCAAAAATCTATACAAGAGGAATATGACACTTTAATTTCTAATCAAACTTCGGGTTTAGTTCCTTTAACTCATGGTAAAAAATTGGTTTCATGCAAATGGTTATACAAAACTAAATTAAATGCAATAATGAAATTAGTAATTTTAAAGATAGACTAATAGAAAGAGGTTTTTCTCAAATTGAAGGATTAGATTATAAGAGACCTTTACCCCTATTGCAAAAATGCATACCATTAAACTAGTTCTTGCTTTATCTTCTAAAATGAATTGGCCTATTCACCAAATGGATCTTAAAAGTATCTTTTTAAATGATGATTTGAATTAAGAAATATATATGTATCAACTACTTGGTTTTATTAAAAAAGGTAATGAACACTTAGTTTGTAAGTTGAAAAAATCTATCTATAGGTTATAACAATCACCTAGGGAATAGTACTCCAAAATCAATTCTTTCTTTATTTCTCAAGATTTTTTTAAAAGTAAAAATGATCCTAATGTCTATATTAAACATACTCAAGGTAATATTGTCATTACTATTCTTTATGTAGATGATTTAATTCTTACTTCATATTCAAATCCTTTAATTTATGATATTAAGTTTCAACTTAGTCAACAATTTCAAATGACTGATTTAGGAATTTTTCATTATTTCTTAGGAATGCAAATTTTGCAAACTCCTAAGAGGATTTTTATCTCAAAAAGTAAATATGCTAAAGATCTACTAGAAATGTTTAAGATGAATGATGCTACTCATGTTTCAATTCCATAGTTAGGAACTAAGTTAATGATAGATATGAAAACTCCTTTTATGGATGTTACAATTTATAGACAACTAGTAGGAAGTTTTAATTATCTAAATCTTACTAGATCTGATATATCCTTTAGTGTTGGTTTAGTTTCAAGATTCATGTGTAAACCACAAAAAACTCATTTCAAAGTTTCTAAAAGAAGACTACATTACATTAAAGACACTATTAATGTAGGTTTATTTTATGATGCAAATGCTAATTTTTCATTAAAAGGATTTACAGATTTAGATCTAGGTGGAGATCCCCATTATGGGAAATCTACTTGTGGTTATTATTTTTTTGTTGGTTCAGGGGCTATTTCTTTGTAAAATAAAAAAGAACAAGTTATTTCTCTATGTTCCACTGAAGCTGAATTTAAAAGATGTATTAATGCCTCTAAATAAGCCTTATAGATTAGAAGATTACTTGAAGATTTGGGTCTACCTCAACAAGATCCTACATCTTTGTATTGTGACAACCAAAGTGCCATTTCCTTGGCAAAGAATCCTATTTTTCATGCAAGGAACAAGCATATTTCACTCCAACATCATTTTATTAGAGAAAAAGTTGAAGACAAGCAAGTTTCACTCATCTATTGCAAGGGGGAAGGACAAGTTGTAGATATTTTGACAAAGCCTCTTTCTAAAGAGAAATTTCAATTTCATTGTAATTATTTGGGGTTTCAACCCTTTTATGTAAACTCCCCAAGTAAATATTAAGGGGGGGTGTTAGAATATTTAATCTTTCCTTGTATTTATTTATTTAGGAGATTCCTATGGAATTCTTGTATTTTTGTCCTCTAGTCCAAGTGGGAGGACATGCCATTTCTTGTATTTCCTTTATTAAGAAAATTATTGTATCCTCCTTAAGAGGATGTTGCCACTTTGCACACACCTATTATGAATGTTGGCATTCATAGATTGGTGAGTTACTTAGTAATTCCACTTCTCATTTCACTTTAAGAGATGCTCTCCTCTCATTTCTACGCTATGTTTTATTGTAAATGAGACTCTCTCTCTCTCTCATAATATCACAAGGGTTTTTTGTTTTCTTTTCCCCTTTCAAAAATTCTTGTCTCCTTATCTTGGTTCTTTGGGTTCTTGCTTCAAGTCTATGCTATTATCATGGTAACATTTCCTTCATCATATAACTCTCTTGGATTTTTTTATTTCCTTTCTCTTTTTATTTTTCCTTTCAATTACTAATTAATTTTATATGCATCTATCTTCTAAAATAGTAAGAATCCATAAAAATGGGACTACAACTATTGTTTGCATTTTTCGGTTGCTAGCAATTGAAAAAATCTTAGAGAATAAACATATATTACATTAAGGAGGTCTACTTTGAAGAAATAATCTTCTCCCTAGTGGGTCCTCATATTTTTTCATTTTATCCCCTCCATATCACTATATCTTTGGACCAATCTCTAGATCTTATTCAATATCATGAACTTTTGTGGTGTCTTGAGGAGGAGGATCTAAAAAATTATCTTCTTGCATATAACTTGGAGGAGGTTCTAAGAGATTATACTTTGATGTAGCCTCCCTTAGAGTAGAATTATGTGATATAGAAGACCTATTAGTCCTTCTCATTCTCAACATTGATACTTCTTCTTCCTCTTCTTGTACTTCCATGAACCTAGGTAGTAGAGGCACTTTCTTTATTCTCCTATAAACCTTGGTAGGTTTTCCAAGTTTTTTCTTATTCAATTTTATCTTAATTGGTTTCATTTTGGTTCAAGAGGAATAAGGAACATCAATATTAGAAGTAGGAACAATAGTATCCCTTGTGAAAATGGGAGAAATAGTAGTGACCGTGGCCCAAATGGAAATAGTAGCAGTAGAAGGCGTTCCTCCTACAAAAATAATAACTCTTTCTTTATGATGTTTCCTCACCTTGTTTGGTATATTTTTTGACCACCTTAGCATATTTGGTGGGGTGTGAAGGAGGATTATTCTTTTTGTGGTATTATTTTCCTACTCTTTAAAGGGCTAGATTTATCCTTAGGTACTTGATCAACTCCTTTAGCTTTGGGCACATGGTCCATCTTGAATGGACTTGTTAGCCAATATTGAGTAAATTTTAATAATAATTCATTCACATTTGCATTGAAAATGACCCTATCAAAGACCTTTTGATGATATTATGAAGGATGCAGTTTATCCTCACTATCTTTGGCCATGTGATGCTCTAAGATGTAGAATTTTGAAATTCCAAAAACTAGATCTAGGCCCATCCTACAATATTCTTTGACCCTAAATTCATACTCAACAACACAATTTTCCTAGTGATCTTCTAAATGAGACACATGCTTTAAGTAGGTTCTCATTTCATGAATAAAGGTAATAATTGGATCAAACTTGTCTTGAGTGATCTTAATGTTTTCCATTGGCTAGTTCACCCACTCTAGACCCACAAAATGATCCACCTTCATATATTGATATTTGTATGCTCCAATCCAAATGGTGAACTAGAATTAATATTTATGCTTTCTCACTATGAATATGTGAGCATATTCCACCTATCTACATAGCTCCATTATAATCTAGCCTATCAAATGGATACCTCAATATTTTGTAAGGTTGGAGAGTACAAGAAGCCACCCTTAGGTAGGAAAAGGTATTTAATTGGATGAAATAACTCCCAAAATTCTTGATTTTTGTAGCATCTTCTTGAGAGATTATCCTTGCAAAGTCTCCCTTAATTTTTATGACTATGAAAAAAAGCATCATTGACAACCTTGTAACTAGTCTTCTTTACACTTCTTTTGAGCATTAGATGTGGGTAATGGTTATAAACCCTTGTAGAATTATCATTAGGGGACCCCTTTAATCTTAGCTCTGGAAATGTGACATGGGCAAAAAGAAGGTGTCCCAAGTAGGAGGTCATATAAACCTTGGATTGGACTTGACTTATAGCAACTAGGTGTGAAAGTTTTCACCTATGACGTTTCCCTAGTTAGTTTTCTTCTTTCTATTAAAGATGGTCTTGATGAAGAGGGTCATCCATTCCTCCAACTACTAATCTTGAGGGAGTCCAACCACTCTACTAAGGAGGGTAATGTAGTTATTGGAATCCTCATGGAGGTATGCCTGGTGTAGATTCATGGTATCCAAATTGTGCCCCTTCTCGGGCTTCTCTAGGAGCTCTTCATTAATATATTTGGTTCTATAGACACCTAAAATTATTGCCACTTAATTAAATAAATATTTTATTTATTTGATTATTTTATTGTAAAATTATCTATTAATTAAATGAATATCCATTATTTATTTAATTAATTCATTAGACTCTTCTAGAATTATTTAAATAAATATTCATATTTATTTATCTATTTCACTAAGCCTTTTCTATCTATTTATTTAATTTATCATTTACAATCTCCCCTTTTCTCCTATTTATGGAATAAACAAATTTATTTATTTTATGAATTCACTAATCCTCTTCTTTCTTATCCCACCAATCACATAGATCAATTCCACAAATTTTATTCTTGTGATAAATGGCAGTTGTCTCTTTATTTGATTTTCCCTCATTCAAATGACCAAATATCTTAAAAATTCATTATTCCCTACCCACCACTCCATCTCAACCACTCATTTATAATGCCTCTTAATCTCTTTTATTATCTATAGCTTCTCACCTTCTCTTCATTCCTGGCCTTTCATCTAAAACCTCTTAATCCTAGCCCTCAATTTTCATGAGACTTCTATAAAATGACATTTTCCCCTCTCATTTGAATCTAATGAAAAATCCTAATGAGAATTTAAACTTAAGGAGACTATGTTATTCTATCTTCATTATCATCTTTGTCATTTGGACATGTTTCTATTATCTTTCTACCTTCATTATCATCTTCATATCATTTCCTTAATACTATCATATTCATAGTCTTGCATCAATCAACCAATCTTCATTCTCCTATAACCTCTTGTGCATGTGCTAACAAATTTGAGAGAACCAAAATTTCAATGCAAGATCTTTGAAGATAGGAATACTATAGAGTCAAGCATCACTTGAGTGAATATGGTAACTTTTTTATGTTTGTTTCATGTTTTATGCACTTCGGAGGAAGTTCTCTATTGGATGATGTTATTTTACTATTTGTCTAGGGCTTATGGTTGGTCTTAGTGGGTATGCAAGTTAGGTTGTCCAATTTCTACCATTGTTAGGTGAAATCCTTGTCTTTATTGTGATATGTCTATCCAAGGTCCTCAATGACATTGGCATGGGTTTTATATGTGGGAATGTGGAACACACTCTCTACAATGTTTGAGGTGATGACTATGAGCATCTCCCCTTCTTTTCTAAACTCCTTTCTTTCATTAGGTTTTGTAGTTCTCCATCTAGGTCATGACCAAATATGAGGATTGCAAGGAGATAGAGAATCTTGCTGCATGTATCAATACTAAATTCAAATAAGTGGCCTAATAATACCTCCCTTTAGGATTAACCACCCCAGTTGTGAATTTTTTCAAGTCCACATGCCCTAGGTACATCTCAGTGATCTCTTCATGTATACTAGCTAGCTTAGAGGTCATGAGGTATCCTCGAGACTTATACTTTACTGGAGTGGAAATTGACATATCTTACTTTGCACACTAGGAAAGAGTTGATAACCATAAAATAATCTTATTCACTATACTATATACTTGTTGAAATCAAACTAACCTAATGTGTCATTAAAATAAAATGCCAAAACAAGAAATTCATTCACTTTACTTCACCCTTGACCATGCTTACATCAAACTTATAAGAAAAATAGTAAATTTAGGATTTGAGAATATAAATATACCTACAAATGTCAATGGCTAGGGATGTGAGAATTTTTGAGATCTCATACAAGTGAGTATTTATCATATGGATTGACCATTCTTTGATCATGTTTATTACCATCCCCAATACTTTCAAAGTTCCAAGGTGGTAACACCCTCATAAAATTCCTTTAAGAAATGTAATGGGATTGAAACCTTATGTTTTTTGGAATTAGGGATGTTGGCATACTCAATCCTTTTCAAGGCTAGGGATGTCAATATCCCTAATAGGTTTTAGGGCCCAGTCTAAAATGCCACCGCTTAAACTCAACCTTTTTGTACTGTTAATACTATAGGGATCGGGGATTATCAATCCATGTTTTAATCTTAAAACCTTTGATTCCAAAATATGGAAATTATGAAGGTATTTCAAGGAAAGGATATCAGGGGAGTAGGGTTTCAAAAATTAGTCAAATATGGATTCGATAGCTATGGTTTTGTATGTTTTCACTAATTGGGTTATAGGATATCTTGAGTTTGATTCTTATACATGTAACATACAGAATCGGGAGAAACCCAATGGGATAGGTCACTCACAAAAATGGAGGGGGAGAGGGTTTTTGTATGTTATATATAGGAAGAGACCAAGATTTTGAAACAAATGAGACCCAATCAACACAAGTAGAGTGCCAATTTACGATCTTCTCAATGTGTGGGGTCTTGGGCTTGTTCTTTTGTTCCCTAAGAGAATGAATCATAAATGATATACAATATGATTTATGAAACTAAGTTATATGAAATGAAAAAGATGAAAATGTACCCACCTTAAGGGATAGTAAGTTAAAATCTTAAAATGAGCGATTAGACAGAACTGAGAACTAAAACTGAGAAAGATCTAAAACCTAGGAGCAAGAAACTACAAATTGTTAAATTTTGGAGGTCTCTTGAATAGCTCAAATTTTGGGGTATAGGTCGATCTTGACTAATACCTAAGATGAAAAAACTATAAATGTCTGATGTGCACTAAAAATTCTAACTCTAGGATTTCCAGATCTAATCCCAAAAGTTAACAAGTCCACAAATTTGTTCCTACACACAAGAAAAGGGAAATTTATTGGTGGAGAGGGGCTTGCCTTGGGAAAGCCCTTGTTTATGAATTAACCTTGAATTGAAATAAAGGAAGCACTAGCATGTAGTAAAGATTATATCTAAAAATGGAACATATCATACAATGTTTATGCAATAGTCTTGAATCAACAATAAAACCAAAAGGAAATCATGTAAGAAAAAACATCATGTAGTAGATTCTAGTAATTTTCCTCAATGTTGAATGGAGGAGGAAAGCTTGAGTGGGTGAATGTAGATGTCCTCCCTTGATGGACAACTCATTTATCTCCAATGAAGAAAGGAACTAGATTTATGGAAGGGAATGCATGAATGCTTGATGGATGATGGATGAATGTCTTCAGTGAATTCTTGCTTTCTCTCTTGAAATTATTGAATGGACAATAAAATTCTTATAGATGGATTTATTGCATGAATAATGGATGTGTAAATGAAGAGAGTAAGCCTCCTTTTATAGAAATTCAAGGTTCAAGTTTGTGAAGGCCGACAATAGATAGCGGGGAAAGGAAATAATTTGCATTAGGCCTAGGAGCCAATCATAATTCACCTCCCTAGGTATAGGTCAAGGTTGACCTATACTAGCTATAGGTTAGGGTTGACAAATACCAGGTATAGGTTGAGGTCTACCTATACCTAGATGTGAAAAACTCAAGGAAAATGATCCCAGATCCTAAGAAGTATTGAGGGTGTTAGGGGAAATATGGTGAAATCAGTGGAAAAAATCTATTTTAGTGTGAAATTAAAGCCAACCTAGAGTTTTAAGAAAGATTGGAGGGAGTAAGAGGACCTTCATTTAAATTATGCAATATAATTAAATGCAATATGAGGTCCTAATGTAAGAAACAAAATAAAGAGGGCTAGAATGGTCCCAAAAAGTGTATAAAAGTAAGTGCTTAATTTTTGGGATGGTACATTTAGCCCCCACTTTAGAAGGAGTATGAAGAAATATCATACTTATGGGAGAGAGAGAGAGAGAGAGAGAGAGAGAGGAGAGAGAGAGAGAGAGAGAGAACATAGTCCTCCAGACCAAATATCTTAAATCCACATCCATGTACAAGGGAAGAAAACAAAGCAAAGACAAAAGGCATCAACAAAAAAGGGGATGGTAGTAAAATAAAACTCCAAATCAACTAGTGAAAGAGACCTCATCCAAAAATGTCTCACCCACTAATGTCATGTCTGGAAATCTATCACAAGAGCACAAATAATTACATAGGAAGAAAAATAGCATTGCCAATAACAACACAAACTCCATGATCTAACTTACTAGCATGACAAAAAGAGGGAGAGAGAGAAGTGTGATTACCTTTCCCAGTAAAATATTTGTGTCTTACTATGAACCACACAAAAGATAAAATTGAAAGTTTTAACAGGTTTGTGTGCCGTGATGTTCAATCTTATCAAAAAAATTTGTGCCTTCTGGTGGATTTTCCTATGTGTGTATTTGTGCAACTCATGAATGGAACAAGGTCTGCTATATCCATGAGGATTGGTTTCTTGCGCACCCCATAGATCAATCAAGTTGTCACCATGAGGATTGGTAATGTTTGCACACTCCATGGATGGATGTTAGTATCCATTATATCCATGGAGATTAGTTTATAAATGTACATCCCAGGGATGGATAAGGATCACTTATACCTATTAGGGATCGGTTGAAAAAATAAAAATGCATAAGAATTATACAAGGGAGGTCATATATTGATGCAGGAGCATCCTGGGTGTAAGAGCAATCTTGCATCACCCAAAAAATATTTCTATTTTTATATTCAATAAGGACTATTTTGTGTAGAGCTGCTATTTATGGAAAGTTACTATTTTTGGTAATTTTCGTATGTGCTCAGAATGATCTGATTTCTTTCTTGGAGGTTCATGTTGGTCATATAAGTCTGCTAGTAAAGTTTCATTGCCAGATCAAGTGTATATTGGAAGATATTGAAGATTTTCGATATTGGCAGCAGGGTACAGAAACTTTGAACTCAGTTTTGAAGGCTTTAGAGGCCCCGGATGAGGTCAAAAATTTGGGTGACAGGTGCTTGTGCTGGTCAAGCCGAGCGCTTCATGGCATTTTTGAAATGGGGTTATAATAGCCGATCGGGTCAACTGGTGATGACTTATGGTCTTCGGAAGTTGGGCCACCTGAAATGGCAGAAAATAATTTTCTTCAAAATTTTTGTTCGGGTTTCAAAGGTTATCTTGAGCCGACTATGATGTAATAAAATGTAAAATAAAATAATTCTAAGTTTGGTCGGCCTTATTGGCTAAAATTCTGGAACCTTCCTAGGCGGTGGAAAGTTGCCTATATAAAGAAGGCTGTATTATTATCTTAGGCAGTTCAGAATAGTTCTGGGTATTGATTCGAGGCTTTGTGCTACAAAATATTGTAAGGGAATGCCCATGTGGCTTTGCATATTGTAATTCTAAAAGTTTGTAATTCCACATTTGTGGAGATAATAAGAAGCCAATTTTCTGTTCTTGCATATTACTATTGTTGTTTCTCTATTTCTGTTATGTGTTTGTGGTATTAAGGGGAGCACCCTTCATCATATATATGCCCCCTCCTTATGATGAATAAATAGTATAAATCATAAGGAAGAGAATAAAGGATACCTACTTCCATAAACATGGAGATATCCTTAATCAACAATGTATGCCACCATCTCAGCTAAGAACATTGACTCTTATAGTCTAAGAAAATAGATAATTATGAAAGGATATTTTTCCTATGAGAGGAGACCCTTGAAAGGAACAGATCTTTTTTAAAAAACATCTACCTTCAAGAGGAGTGCTTGAACAAAGATAACATTTTTGAAATAAAGAGGGGAAGGAGAATAAGAATCCACCTATTTAGCCCCATGTTTCTAGGTAAAGTAGGGATTCTTGATGAAGGATGAAAAAAATTGAATTACATAACAAGGGAAGATGTTTATAATGAACATATTTTTTCAAATAAGAAAGAGGTGATGATCAATGATATACACCTCTTGTGTAAGAGAGAATCTGAATAAAAAAGACAATTCATTATATGAAAAGAATGTCACATGATAAACAACTGTCATTGTACTAAGGAAATTAGATCCTTAGACAAAAGGGAAAAATAATGTACAAGAAACCTTCCCCCCAAGTGTGAAGGAAAGATATAATGTATAATACACCTTGTAGGATAAGCACTTCATAATAGACAAACAATTATCATAAAACAAGTATATATGCTGGAAAAGTCATCACATATAATGTAAACTAGTCATCAAGGAATGAAAAGAAATAATGAAACTATGGATGATTATTGAATGATAAACATGCCCTTTCAAGGAAGAAAAATAATTTCTAAATAAATATGTTAGGATCTTTCCTATAACAATGTATCTCATGTTGAAAAGGAATGTGTCATTAAATAATATCAAACCATAGAGGGATGAAAGAAGAAAATAAGGAAGGATGCCACATTATATCTACTTAGTGTTCAACCCAATTATATAAGATGTGCACTTTCAAGTAAGGAAAAATCATAAAGAGGATACTAATATAAAAAAGGAGAAATATCCTAAAAAAAAAGTCAATAAATGGAAGGACATCATAGTACAAAAGAGATGATCAATGAAGAGATAATAGATCCCAAGAAGGTAGAAAAGAATGAAGATCCAATATAAATCGTAAGGGATAGCTATTTTAAAGAGAAAAATGCACTTTCAATGCTAGGATAGGATATAAGCAACAAATCCATGCAAGGAAAGGATAATACCTTTACAAAAGATACAAACCCATGAAGGATAGTGGGTAAGGAAAGGAGAAGAGAAGAGGATGACACATTTAAGCTCCCTAAATGGTTTCTCATGCACACAAGATATGAACTTCTTGGAAACAAATGTATGCAAAGAAATATATCATTGTATAGAGAAACATGAAAATAAAGAGAAAAAAACTATATCCCCAAAAGAAGATAGGAAAGATAGACCTTTCCCCCCAGTTAAGAGAGCCAAGGTGAAAGGCCTATTGTATTGCCTTCATGCTCAATATAGAAATGATAATGGGGAGAAACACAATAGGGAAAATAAATGATAATTATAAACTATAGTTTGAAGAAAATGTATAATATCTAATGTTGAATGAATAAGGCTTCTATGGATGCAATTCTGAATAAATTATCTAAATTGAGTACAATCAAAATTTAAATGTTTGTTTCTATGATGATATGTAATGCCCACCCCTTTATTGCCATTTATGTTCATGATACCAACCCATTTAGACCACATTTTATGAATATTAGATCTTCAATTACATTTGATTATTCAGTTCTATGATACTTTAAATCATTTGGTTTATATCATGTTAGTTATATGATGATGTTACTTATGTTGTGGTTTTTACTAACCCCATACTTGCATGTGTATGGTTGGCATGTATGTTTTATATTTCTATTTTATGTGCCTAATGTGGTTGAGGGATAGAGTCATAGTTACTTGCTTGTGAGATCCACATGATCAGTTGATCTTTTCCATTATATGTTATATATATACATGTTTATACATGGTCATCTTTTATGTAGCATTTCAGGGTAGCGATCATCGACTTCCCTGAATTGTCAGGATGAGCGTACCCTATTACAATATCTCAATGGTAAGAGAGGGGAGATAGTATCAAGGTCTAAATCCAAACCTAAGCTACTTATTGTCCTCAAATAGTGGACAAGTATCTTATCTTATACCCTCTGAATTCATCAAGGTGACATCATTCGTGAACCCTTTCTTTGAGCTTGATTATTACTTTATGGGTTTGGTCAGTTTTTCCCTTGTGGTTGTTTGTCAGGTGTCTTGATGTTCAGAAAATATAAATTGATATTAATTATCAAATTGCTTCTTAAGTGGTGCTAAAGATATTAATTATAATAAAATATAATCATGCCATTATATGCACACTAGTTTAAAGGGATTGATTTATCAGTTCTAAATTAGAAGGTTGAGTTAAGAGACTTAATTGAAGAATTAGTTATAATTCTTTTTAATAAATTAATGAATTGATATTTAATTATCAATTTTCATATTATAAAATGCTAAAAACATTATTTATTAATTGAATATTAATATGCAATTAAAGTTGGGCATTCAATATTAGTAAAATTAAAATATAAATTTAAGTTAAAAGATATTATTTGAAAATTGCATGTAATTATTATTAAATTAAAATTAAATCATGCAAAAGGTGGTGATGAAAACAAAGTTTAGGAGTTGAGTTCTAATTCATGATTGTGAGTTGCATGTTTGAGTTTGGTTGTGGGTTTTCTATAATTCTACATAAGTTTTAGGAGGTTTTACAGGTTTGGCTATGGATTGGAATTTAAGGAATTTTTTTTAAAGCTTTAGATTTTGGATTTGATCTTCATGTTCTTTTGCCTACCAGTTTGATGGATTAAGTTATGGTTTGGATAATCTTGCAAATCTTCCTTTTGAAAATATTATCTTCATTGTGTTTGTTAGATTTTGGTTATCGATTTTGGATTGGTTGTATTATGGTTATTTTTCTTGTTTGTGAAATTTGAAAGAAAGGCTATTGGATTTATTTTGAGAAATTCTTGTTATTGTTAAAATTAGTTAAACCCTATAATTCATTGAGAATATTAGGAAAACATATGGTTTAATCAATTAGGGTTTTTGCTAAAATCTTGATAGAAATTCATGGGTATATACCAAATTTGATTTAAAAACCCATCGGACATTATTACACAATTAGTTTATATTGAAATTCATATTCTGATAAAAAAAGAGTGGACTAATTGAAGTATGCATTTTTATTTAATATATA